>JAGSMR010000085.1:927500-1037500 GCA_029286605.1 Sericinus montela | reverse complement strand
AAGATTTTATTAGATAGCTGTTTTATTAAAATACCCGTTAGCTTGGACATAAAGATAAAATCAGGCTCACCATCAGTAACGTTGTCCCAAAAATGACTTCGGTGAAGTGTTTTCTGGATCTCACTCTGGAAAATATATGTGGACACGCTATTCCCAGTGGGGGTATATCCCCACTGGGAATAGCGTGTCCACATATATTTTATAACCCAAGGAAAACAAAGTGTTAGCAGATTCTTAAGTCGTTATCTAATAATAAATAACGAATAATAAGAAGTAGACATAGTCATGTTTCCATGGACGAGTGGAATACATAACAGTTTTCATGGTATCGCCATCTCAGAGGACCCAGGTTCGATTCCCAGATGAATTAATGTTAACTTTTACAGGATTATCTTGTGTCTGAGGTATTGTCATACCTAACATAGTGGTACTCACATTCTCAGGTAAAAGAATTTCAGAAAGGAAAAGGTTACACGTGCACTGTCTGAACTAAGAAGGAATGCTTGAATGATTGAAGGAAGTCACGATAGCCGAGTGATCGGAATTCGAGTCAAGACACCCGAGTTCGATCCCGAATACTCGCCACCTGTCACGTTTTGCCCGAAATATATTCGGTGGAAGGTGGGTCGAAAGGGCTTAATTATCTTGACATCTGTTTACCCCTGTATTGGGAATGGCGTGAAGTTATTTATTTGTTTATCTATTTATTTAGGAAGGAATGCTTCAGTGTCTGTTATAAAATATGTTTTTTTATTACACTGACTCACCATACCTTTATAACAGGAACAGAACAGTTTTTACAATGTCATTTGGTCGCAGGAATGGGTAATAGTGGTAGATGAATAATTCAGCAGAGTTAGTGGAATCAAACACAGAGTCAATAGCCCTTCAATTTATTTATTTATTGAACTTTATTTCGCTTTAGCATCGAATACAGTTTCACAATGTATGACAAAATTCGAATGTTATCATTTGGTTCGTTATTATTCTTATAAATGCAATTGTTCTCAGTACTATAATCTTTCATGATACATCTAATGTGATAATTGAAATTTGGGGAAATAAGTAATATTGTATATTGCATGCATAGTCCATGCATGCAATATACAATATTACTCTTATACTTTTTTCGCGAAAAATTTTACTCTATTTGAAACCGCGGAGTACGTTAGTCCAATAAAAAATATATGTATTATACATATTCCCAATACTGGAATAGACAGAGGGGTAGACAATTAAGTTCTTTTGACCCACCTTTCATCAAAGACTTTTTGGGATAACGTGACTAATGGTAAACCTATCGTCGTCTTAATATAGAATTCGTGTAGTCGACTATCCCAGTGTGAGATAATCACTGGGTAATGTGTGAAAACAAAACCAATTAAGAAACCTATAATTCTTACGAATGCTACAGACTTCCATTACATATACATACACCTTACTTATAAAATTGGTTCACGTGCAAACCTGTAAAATGTAATACACTAACAGCACATGCCTCATTATACATAATTATAACCTCCGTGATTCCATACACTACAAATATAACCCACCTGTAGATAACTACACCAGGCCGCGGTTACGTTACCCCATTACACCGTTACATATCGTGACTGGACAGTTACCCTCCGATGGATATTCCGATGTACAAACAAAAACAACATGGAGTTATTTCTTGTTTATTATAGACACCAACTCTATCGGACGTCTAATAGCGTGTGACGGATTCGAAGTCGTTACAGAAAGCGGATCGTGTTTACCCGATGTTCGAGTTTTGTTTGGAACGATTAAATAAAAAAAAAGTAACCAAACTTTTCCTTTTTAGTTTTAATAATAATAATGGACTTTATTGTACACCAAATTAGAAAAAAATATACAAAACATAAGCGTCAAAAATTGGATAACACAAGGCGATCTCATTGCGAGATAGCAATTTCTTCCAGGTAACATCAGTAATTTACCAAAAAGAAAAATAAATTAATTAATATTTAATATAGCTGTTAGTAGAAATAATGTATGCAAGATTCCGTATAGGAAAAAACTAGAAGGTATATAATATTATCTAGGCAGAATAATAGAAGTTTCAGGTATAATTTTATAAGAAGAAAGTGTTAAACAGGCTTTGAAGGTATGTATACCTGGTACCTCGCACTTTTGTTGTTGTCCATGACCAGTCTGCTAAGTTGAAATTTGATATTTTTAGATATGGTTATTCTGTCATTGACATTTTAAGAGCTTTCTCTTAATCGCCTCTTACGACATCCGATACGACTACTTTATACTATCGATATCTTATATCGATACCACAGAATTAAGATACCATTAGAATAATATTATTATGTTTAAATAATGTTTAAATGAACGTTGACGGGCTCACCGCCTGTCACGTTGTCACCGAAATATATTCGGTGGAAGGTGGGTCGAAAGGGCTTAATTGTCTTGACCTCTGTTTACCCCTGTTTTGGGGCGTGAAGTTATTTATTTGTTTATCTATTTATTTAGGAAGGAATGCTTCAGTGTCTGTAATAAAATATATATTTTTTATTACACTGACTCACCATACCTTTCTAACAGGAACAGAACAGTTTTTACAATGTCATTTGGTCGCAGAAATGGGTAATAGTGGTAGGTAAATCATTCAGCAGAGTTAGTGGAATCAAACACAGAGTCGATAGCCCTTCAATTTATTTATTTATTGAACTTTTATTTCGCTTTAGCATCGAATACAGTTTCACAATGTATGACAAAATTCGAATGTTATCATTTGGTTCGTTATTATTCTTATCTTCGGTGAAAGGTGAGTCGAAGGGACTTAATTATCTAGAGTAGACTTCTGTCTACCCCTATATTGTGAATTGCGTGAAGATATTTATACTTATTTTATTTTTATGTTTAAATAATAATATTAATTACCAACAAATTATATCAATTAGTCAATGCTACTTACGAGACATCAGGCGTCGTATTTGCCAGTAGTCTAACACAGTCGAGGCAGCCCCTAGCTGCTGCGTAGTGCAGTGCCAGGGCGCCATTGTTTGCCCGCCCACCGGCCGGCATCGCGCGACCACACCACCAGCCTTCCACCGCCAAGCGACCGCTCCTGGGGAACGAAACAATATTTAGACGAAGAAACAAATGCATGATAAAACCAAGCTTATCAAGAAAAGCTCAGCTTTTATGCTTTGCAATTTCATTTAAACCTTGTTTAGAAAAAGCGTTTAAATCGGTCCAGAGAACTTCATGATTAAGCTGCATAAATAAGTTTAAGTGTCCCACAGTAGGAACAAATATAAAACTAGTTATAAAATAAAAATGTATACATCTGCATAAAGTATAAAATTTGAAAATAAACTTTCTATAATTATGTATATAATAATATACAAATTCCTAAGCATCGGCATAAAAGACATCAACGATATCATTGTATAACAGCGCCACCTATGCGATGAAATTTGTTACATGTTAAATTGAAGCGGCTACATTCAATGCTACCACTACTCACCAATAGGTGGCGTTAAACTGGAAAATTTACTTCCTATGATTAATCCGACGTAAAACAGATTCAGAACTTGTTATATCTCTATGTTAATGTAAAAGCAAACATATTTCCTAGATTTCTGTAAACATATATTTTAATATAGTAACATACTGAGAATGGCTAAGGTAAAGAACAAAATATATCAATATCACTTAATTGAACCACCAAAAGTTCCAAAAGTTCAGTGAAAAAAATTTGTATAACCAATTTTTTTCACTGAACTTTTGGAATTACCGAACCGAATTATACTGACATTAATTTTTATATTTTAATTCTCATCTCAAGCATCTCAGCAAAGACATATTAAACATATAAAAAGCGAAACGATCCTACAATTTGCATTACAGTGCTCCGTTAGTACCCGATTAACCCATTTCTTACGACCGGTCTAACATACGGGACTGTGTGTTATACAGACACATAGTCCCGTCTGTTAGACCGGTCTTTAATCACACATTATTAATACATGCCACATGAAATGTACAGCTGACTTGATAATGCTATTAAGGTAAACAGTAAACAAAAAACAGTGACACTAAAAAAGATTTTGAAATATATAAATAAAATATTTGAAATATCATGACAGCCAAGTGACTAGGTTACTCTAAATCATAATTGTGGTTAAAAACTGTCGATAGTTACGAAATCCCAGTGGTTGGCTGATCGGAATTCAAGTCAAGAGACCCGAGTTCGAACCACAGAAGGCTGGCTTATACCAATGGGTTTTTTTCAATAAATCAGGTACGATATATATCATTGAGCTCACCACCTGTGACTTTGTCCCAAATCCTTCAGTGGAAGGTGGGTCGAAACGAATTAATCATCTAGACCTCTGTCTATCCTTGGGAATGTCGTGAAGATATTAGAACCCAAATCTAAGTTTGCGTTTGTTTGTGTTAATAGGTACTATATACTCCATACGGGTTGGCGCCTCGCACCTTAGACGCTACTGGCCGTCACCGGAATGCTTCATTTTCGCCTAGTATATATCTATTATATTTTCATTAAAAGCTTACCCCATTTCACATCTCACACCTATTAGCAGACATTCTAATATTGAACGCGGCCATAGGAAGGAAGGGAGAGGGGGAATTGTTACGCCAACACCAAATGAATTTATATATTTGGCTTATAATTGGCTTGCGCACTAATACCAAGCATTTATTCAATGTACTTTTCTTACTCTAATAGTGTGTTAAGCTATTGGTGTGCCAATAATACAAATAAATAAATAATAAATTTATTCCCAATTTAATATGAAAGCAGACGAAGACATCGTAGAAGACTACCCAATAGCCAAGTTATGAAAAGCTCAAATAAGGTTCGGTTAAAGGTGGGTCGAAAAGACTTAATTATCTAGATCTCTGTCTAGTATGCTGGAAATGCATGTAAATATTTATTTAGTTTTTATTTAATATTAAATTCTGTAGTTACCCAATACACTGCTGTGAACAGTCTCAAGGTCGTCTGATGACACAAACTAGATTAGTGTTAAAAGTCTCACGAAGCTTCAGCTCAAATGCATTAGTGCCTGATCGTTAACTCACGGTTAAATGTCAATTCATTATTGATTTATTTGTTTGGACATTCTCTTAGTAGTAAAACTCTTGAAATGCTTTGGCGACTAATGAAATTAAAATTCATACGAGTTAATCATCATATTATCATCGTCATAAGGGATCGAACAGTCACGACAGTCGAGTGGTTGGGTGATAGATATTCAAAGCAAGAGACCTGAGTTCGATCCCCTAGCGGAAGGCTCGCGCCAATGGGTTTTTTAAAACTTAAGTACGAATTATATTGTTGCCTTTCGAGCCCGTCGCCGTCTCTATGTCCAAGCCAACGATATAATTCGTACATGAGTTTTTGAAAAACCCATTGGTACGAGCCTGCCACCAGAGGATCGAACTCGGGTCTCTTGACTCGAAATTCCGACCACCCAACCACACGGCTATCGAGGCTTTTTATATATTAATATTGTTATAAAAATGATTATGTAAAAGTAATTTTTATATGATTCAATACAATTTCAATATAATTTATGCTTTGAGATAGGAAACATACATTTCATCTATATCTAAAAAATTATGCTACTACCGCACCATTTCGTAAGTTAGTCTGTCTTTTTTTATCACATCAACATTGGGAGATATGGGGTAAAAACTTATTTTAGATGTTTTATTATTATGATCAACTTTTTAATAGTCACTATAGCCGAGTGGTAGGAATTTCGAGTCAAGAAACCCGAGTTCGATCCCCAGGTGGCAGGCTCGTACCAATGGGTTTTTCAAATACTTATGTACGAATCATATCGTTGGCTTGGACATATAGACGGCGACGGGATCACCACCAGTCACGTTGTCCCGAAAATATCTTCGGTGGAAGGTGGGTCGTAGGGACTTAAGTGTCTAGACTAGACCTCCGTCTACACCTGTATTGGGAATTGCATGAAGGTATTTATCTATTTATTTATCAACTTTTTTCCTAATCGCCTCTTATGATACCAATAGAATACGTTGACTTCCATGGACGAGTGGCGTACAGATCGGTTTTCATGGTGCCGCCAGTATTAACAGACAAAGTTGACATTATTTTAATGTCATCGAGCTCATTCCACATTACGGGACGCAACAATAGTGATGCTTCACGGTTGGCGTACTAACATCCGGGCGGCGTCGGGTGATTTAAATGTTTTCATGAGGGAGTCAATGTTAACGCGACGCCTGCGCTTCGACATTGTTTAATGCTAGAAACGTGTTACAGATAGAATTGCGAATGTTACTGCTTCATTTGAATGTAATTTCGTTAGTTTTTAGTATACATATCTTCTCGCCATTCCCAATACTGGGGTAGACAGGGGTCTAGACAATTAAGTCCTTGTGTTATCTCCACATTGTGTATCCTCTACTAAGTGGTGAATCCATCGCCGTCTTTATGTTCAAGCCAACCATATGAATCGTACAAAATTTGTAAAAGAAACCTATTAGTACGAGATTACCCTCTGGGGATCGAACTTGGGTCTCTAGACTCGAATTCCGATCACCCAACCACTCGTCAATTGTGACTATCGATATTTTTTACCCACAATTATGATGAGGAAATAAATAAATATATGTACTCGTACAATAGATAGGGCCAACATAACTTTGATAGCCAAGTGGTTAGGCAAGATCGAAATTCTAGTCAAGACCCGAGTTCAATCCCTAGGAGGTAGGTTCATACCAATGAGTTTATACTCGTATAAAAACTAATGTACGATTAGATGTTGGCTTAGACATGAAGACGCGACAGGGTCACTGTCAAAGTAAGTGAAATGTTGGTCCAAAGGATTAAATTATCAATACCCCAGTCTACATCATTTGCATTGCTACAATCTCAAAGTAAGTAGCTAAAACACTTGTGTTTTGGAATACGAAACAAAGAAGGCAGCACAAACAGCCAGACACGAGACAATAAAGAAAAGTTGGTTTTAAAACAGACATTATCTGTTTTAAATACACAAAACAAAATTTAATAACACATTTCACACGTACAAATGTAATACAATACCAAATAAATAATCTGTAGTCAAACTGTCAAGCGTATAGAAAATTTTTCAGTAAATTATGTCCAAAAAATTGCCACTTGAAGTGAAATTGTAAGCAAAACTCGACCACTCAACGAGTCACTTTAATATTACTAAACTATTAATATTAAACAATTTATTTTAATTCAATCATTTATTTCAATTAATAATATTAATTTAATATTACTTCGAGTTACTTTAATATTTTTTATTAATAAAAGTGTTCTGCTAGTGAACATAGATTCACCAAGAAATCGATTTATCTCATCTAAAAATATAAAGGATTGTATTTCATCAGTATTTTTATGCACAGTCCCTGACTAGAAAGAACAGATCGCCAAGTGTCACGATCCTTACATACCTCTTTCGCTTATTTTAGATTCATCATTTTCTTCAGTCACGATAGCCGAGTGGTTAGGTGGTCGGAATTTCGAGTTAAGAGACCCGAGTTCGATCCCCTGGTGGCAGGCTCGTACCAATGGGTTTTTCAAAAACTTATGTACGAATAACATCGTTGGCTTGGACATAAAGACGGCGACGGGCTCACCACCTGTCACGTTGTCCCGAAATTACCTTCGGTGGAAGGTGGATCGAAGGAACTTAATTGTCTCGACTAGACCTCTGTCTACCCCTGTATTGAGAATTGGGTGAAGATATTTATTTATTTATTTTTATCATTTTATTCGTACATGCACGTGATTTAATAAAGTTTAACCCGTTTTTATTCATACTTCATGATTTATTGTGCAAAAACTTGACAACTAATTATAAAAGATCACATCAAAGACATCGCTAAAATGTACAGCGCACAACACGCAATGCCCCTTGTTGGCTATGCATCCGAGGAGAAAGTAAGAGTTGTGTGATTAGCGACGAGATTTAATAATTAAAGCATACGTAGCCAACATTAATCGTAATTAAAATAAAACTTGCCATATGAGGCCTGTGGACGCATTGTGTCAGCGTAAGAATTACCACCACCTTTCTCGTGGGTAACGTAAGGGAGGGTAAGCATTTCGGGTAAACTATCTACAAAAATACCAGAAAAAAATTGAAGAAGTAGGCCGATGAAGAGTACTGCGTATCACGTGCCAGGCACATGATAAGACAATCGCCAATCCTCTAAGAGCCAATAGAGACCCGAGTTCGATCCCCAGGTGAATCCCCGAAAATATCTTCGGTGGAAGGTAAGACGAAGGGACTTAATTGTTTAGACTAGACCTCTGTCTACCCCTGTATTGGGAATTGCGTGAAGATATTTATTTATTTTTATTTATTTAAGAAAAGAAGTATTGTATCGTATTTTTATTTTCCACTTAATTGATTTTATTCTATCTTATTGGTACTAAAATTATGTTATTAATGTACTTTTTAAACTGCACCATTATATAAGTATACAGTTTTTAGCAATAAACGTTTATGCTATTAGGTGAATGTTTTGCTTACTACGGTTTTTTTATTATATTATTAATATGTTATCAGGGCTAATGCCCTGATAATGATGATTTTCAGCGCATCCCTTTATCGACCTTGAACTGATAATTCAGTTCAAGGTCGATAAAGGGATGCGCTGAAAATCACCTTTGTAATAAACCCGCATTTAATGCCGAGTGCAAACACATTTATTGCATCATTATACGTCTTTTTTTATTTAAAACTATTGTTTCTTCTTTTTCCCATCATACCATTTTCTTCTTCCCATCGTTCTCCTAAAAGTACGTATGTTTGGATGTTTATTACTTAATCACGCAAAAATTGTATTTGAATTTAGCACACATTTAGTTTAACCTTGATTAACATGGAATAGGTATTTTTAGGCAGTGACGCTAGCCGAGTGGTTGGGTGGTCGGAATTTAGAGTAAAGAGACCCGAGTTCGATCCCCAGGTGGCAGGCTCAAACTAAAGGGTTTTTCAAAACTGATGTACGAACTATATCGTTGGCTTGGACATAAAAGCGACGCGGGCTCACCACCTGTCACGTTATGCCGAAAATATCTTCGGTGGAAGGTAAGTCGAAGGGACTTAATTGTTTAGACTAGACCTCTGTCTACCCCTGTATTGGGAATTGCGTGAAGATATTTATTTATTTTATTTATTTAAGAAAAGAAGTATTGTATCGTATTTTTATTTTCCACTTAATTGATTTTATTCTATCTTATTGGTACTAAAATTATGTTATTAATGTACTTTTTAAACTGCACCATTATATAAGTATACAGTTTTTAGCAATAAACGTTTATGCTATTAGGTGAATGTTTTGCTTACTACGGTTTTTTTATTATATTATTAATATGTTATCAGGGCTAATGCCCTGATAATGATGATTTTCAGCGCATCCCTTTATCGACCTTGAACTGATAATTCAGTTCAAGGTCGATAAAGGGATGCGCTGAAAATCACCTTTGTAATAAACCCGCATTTAATGCCGAGTGCAAACACATTTATTGCATCATTATACGTCTTTTTTTATTTAAAACTATTGTTTCTTCTTTTTCCCATCATACCATTTTCTTCTTCCCATCGTTCTCCTAAAAGTACGTATGTTTGGATGTTTATTACTTAATCACGCAAAAATTGTATTTGAATTTAGCACACATTTAGTTTAACCTTGATTAACATGGAATAGGTATTTTTAGGCAGTGACGCTAGCCGAGTGGTTGGGTGGTCGGAATTTAGAGTAAAGAGACCCGAGTTCGATCCCCAGGTGGCAGGCTCAAACTAAAGGGTTTTTCAAAACTGATGTACGAACTATATCGTTGGCTTGGACATAAAAGCGACGCGGGCTCACCACCTGTCACGTTATGCCGAAAATATCTTTGGTAGGTGAAGGAAGGTGGGTCGAAGGGACTTAATTGTTTAGACTAGACCTCTGTCTACCCCTGTATTGGGAATTGCGTGAAGATATTTATTTATTTTTATTTATTTAAGAAAAGAAGTATTGTATCGTATTTTTATTTTCCACTTAATTGATTTTATTCTATCTTATTGGTACTAAAATTATGTTATTAATGTACTTTTTAAACTGCACCATTATATAAGTATACAGTTTTTAGCAATAAACGTTTATGCTATTAGGTGAATGTTTTGCTTACTACGGTTTTTTTATTATATTATTAATATGTTATCAGGGCTAATGCCCTGATAATGATGATTTTCAGCGCATCCCTTTATCGACCTTGAACTGATAATTCAGTTCAAGGTCGATAAAGGGATGCGCTGAAAATCACCTTTGTAATAAACCCGCATTTAATGCCGAGTGCAAACACATTTATTGCATCATTATACGTCTTTTTTTATTTAAAACTATTGTTTCTTCTTTTTCCCATCATACCATTTTCTTCTTCCCATCGTTCTCCTAAAAGTACGTATGTTTGGATGTTTATTACTTAATCACGCAAAAATTGTATTTGAATTTAGCACACATTTAGTTTAACCTTGATTAACATGGAATAGGTATTTTTAGGCAGTGACGCTAGCCGAGTGGTTGGGTGGTCGGAATTTAGAGTAAAGAGACCCGAGTTCGATCCCCAGGTGGCAGGCTCAAACTAAAGGGTTTTTCAAAACTGATGTACGAACTATATCGTTGGCTTGGACATAAAAGCGACGCGGGCTCACCACCTGTCACGTTATGCCGAAAATATCTTTGGAAGGTGAAGGAAGGTGGGTCGAAGGGACCTAATTGTCTAGACTAGACCTGACTACCCCTGTATTGGGAATTGCGTGACTACTATACCAATACAACCATATAAATCGTACATAAGTTTTAAAAAAACCCATTGATCCGAGCCTACCGCCTGGTAAGTGTTGAGAGTACCAAAAGTATTTTCATAACACATTAAATTAAATTAATTGTCCTACCTGAAATTACCGGCGCGTAAAGCTATGTCCAGAGTATCGAGGTCTTCGTCATAATCGTGACAGAGTTCAAGTGTCGAATTCCTAGCCTCGTGTATATCGAATAGCACGGCTCCATCGCCAGTTTTATCCGTCATGACGCTCCTATACGATCTGGTCCCGAAGCTGGAAGTCACTGAAGCACCTCTAGGAAACCTCCTTGGAGGAACACCAATGTTCTGGGTAGGCGGGACCTTTTGTTTCCGCAATCGTCTCTTGACATACCGTCTCATTCTCAACGACAGCATCACTCGGATCCTTATGTGACGTTTGATATTTCTATCGTAGCGTAATTGCTCTTTAAATTTTTTATCTCTCTTCCTCCCGGGTACCTCCTCTATTCGTTCCAAGTAGACGTTGCGGTCGATTAATCGATTGGAATCTAGGGTTGGGGATCGATTAAAGAGTTCGATATGGTTATTCTTCCATGACTTACTTAGCGACCAGTTTTCACCGTAAGAACTGTTTTTTATGGGACGCTGGATAGGCTTTTCGTAGATATCTTCCTCTAGAGCTGTGATACGCCGTGATATTAGAAAATTATCGATGTTTCTTTTCAAAGTGCTGTCCCCAGATTCGTTTGTGGCGTTGATTAAATTATTTGTTAGAGTGTCTCTCTTCACAGCTTCATAGTTTAGTTTCGGTGGCTCAGGATTTTTATTACGTCGCTTGGCAATCGTCATGATTCTCCTGCGCATCGCTGACATGTTTGTAAGTTCACTTTTTAAGAAGGGACCTTTCCTATCCGCTGTCATATCAGGTGACCAGGCAGCGTTTTCTGTACAACTACAGAAATCTCTTATAAGACGTCCAATGGCATTGCAGTCATCTTTAGAATTATCTTTGGACATTTTTCCATATTCCAGGCCGAAAAACTTTTTTCTTAGAAAGCTTGTCATTTAAATGTTATCACTATTTACACACAACGTTGTTCCATAAATTGTTTTTGTCAATAAAGCATTGATTTAAAATAAATTGTGTAATGGTCTAAATAAATATTATTCAAAACTAGATTATCATTAATATGAATTAAATCTTAATATCTCTCTAGATTCCTGTGAATTCGAAATAATTGCTGTCTTCTGCATTTCAAAGAATTTGTAATGTTTTCGATAGTAAAAATAAATAAATAATATCACAAATAAATTTGTGTCGGAAAAAATTGATGTATTCATATAGTTTCAGGGCTCTGCTTAAGCTAAGCATACAAAACTCATTCTTAATAACATAGCCATCTCGATAAACTGGCGAAGGACAGCAGCGGTCTTAGGTAAACATGCCTGTCTGTCTGGTACGGGTATAACCTATTCGCTTGCGAAGCGTGGCGATTACAGCAAACCCTCCCTTATGGAAGAAACCTATACAAAACGCCCTGATGATTCGTAGCAATGTGATGCTTAGACACTCAGGCGCGTTTTATTTAATACTAGCTGCAAGGCGTTTAACTCTTAATCAGAACCATAAGTATTTTCGTAAAATAAAAGTAGGCTAAGTTACTCCTTATAACATCAGCTATCTGCCAGTGAAAGTCCTGGTAAAATCGGTCCAGCCGTTTCAGAGATTAGGCGAGAACATACAGACAGACAGGCACACAAAAATTGTAAAAGAAAAATGTTATATTGGTGTTTTTACCGTACATATTCACATACATGTAGTAAAAATGGTTATTTCGATATTACAACCAGACACTCCAATTTTATTTATATGTATAGATGTTATTTCTTTACACAGAATTCCGAAATATCTTTTTAGAAGTCGAAAATGTATGTCAGCTTTACTTGATTTTCAAATGTTTCTGTAATAATTTCACTTAAATTGTACATGTTGGTAAACACTTTTCCCAAAAAATAAAGAACTAATTATGTTGAATGTTTTTAATTAACACATTCCGTAAATAACCGCGCTTTCGTCTAGTTATGGTTACATAATTTATGAATAGGAATGTAGTCTTCACGAAAGTTGCGAATGTTCGTTTTTAAAATCGTCTTAATAATTCATCAGATCAGTCACGATAGCCGAGTGGTTGGGTCGTTGAAATTTCGAGTCAAGAGACCCGAGTTCGATCCCCAGATAGCAGGCTCATACCTATGAGTTTTTCAAAAACTTATGTTCAAACTATATCGTTGACTTGGACATAAAGACGGCGACAGACTCATCATCTGTCACGTTGTCCCGAAAATATCTTCAGTGGAAGCTGAGTCGAAGGGACTTAATTGTCTAGACTAGACCTCTGTCTACCCCTGTATTGGGAATTGCGTGAAGATATTATTTATATGTCTTAATAATTAGTGAAGTGACACGTGGGATGCAACAGGGTATAACAGATGTGAATTTAGGGTTCCGTACCGTGGAAATTATTAATCCTTAGCAGTCTATCCGTCCTTTTCTACTAGTAATATTGTCTCTGTCGTCTCTAATGTGTAAGTGCTTTATAAAGGGCTGTATTTTATGAATCGAAATAGGTAAACCACACTTGATACGTCTACATTGGCAAGTACAGTACCGTAAATGTAAAGGCTTAAGTAACCTGGCCAAGGAGTCCCTAGCTTCAACTTAATTTGCATTTGGTATTTAATGAGAGTTTTGTGTCTTTGTCGATTCCACGGTAAAATAAATAAATATCCCCCCCAACCCCTCGCCTATCGTGACTTTCTAATAATCAATGATAATTAATTTAATAAAATTTTCTGGTTGTTTATTAATTTTATACGTGTATATTTCTTTACATAGTATATTGATGACTGTACATCGTTATTAATTCACTATCGGAACTTGAAATGAGATTTTCTATACAAGGCTTTACCATTTACTCATGGTGTACGATATACCTTCCATGTTCATAGATGTCACAAACCATAAATAAAAATTTCCGATTATTTTAAAGAATCTAGCCTAATGAGACATGATATATGACCCAGACGTAAATTACGTCTGGGTCATAGATAATGAAATGTAGACTAAAGTAGCTGCGACACATGCGATGCTTCGACTGAATTTTGGGTTATAAAACAGAATAATTAACATTGATTGGCATTTTATTATAACAAAAGTCTTGAGAGTCACGATAATTGGTAATTGGGTGTACCGTGTAATTGGGTGCACCGAGTAATTGGGTGTTCGAAGACCCGAGCTCGATCCCCAGGGGGCAGGCTCGTACTAATGGCTTATTTCAAAAACTTATGTACGAATTATGTCGTTGACTACGGCCACGGACTCAACACCTATCCCGTTTCCCAAAAATATCTTCGGTGGAAGGTGGGTCTAAAGAACTTAATTGTCTAGACCTCTGTCTACCCCTGTATATACATTATTTATATACATTATGATAAAAATATCTTCGAGGATATAGTATGCAGCAAGATAAAGTATTTCAAAATATGTTACCTACAGAACTGGAAGGGAATCGTAGATACTATGGTTTATACCACGATATGAGATTGATTTAAACATATTTTTTTATTATTTATGTATATCCAAATATGTGCTGATCAAAATACAATTATGAAATAGTCACTTAACCTGATATGAAACAGTAATCTACACATACAACTAAAATTAGAGTGTCCGTTTGTAATATTCAAGTAACCATTTTTACTACATGTATATGAATGTATACGGTGCATACACCAAAATAACATTTTTTTACAATTTATGTCTGTCTTCCTGTCTGTCTGCTTGTTTGTATCGGCTAATCTCTAAAACGGCTGGAGCGGTTTTAACGATACTTTCACTGGCAGATAGTTGATGTTATAAGAAATACCTTAGGCTAATTTTATTTTAGAAAAACAATTATGGTTCAGATTAAGTGTCAAACGGCAGGCAAAGCCGTGGGGGCAGCTAGTACATAAATATAAAAAAGGTACATATACATAGATAGGATCAAGATCATATAAATTGCTCTGATTCCAAAATAAATACATAAATACCTAAAGCTCTTATGGAATCAGAATAAAGGCAAATACCACATATACCCGGACACGAAACAATGAAAAAAAAGTTATTTTCTAGATTGATCTGTCCGGAAATCGAAAATGGATCCTCGGAGCTAGCAACACCTTGAAACCGGTTCGCCGTCTCAGATTGAAAACTCGTTGAATGAGAAAAGACAAAAGAAACTTCGAAAGTATCCACTACAATAATTTCTTCACACCATCCCCAATATAAAGAAAGGGGTAGAAAGGGGTCTAGACAATTAACTCCTTTAGACCCTCATTCAACTGAAGACTTTTTTCTTATTTCCACTGACGTGTTAATGTCAAAGGAAAATAATTTATTTTTTTCGAATCGAATACGGATCGAATACGGGTCTCGTGACTCCGAGTCCCGATCACCTAACCACTCGGCTATCATGACTCCTGTTCTTAACCGTAAATTGTTATCGCTTTATAAATTTATTTTTAGGACCTAATTATAATTACAAAAATGAATTAATGACATTATTCGTCTATAATTAAAGAAAAGCATGTTAATTTGCAATGCACGACATTTTAATTACTAGGCAAAGTAGTTTTCCTTAATAAACTGTCGCAAAAACTCTTACCGGCGCATGTCATGTGGGAAATCACTTCTTGTGTTTCATGCGAGTTACATGCATATGCCGCATTTATTAATAACATTAAAAAAGTCAGAAAAATATCTTCACGCCATTCCCAATGTTGGAGTAGACAGAAGTCTCGACAATTTCTATCGACCAATGAAATTTTTTGGCACAACATTGTGTCAAAAAAATTCATGGTGGTGCGCCTGTCGCCGTTTTGCGTCCAATCACCTTTTCGGTTATTGTTATTATCTAAAAACACTCATAAAACATTACTTCAAAATTTTTAATAGTTTTCTTCAATAGGGTTAATTAAAGGCAGGGTTAATTATTTGTCTAAGATATGAAACTTTATATATTTTATTAGTTTCAATGTCTATATATAGAAATAATATATAGCCTGAAATCCTAGTTGATAGTGACTCAGGCTTTGAACCATAGGGTGAATTCGATCTATGAATCCGCTATGAATGCACGTATATACAAATATTTAAATATTTATGTTATACCATTGGCATCGTTTTGATAGTTTCGGAGTTCATCGTGAGCAATAAAGTAATAAAAAGAAAATATATGATATATAATAGGAGAATAATTAATGTATAAAAAGGATTTCACCTTCTGGCAAACATCATAATCCTTAGTGAGAACATATTCAAATAAGTTTCAAAAATGGCAGTGTTGATATAGAAATTAGCATTCTTTGGCGAAGCTCTTCAATTATTTATCATGTACCAGTTGATACAAAAATAACTTAATCAAAGAAGATCAATTTAAAAATAAAATTTTATTGCTTATTCAATTAAACTTCACTTTAATAAATAATTATTGAATTATTAATAATATTCAAATATAAGCAACGCCTAAAATTTCGGTAAATCATACATTTCTTTTTTATCTTCATGAATTTTGCCAATTCTGGGATACTCAGAGGTGTAGATTTAATCTTTTCAAATGATATTTCGCCGGAGCTTATTATTATTTTATTATATCGGGTCAACGTGACAACTTGTGCCATCTTAGTATCCAAGTTAACGATGCAATATACTTACATATATTAAATTGTATATAAACATTAATATTCATTGACATAAACATCCCTAAGTCCAGTACAAACATTCATATACATCATACAAATGTTACCTGGATTCGAACCACTATCCCTTAGTGAACCTACCATGTTTACCAACTATGCCATCGGGTTGTTTAAAAAAATCTTTTTAAAATACTAATACCAAATTTAATCCAGCAAATAAACTTAATGAATAAAATTTAATGAATAAATTTATTAACGCACAGTTGACAAGACAAACACAAACAAGTCATGAAGGAAAGTCAGCAATTATTTCGTTCACGTGTTCCATGTCGCGATTATTCAACTTTTTCCAAGTATTTTCTACTGTACCGACATACAAGTCAATATTTTCCCAGGAACGTCCTGCCATTGTTATGAAATCAGTTCCTGTTTAAAAAATGACATCAATATTTCTTTATCGCCTAGAAAGGGGCCTTAACTTTTAATTTCTTTACCAATGTAGATATATAAATACAGTGGAAGACTAAAAATATTTAAAGGCTATGGCTTATGTATATAAAACATCATAGTTTTGCCTAAAGGCTAGACCTTTAGGCCAAAATGATACCAGGCCATAAACTCTAAAAAAAAACATCATAGCAATTTTAATTCGTTTAAAATATTCATTAATATGTCCGACATCCTCTAAAATATTTTTACTCTTACGCAATCCATCACATTCACTCTCACACTTTAACTAAAACGTTAATTCACTTTCGTTCACAATACATGTCTTGATTCTTCATTCTGTATCATTTATTTATTAAGTACAAGGGATACGAGATATATGTGACAATGATAGAAGCGTTCGCGCCAAAAATCAGCTTCACTTTTTTTTTAATTAGCAGTTCGGAAACTCGCGCGAAGTTTTAGACGGTTATGCTCAGAACTGCACAATTATGTACAGTTGACCATGTCGAATTGCGCGTGTTGAACGACTGCCGCCGCGGGCACTGCCTCGCTCTTTCTCCCATTCCTACATAAGTGATGTAGATGACTCTGTTGATGGAAATTAACAATCGCACCTGCACAACTATTGTTGCTTGTTTGACAGCCATTCATTGTGACGCACCGGGTACCCAAATTACAGGGCGAAATTACCGGACACTGGTTTTTATATTTACTATACTGTTTTTTTTTTAAATATCATTATGCCTGAGCAGTGTTTTAAACATAATTCTATATTGTTTCAGAACCATTAAATCACGTTTATAAAAGAACAGGAATAAAAAATAAAACTGTTGATGGGTGGAAGCGTGAAAGTCACGAGGTAATACAATCTGGTACTACAATCGGCATTCAGCGCGCCAAATTTGGCGTTTCCAGCCAACAGCGGAGCCCAAAGTACAGCAGTGGACATTTATAAGCTATTATGTATAAAACTATAAATAAAGTTGCAATTATTAACACCTGTATACAAATCCAAGATAACACTTTAAACACTCAGGGTCTAAGTACCGCACGGTTGGTTACCGTGGCCATAACAAAGCTCGTTCACACGTCTTTCACAACCGGTTCGACGTTCATACGTTAGAATTTTCGACTAATTATATAGTACAAAGCAAAAGCTTAGAACATATCTATGATTTACATAATAGTTACAATTTACATAATAGAAAAGCACCCAATGGCAAATATGTAATTAGAAACTTTAGAAGTAATTTTTGGAAGAATCTTTATTAGAAACATACTATTATAAATGCGAAATTAAGTCTGTTTGTTTGTTTCGAGTTAACGCTTAAAGCACTTAATTTTATTAAAAATTCTTTCATCAACAGGTAGTTATATTTTATCAGCGAGTAACATAGAGATAGATTCCTACTAAAATTATAAAAACAAAACAACACAAACAACAACAAATACGAAACAAAATCTTGGAATAGTGCGATTGCTTATTATTTTCAAGGAACAAACACAAGCTTACAACGTCAGTTACTAGACTCCATAGAGTAAGTAACTCATTCATGGGGTGGTGTGTACGCTTTTAAAACAAAATCCCGGCATTTGCACATTTGTACAAAGTTTGTCTATAAACAGGCTTAAAGCATTTAGCAAAGAAAAACTGTACAAAAAGGGTTATTACAATATAAATGAATATATTAATGACAGTAACCCCTGGGAGTGAGTTCATCGTTCCCATGCTGTTTCTAATTAAATTATTGCTAACTGTTTTTAATTAAATTATTTTGTATTTGTTTTATAAAATAAAGCTAAAAATAGATGATACCTACGGAGTTTCTTTCGCCGTTTCTTTCGTCAGCTGTTCAGTTTCAAAAATAACGATCGATGGATGTAATGTATGTTACTTATATCGATAAATAAAATTTTTTTTTTTGATTTGATTTGATATATAGCGAAAAGTTTGATACTTAACATATTTGTAACTTATTCATTAAAGCAAAGATGTTTATGGAATAGTTGTGTTTTGCATACTGTTGTTAACGGCTAAAATAGGAGAAAAATTTATACATTGACCACCAATGAAATTGTAAAATCTTGTTCAAAAGCAAATAAAGATTATTATTATTATTAAATAAATCTTGCGCCAAATGTCATTACTCCTACACCTTTTTGTGCGTACATAAGGAGACAAATCGTAAAACAATTTCGACATAAAAATCTTATAAAATTAGAAAGAAACTATTGGCATGACGTATTCGTAAACGTTGAAGCATGTAATCTATGCTGATGCTGAATTATTCGATTCACCACGGAACAACGGATTTTGGAATCACGAAACCAAGGTACGAACCCCAGGAGGAATGTTTATATTAATGACTATTCTAGAAACTTATGTTCAATTTATGTCATTGGCTTGGACATAAAGAATGCAACTGACCACAAGGCGCGAAATTAGATGCAGTAAATCGGGTTGACAGGACTAATTCGACTAAACCTCTGACTGCCCCAGGATTGGATAAGGAATGAAATAAAGTAAATACTACAAAATATATCAACAAAACTCCATACTTTCTTGAGCAACTTTTAGTAGATGTATTAACCATGTGTATAGATTTTAATCTGTTACATCGCAATAGAAATCATGGAAAGTACCTTTCATACGCAAAAGTGCGCTAATTAATTAAGACGTAATACACATATCTTTTACAATCCTCACTCGAGACATTGTAAAATAAATTTCGTTATGTAAACTTAACGTTTTTAGAGCGGAAACCATAGATTTTTAGTACACCGAGATGAAAGCAAACACCCGCATTCCTTCAAAATACAAAATAGTTGTTTAATACAGTATTTAGTCAAGGTTAACAAGGTTTTACAGGATACAAACATATAATACGGTTTGTTTAACGGCATATAGTACGGCCGCACTAGGCAACAGGCTTCTCCTGTAAGAAAGATTTGCTGTAACTACGCTTCACTAGCAGATTGGCAATCACAGCACCAGAAATCTCGCATCTCACCCGGCTGAATTTGGATCGGAATCTTTGAGATGTTTATCACGCCATCTGTCGGTTTGTATAAGTAATTTTCAAGGTAATGTTCAGAATTCGGGTTCGTTCCCCAAGGTTCGTGAAATCCATGAATTTTTTCAAAACTTTTGTACGACTTATGTATTACGATGTATATCATACGCTTGGGCACAAGGCCGGCGACGAGCTCACCGCCTGTCTTCATCCATAAAATATCTTCGGTGGATGTTGGGTCAAAAGGACTTAATTCTCAAGACCTCAGTCTACCTCTGTATTGGGAATGGCGTGAAGATAACACATGCTATCTTCACGCCATTCTCATTACAGAGAGGAAGGTTAGTATCAATGAAGTTTTTTTGAAACTCATTTTATACCGTTGCTAATTAATGTATTAGAATATAAAACCAATTCAGGTTTAAATTAATTGCGAGTTTATAAACTTTCTTACAGCTTGCAATATGCTGATCACAACATAACGTACCAGATTTTAGAAAACCAATTATTAAAAAAAAGACACAACACAAATAGTTAACAGGTCAGAAAGAAATTTTCGAGAAATTCAAATTGGATAGTCACGTTAGTTAATAACTAAATTTAGAACTATAAAGAAAAGAAATAAAGATAATTTTCTCATAACTGTTGAAGCTTCTCGCACAGTAACTCTTTCACTTCAGTAATCTGCGATGTTTGTCGAATAAAATAAAAACTGAATAAATAAAATGATTTTTAAAATATATAAAATGAAATATCTTCTATCTATCTTCAGGCAATTCCCAATACAGGGGTAGACAGAGGTCAAGTCTAGACAATTAAGTCCCTTCGACCCAATTTCCACCAAAGATATTTTCGGGACAACGTGACAGGTGAGCCCGTCGCCGTCTTCATGTCCAAGCCAACGATGTAATTCGTGCATAAGTTTTTGAAAAACCCCTTGGTACGAGCCTGCCACCTGGGGTTCGAACTCGGGTCGTTTAACTCGAAACTCCGACTCGGCTATCGTGACTTAAGCAAAAAAACCATCAAAAATTTGAAAAAAGAAACTGAATTATAATCTATTACATGTCAAACAAAATTATTACTTCCTACATCTTAAGATGTTAATCAGTTCCTAGACGATGTCCATCAAACCGTGCGAATAATGAAGTCTAATCTGATTTAACATAATATGCTCAAAGTAATTTACCACCACATCTTCATTCTTATGTATTTTGTTGGTTATAAGGAATCTGATGAAATAACTCATTTCTGTTTCTAAAGCGAATGTAATGTTGCAACTTTTAAGATAAAAAGATTTTTGAAGCATTTAAGTTACTAAGTATAGTTCGTTCGTTTAAGTCAAATTGAGAGATGTGCGCACAGCTCGTCATGGAATAGCGACATGATAATTGACTGCCTTTAATAAAACCAATTATTTGATATCTATGTTTAATTACTTTCATCTGTTTCCTACGCGCTTACATTAAAGATACGCGGGATAAAAACGATGAAGTTATTATTGTTTATTCTCGCCAAAGCAGCCACGGTAGTGGCTACCGACAGATGGCGGGATACCCACCCGAAAAAAAAACTGATAAAGGACAGCAGGGTTTAAGATGCGAGGATCTATTACTGCGATTTCTAATTTGCTCGCCAAGAGTGACTGTTATGTAAAATCTTCCTCGCAGAAAAAGTACACATCTTACAGTGAAGTTTTAAAGGCCGTTTTGTACACTCTGTTAACATAAAAAATATATTTTTGTTTAATATAATAAATTATCGGGCTCACCACCTGTCACGTTGTCCCGAAAATATCTTCGGTGGAAGATGGGTCGAAGGGACTTAATTGTCTAGACTAGACCTCTGTCTACCCCTGTATTGGGAATTGCGTGAAGATGTTTATAATATAATAAATTAATTGTTATTATTATTCTTTACCGTGTGGTAACGGCGTAAGAATATTGTCACTCCCTTTTTTCCCGTGGGTGTCGTAGGAAGCGACTAAGGGAAATAGCCTTGATTATCGATATAGCAACCGATAGTTGGCGGGATAACCATTTTCGATCGCCAATCCGCTTGTTAAGCGTGGCGATTATTGCATATCCTCCCTATGAGAGAGGCCTATGTTCTGCAGAGGACTTTAGCAGGCCGATATGTATGTACGTTCTAGATGTTGATTAAAAGATGTATGTTGTCGTGTAATGTTTATATTTCAGTTTATTTCTTTGTTTTTGTTATTGTATCGTTATATTAGTTTATTATAATTAACATGACAGTAGTACGATTAGTGCAGACATGTGTTTGTTATAGTTATATTTTTCTCGTGTAAGTGAATTTGATTATTACGAGAAATAAAGATTCATAAACCAGAAAATGGTCGGAATAAAAATTTTTGGTGTTGCATTTAATACGGCCATAAAATTTTTGACGCATCGTTAACACTAAAACATCTTATAAGAATTTAAGTAAATTATTTATCACTAGCATACCATAAAAGATATTAAATAACAAGCTCACTTACCACACCGTAAAACGTATTAACGAATAAGCTCACAATCGTATGTTCACTAGAATGGTTAAAGGTTAAAAACTGTTGTGTTCCGGTTTCTGAGGTATAAAGATCCAGTAAAATTAGAAATGATGAGGTTTTTCATTTTAGTACTCGTAAGTGCACTTGCAATATTGTTAATTTGAAGTTGACAAAAGAGTGGTTGGGTGGTCGGGATTTCGAGTCGAGAGACTCGAGTTCGATCCCCAGGTGGCAGGCTCGTACCAATGAGTTTTTCAAAAACTTATGTACGAATTATATCGTTGGCTTGGACAAAAGACGGCGACGGGCACGTTGTCCTGAAAATATCTTCGGTGGAAGGTGGGTCAAAGGGACTTAATTGTCTAGACTAGACCTCTGTCTACCCCTATTTTGGGAATTGCGTAAAGATAATTATTATTATTATTTTGAAGTTGATAAATTTTCACGTGCTGCAAAAGTCTTAAATTTAGGTACACTTATAGACTATTTTTCATTCTCATCTAATAAGAAGGAAGAGTTTTATTTCTTTCACTAGAGCTTATTTGGGTCAATATTTCGATGAGTCTGTTGTCATCTGTTGTTGTTGTATTTGGAAATAGGCCGCTAAGCCTATTTCCAAATACAGATGTACATCTCTAGACAATTAAGTCCTTTCGATCCACTTTCCACCGAAAACTAGTCAGGAGGTGAGCCTGTCGCCATCTTTGTGTCCAGCTCAGCTACCGTTTATTTCATAAGGCTATGCAAATATCCCGTAATCATTGATGCGGAGCACAATCTGTCACGCATTTTGCATTATAAGAGCTTGTTCTTACAGACACTCAATTAACGACGAACGCAGACGCATGACAAAAAACAGATTATCTACTCCATCATATAACGAGCTATCGGGTGTAAACTGCTCGATTATGTTATTGTATTTCTAGACAATGCCTATGATGGATTTTCTACATCTATAACATGACATAGAGGCACGCAAAGTAAAAGTCAATTTTACAAATAAAGACTGCTTTGTAAAAGTTAATATCGTACATTTTTTGCGACAGAATTATAGTAGTCATGGTTGAATGAAATTTATTTTAGAAAGAAAATAACGAGATTTTTTATTGAGATCCATTTGTCAGAAAGTATCAGTTCTTCCTCTATCAAAATGTTGTACTTACGATATAAACATATCGTATATTAAACTTGATATTTAATAGAGCCTTTGATATTGCTGTCCATGTTTTCTATATCTTCACGCATTTCGCAACACTGGAATAGACAGGTGACGCATGACAGGTGATGAGAATGTCTTGGTGTCAAATGTGTCTTAGTGTCCAAGTCACAATAAAATGTACTTACGTATATTCTCACATGGCAAATATTAGGTACACATAGACATACATGAATCGAGTACAATCATTCATATTCAGCACACAAATGTTTGCCCCTTGCGGGATTCGAACCCACCATTACTGTCAACTAGGCTATCGAGTCGTTTTGTTGCTGTTACTCACTTCATTTACTTATTCATTACTGTATTTAAGTACTTTACTTTACCGCCCCTAAAAGTACGATATAGGCGTGTCCTGAAGGGAAGGTTCACCATTACTTCCATGTTTGGCAAGCGGATT
This sequence comes from Sericinus montela, assembly GCA_029286605.1. NCBI lineage: Eukaryota > Metazoa > Arthropoda > Insecta > Lepidoptera > Papilionidae > Sericinus > Sericinus montela. The sequence goes on along the minus strand of JAGSMR010000085.1, from coordinate 1,013,338 downwards.
GGCAATCCCAGTACCAGACATCTCTAATATTTGCGCTACCGCCGAACACCGGCTTGCATAGTTTTGTCTGTCATAGTTATCTCACCATCTGTTGGTAGGCTATTGCCATTTTCAAAACTTTTCCTTAACCACCTCTCACGACATCTACGGGAAGACGGGTGTAATTAATTTATGCACCACAAAACAGTTTAAACGTCAAAATAATGTCACGTTGTCAGAAAAATGTCTTCGTTAAATTATGTGTCGAAGGGACTTAATTGCTCAGACCTCTATCTACACCAGTATTGGGAATGGCGTAACGATATCCTTTGAAAATGTTACTTATTAATTAATAGTCTAGCATTATTCATCAATAATTTCATAATTTTTTACCTTTGAAGATAAAAAATATACCGTAAAAAAATTATATGTATTCTGTTTTGTGATTCGAATCATATGAGAAACTGAGAGCTAGCACTAAAGAGTTTCCAGAACCATACACAGGTGATGACAAACACCTGTCACGATATTCCAAATGAGGTCAATCAAAAAATTATTGATAGCGATAGCTAAATCATTACGACTGTGAGCATTACGGGGTACAAAATCGTGAGAAAACAGTATTTTATTGATTGATTGTTCTTATTATTAATTAATTGAAGGAAAAAGGACATCCTGTATAATTTATAGTGTAAATGTGCGAAAGTGGACGTGATCGAAAACAGATTACAAACACGCACTGTAAAATAAATCATACAGTGGATAATTAGGAAATTAACGTTTTTATGTTTGTTGACGACGAATTTGTCGCAAAGGAATTTCAATTTAAAAGAATATTAGCAATGCTGAATTACAAATATACATGTTAACCTCGAACTAACAAGACTCCGAAAAGAAGTCCGGGTAACCTTAAACTCATTCTCTTACCTATTGTAATTATAAAAAAAATATCTCTACGCCATCCCCAATACTGGGATAGACAGAGGTACAGAAGACAGCGTGTAAAGTTTTATCTTTATGTCCAAGACAACGGTATATGTCGTTCATAAGTTTTTGAAATCCCCATTGGTACAAGCCTACCACCTGGGCATTGAACTCGGGTCTATTGACTCGAATTCCAATCACCGTACCACTCGGCAATCGTGAGTTTTAATCCGCTTGCCCAACTTGGCGATACTGACAATCACTCCTTCTGAGGGGACAGGCCCGGTAAGAACTGTTCATTTGAAATTAATCTTACTTATTTATGTAAGATTAATTTCCTGCAAAATTCCTTGCTGCAGCCTCCTTGAGGAGCTTTTGCCATAATCGCCACGCTTCGATTGGGGATTGAGGCTCCACACAACTCACAACGTAGACGCAACAATACGTCTACTATTAAATAGTTAACTAAATAAGTAATTCTTTAGTGTTAAAAAATTCCTTATTATATTATAAAAATATAATAAAAATATGTGTTACTGTTTTTGTGTGTAAAACACTAGTCTGATATTCTATTCTATCCATCATTCATCCGTAGCCACAAGGCGTTTCTGTCAGTTCTACTTCCGACACCAAAGGAATGAAATTCGATATCATTATTGCACGACCTTCGTGGAGGTGTGGCACACACACCGGTTCTCATAGTGTCGACAGCCTCGATTCCCGGTCGAGTCAATGTAGAAAACACTTTTACTACATTTTCTCGGGTCTGGGTGTTTTTGATACTAGTGCTTAAACTTGTTGACTTTAAGATCAGATCAGTTTATGTGATGTGGTCTATCTATTTAAAATAAAATAAATAAATAAATATATTCACACAATTCCCAATACAGCGGTAGACAGAGGTCTGGTCTGGACAATTAAGTCCCTTCGACCCACCTTCCACCGAAGATATTTTCGGGAAATCGTGACAGGTGGTGAGCCCGTCCCGTCTTTATGTCCAAACCGACCATATGAATCGTATATAAGTTTTTGAAAAAAAACCATTGGTACGAGGCTGCCACCAGGGGATCGTACTCGGATCTCTCGACTCGAATTCCAATCACCCAACCACTCGGCTATCGTGACTTTCGTTTTTTTTTTCTATCTATTTAAGCATTAGAAATAAAACTTAGTGATTTACTACTTGCCTTCCGCCGATGTAAAACTGCCCTTTAAATAAAAATTGTTTAAAATATACGCTATGGCAACTAACAAAAGAGTACAAAATATTTTATTCTATTCACATCCTTTTTTTTTCATGTAAAAAATTACATTCTTATGTATAGTTCGATTAACCGAGTGATTGGGTGGGTGATCGGAATCCGAATCAAGAGACTCGAGTTTGATCTTCAGGTGGCAGGTATGTACCTATGGGGTTTTATCCCATAAACTTATGTACTATTTATATATCCTTGGCTTGGATATAAAGACGGCGACGGGCTCACCACCTGTCAGGTTGTCCCAAAAATTCTTCGGTTGGAAGTGAGTCGAAAGGACTAGACCGCTATTATTATTATATTTTTTTAATACTACGAGTACCAGTATTAGAAATAGCGCGAAGATATTTTTTTTCTGTTCGATTAGTTACAATATCTGTTTATTTAGGTTTTCACATTCATAGGGCGGGCAAATAGACATTCACATTTTATGTAAATAAAAACAAACTTACATACATACCAAGCTACTAAAAGCGTATTAAAATATAATTATTAATAGTGCATCCGTCTCTACTTTAAAATCTTAAAAACTTTTCCTAACAATAAGGCAAATTACAAGTAATTACAATTAATATAGTCGAATTAACTAAAATAGGATGATAAACAAAAAGAAATAAAACAGAAGTTGTTGCACAAATTTTAAATTAGGCCCGCATGGAATATGTCTATTTCCCCGTAAGTCGGTTTTTAAAAACAATTCAAATAAAACAACATGGCCGCCCAAACAAAACGTACACAATGTATACGTTACATGTGAAGTACGACGCGAAGTAAAGTTTTTATCATCAAAGCGTAAATTCCATTTTCTTTTTGAAGCATGACATGTGTCCAACGATTTTGATCTTTATTCTTTCTGATGAAGACTTGATGTGTGATGCTTAGAAATTTTTCAGAAATTTAATCGATGACAGATACAAATGACTTGAATAGCAATTCGGAATATAGCTGCGTTAAGACTTCTTCAATATAATAAAGAATGTTCTTTATTATAAACCACAGCCACTAGAATAATATAAATATTTTGCGTTCACTCTCAGGACAACAACTGTATATTTTTATAAAAACCGCAAAATCAAATAATATAATAAAAAGTCACGATAGCCGAATGGTTGGGTGGTCGGAATTTCGAGTCGAGAGACCCGATTTCGTTCCCCAGGTGGCATGCTCGTACCAATGGGTTTTTAAAAAACCGATGCACGAATTATAACGTTGACTTGGGCATAAAGACGGCGACGGGCTCACCACCTGTCACGTTGTACCGAGAATATCTTCGGTGGAAGGTGTGTCAAAGGGACTTAATTGTCTAGACTAGACTCTAGACTCTGTCTACCCCTGTATCGGAATTGCGTGAAGATATTTATTTATAATTTTAAAATAAAAATTACTTTAGTACTCAGTGACAATGCAGTATAACTGCCAATAAGTAAAAGATTCCTAGAATTTTAAAAAGTAGCTTAGAATTAACGTATCTCACGATTCATCCTATAGATGTTTTACACACAAAAACAAAAAAAAAGCATACGTACATCCGAATACAGCGATGAGACCACAAACGTGTCTCTTTCCGCCGGAAATTGTCCGCCAGCCATATTAAAAACAATGTCACAATTATGTACCACATCACCACAGTGTCATGACCTTTAACCAATAACCATAGAGTAATAAACTCGTTCAGAAACTTTATAGATACATTTTTGACATAAATTTTAATTGTCACTACTTGCTACAGATACAAATAAGGGCTCAAATTGTAAATTGTAGCAACAAATCAGTATCGGCGTCTGTATTGCGTTAAATGCGTGTATGTGAAAGCACTTGATGTACATAAGTAAGACGATGCGCTCTTGCGCTTTGTTCTACGACTCTTTAATTTATTCGCATGCCCGCGGAGGCGCTGACATCGTAATCGTAATAGTTATGATACACAGAATATAAGTGCAATATGATGTTTTTTTTAATAACTCATTCACCAGCAGAGACAAATATGAAAAAAAATTAATCCGTGAACTAAAAAAAAATAAACATGTGTGCAATTCATACGTGATAGATTTTATTTAGGAAATCAGGATAGAGTTGCTCATCCGTGGAGCGAAAAATTATAGTTGTTTAAAAAGTAATAATTAATTTTGTCTCTTTTTAGTGTTTTGTTTTCATTGCATCGAGTTTCAAATCACAATGGTGCCAAAGAAGTTTTCACTCAAAAGTGAAAATTATAAATAGAAGAACTAATACAGGCCAGACGACGTGAAATATTCAAAACTCGTTTAAAATATCAATTGCGCTCAGTCAAGATCACTCGCTTTGCTTATAATACTTCTGTTCCAGAATATAGTCCCGAAGGAGTAACATAAAATAAATAAATATCTTCACGCAATTCCCAATACAGGGGTAGACAGAGGTCTAGTCTAGACAATTAAGTCCCTTCGACCCAGCTTCCACCGAAGATATTTTAGGGACAACGTGACGTGGTGGTGAGCCCGTCGCCGTCTTTATGTTCAAACCAACGATATAATTCGTACATAAGTTTTTGAGCAACCCATTGGTATGAGCCTGCCACCTGGGGATCGAACGCGGGTCTCTTAACTCGAAATTCCGTCCACCAACCACTCGGCAATCGTGACTTCACCCGAAGGAGTAAAAAAAATGACCTAATGACTAAATTGCTGAGCATCGCACCATCTATCGTCATCATAACGATCTGTAAAACAGATCAGGCCGCTGCCCGTTACCGATATACTTAATAATGATCTAGTATTTTTAGAGATGGTTATCGCGACATCTGCCGGCAGCCGATTGAATTTTTAAGGCCCTTAGTCGGCACTAGCGACGGGAAGAAAGGGAAATACTATAACATATATTCTTACGCCGTAACCACTCGCCAAGACAGCAAAATAAAAAAAATCTTTAAAATTGATTTCATATTTTTACCAAATCACTGTATTTACCAAATCACTGTTACCGATATAAGGACATTGTGACATGAGTGGGCATTTTTTTTGGATGGGCTCGAAAGCGACTCAAATCAGATAAAAAAAGTATACCTTACTACTATAAAAATACCTAAAAATAAATGTCTGATTTATATTTAAAACCTGTTTATTTAACTTGTTAGTTTTTTTTATTATTATTTAACTTGTTAGTGTATAAATTAAATTTTCTGGCGAAAGTTGGTCTGTGCGTTCATAGAAGCAAAATTTTGTGTGTACCGTTACATTAAAATAAACTTTCATGGTTCAATACCTTCCCTCAATGGGTTATAGTCGTAAATACTCGTACTCGTAGTTAATAAAAAAAGTTACAGTTGCATTATCACCCCCGTGATTTAATATGAAATGCCATATAGCCTGTGTTTACACTGGCTTTCTATCCCCTTCAAACCGAAACACACAGGTTATTCTGCTATGAGATGGTAGAAATAGCTATGGGTAAGTACTGACTCAGAAAACTTCTAGATTAAGTGTCTACCACCTTGAAAAGCGTATAGGATTGCCATATATAATAACTTATTGTCACATCTTCACGCTATTTTTCTTGTTGAAATAGGCAAGGGTCTGTACAATGAAGTCCTTTTTATCCGCTTTCCACCGAAGCTTATTTTATTTATTAATTTATGGGAGATAGTACAAGCATGATTTTGTCAGGGACAATTTCACGGATAGAATCTATATAAAATCAAAGTGTATAACGTCGAATCGGTAACGGAACCGTATCCATAAGCCCAAGTGGTTCTTACACAAGGGCTTTGCCACTATACAGAAGGATTTTGGGGATGAAATTATTATAACAGTTAATAAATACATATATAGATAGAGACAAATTTAAATACATTGCTCTGATCCCAATGTAAGATACTAAAGCACTTGTGGCATGAGAATCAACGAAGGCACCACAAACACCCAGACCCGAGAAAATGTAGAAAAGTGGTTGTTCTACATTTACCGACCGGGAATCGAAACTTAAAAAACCGTGTTTACGCTACACGTCCACGGAGGTCGTCCAGATGGAAGGCTCGTAGTTCCCAATACAGGGGTAGACAGAGGTCTAGTCTAGACATTTAAGTCCCTTCGACCCACCTTCCACCGAAGATATTTTTGGGACAACGTGACAGGTGGTGAGCCCGTCGCCGTCTTTATGTCCAAGCCAATGATATAATTTGTACGTAGGTTTTTAGAAAAACCCATTGGTACGGCCACTTGAGGTTCGAACTCGGGTCTCTTGACTCGATATTCCGACAACCCATCCACTCGTCTATCGTGACCATCCACTCGTAGTAATGGTTTTTTTTTTTCAAAACTTACGTACGATTTACATCGTTGCCATGGACACAAAGACGGCGAACGAACCTGTCGCGTTGTCCCAAAAATATTTTCGGTCGGAACGACTTAATTGTCTACCCCAGTATTGGAAATGGAAGATATATTTTATGCTATCTCTACTTAATGTATTCAACCTCCTCTTTTTATGTCATTGAATTTGCGAATTAATTAATAAATAATTGCGTAATTAATATATAAACCATGTGCGTTTTTTTTTTTATTTTTACTGTAGAATAACAGTAAAATCAAATTTATTGCATCTAAATAGAATATTATTTTTTAAAACGAGAAACCATTATTCTAATTTGAATCCTTCATGTATATGCATGGTTTGAAGAAGCGCATATATATCAATAATTATCATATGTTAATCATCTCCAAGCAAAGCTAATTGCGTTACATAAATACTATTTTTAATCGGCGGCCATGGAAACGTTTGAATGTATAAAACATTAGGTAATATTGTGACTTCACCTTTGCGAACTGGTTTCGACTGGATACTTTCTTTCGCACACTTTTACTTTTCACGTTAATATTACCTTAGCCTTCGATTATTAACTAAATATTATGTTAGAAACGGTGCTTCGAAGTTACATCATACTCGATAACATTTGTATAATTTTAGCGCTCGCTTTGACTGGTAATTAATTCTTAATTCTGTTCCAAACCAAATGTATTCTGATAGAGAATGCCTTTTGGCTAGTCCGCCATTTTGTACATTTTGTTCCGTGTGCAAATAAAATTTAAATAATTAATATCCAATTTCTAAGGTTTTCACTGATTATAAAAATAAAAGAAATAAAAATACCTGTATGGAGTTCGTATAAATGCATACAGGTTTTTTAATTTCCTTATTTATTTTTATATAGTCCTTACTGACGCCTTAATAAAAAAAGTTAACAATGGGCGGACTTAATGCCTTATGGCATACATCTTTTCTATTAAGTTATAAGGACTTTCATTACATAGGTCCAACAATGCATTTAATAAATTATGTATTACATATACATATTACTGTATAAATTTTTCAGTTTGAATTGTGGTGAATAAATATTGTTAGTCTATTCCAGCTATTTACATATAGGTTTGTACATCATACCACATACACATACATACATAACGACCAATTAAAGTCCACTGCAGAACATAGGCCTCTCCCATTATTTTGGTCTGATATTTTTAGAGATGGTTATCACTCCATCTATCGGTTGCCATAACGATATTCAAGTCTGTTTACCTTTGTCGCCTCTTACGACACCCACGGGAAAAAAGGGAGTGGCAACATCCTTAAACCGTTACCACACGGGAATATATATTATTTGTTAATAAATTTAATTTGTAATTATAGAAACTAATAAGTCACCATCAAAAATATTAACGTGTAGTATAATATGCTACCATCTATCGTACAAAGCACGCACCTCGCTTCATGCTCTATTGTTGGAAAGTGTGATTGTACGTTGTTGTATAATAACGTAGATAGAAAAAGTTTTATCGAGCTGCCACACGATGGCGTTAATATCTTATTGCATTGTCTTATCAATTGAGTCTTGATAGCAGAGTGTTTGGGTGGATTCTTGACTAGAATTCCGATCACCTAACCACTCTACCCAGTATTGGGCGTGAAGACATTTTTTTACGAGTCTTACTACTTCATATACGTTTATTGATTATTATTATTGATATATAATCCAGATGATGTGCAAAATAACCTTTACAAATTATTCAAAATTTTAAAAGCACTGGCCTTGAGCCAAATAACACGAAATGTCAATTTAAAAAATAGTTTTTCCTTTTTGTGTCAAATTTCATGTCTTGTGTGTATATTGAAATATAAAAAAATATCTTCACGCCATTCCCAAAAAGAATTGAATTGAATTAAAGAAAAGAATTAAATTCTCTCGATCTTCCTTCCACCGAAAACATTTTTAGGTCAACGTGTCCGGTGGTGAGCCTGTCGCCGTCTTTTATACCCAAGCCCACGATATCTGACTATTTCTGCGATTTGGAAGAAAATTTGATGCTCTTCTGTTCAGATTACACGCATCACATTGTCTTACGAGATTTAATACTGATCTTTTAGAGGCTACTTTCAAATTACTTAGATTAAGGTACTAAATTTCTCTATTTTTCCACTAAATGCTATAATATTAAATTTGCGGACACCTGAATCAACCAACTATCAGTATATTCTATTGATTATGTTGTTAATTATGGCAAATTCACGGCTTTTTCTGATTTTTCAAGTCATGATATGCTGTTTCTTTTAATTAAATAGATAAAATAGGAGATAAGTTTTCGATCTCAATAGATTATAACCGTAATAAAAAACCTTTGATAATGCCATAAAGGCGAAACCGGTCAGGTATTTTAATATAAATATATGTGGAATTATTAAAAGTGACTTTTAACGTGTTTAAGTTTCCCAATTAGCAGTTTTGTAAGGCTGGATAAATATAAGTTTAAGAAGGATTTAAGGTTAATAATTTCGACTGGTCTATATATGATGCTATATATGATGCTACATCCATTAATGTTAAAATGAATTTATTGTATAGTAATATAGTTAAGGTTTTTGACAATCATGCTTCATGACAATTCGTTAAACTTAAGCGACCTCTTGCTCCATGTATAATAATAATAATATTATATTCCATAGGTTATTTATGTTAGGAATCTTGACAGCTCTAAGGAGCTGAAATGTTAAAATATGGAACAAGCAAATTCAGGAGGTAAGTCGCTATACTTTTGTAACTTTACGTTCTCCTTATTGCCTTAAAAATCTTTCTTCCCATTTCTACCAAGGCTCTATTTCTTCAGTCGTTTATCTTGACGATTGTAGACTATGCTGATGTGTGCTAACCCATCGAGATTTTATCTTAACATATTGGATCGTCTTTTCAACAATTGTATTAACGACCATGTATCACTCTTTTGTACTCAGCTCAATTGGCTGACCTTTCCTGACCTGGGAGATTCTCATAACTGTTCCTCCGTTCATCGGGTAATCTCAAATTGCTCACACCTTTTCACCGTACTGGTTTCTTAACCAACCCCTTCGCTCTACGACTATAAGGCTCTGGAACGAAAATCCTCTTGACATTAGAAAGGCGTCAACCAAATTTATTTTTAAAAATGAAGTCCGGGTTCATTTTAGAAAATTTGTAAAAGTAAATGATTGCATGTCCATCATTATTTGTGTATTTACGTCACGATAGACGAATGGTTATCGGAATTCGAATCAAGAGACCTGAGTTCGATAACAGTTCGGTGGCAGGCTCGTACCAATGGGGTTTTTAAAAACTTATGTACGATTTATACAGTTGGCTTGGACATAAAAAAGACCCAAAAATGTCTACGGTGAAATGTGGGTCGGATGTCTAGACCTTTGTCTACCCTAATATAGAGAAGATGCTTTTTGTTTGTATAATTATATTAAATAAGTTTTTTGTACAGTTTACAAAAATTTTTTTGTAAGTATACATGAAATATATTTGAATCAAATGAGCATGACATAATCGGACATTTAACCACGAATGAGAAACTTTAGGCTCATTTATTAAATGATTTAAGAAAATGGTTTTCTAAAGACAATAACGAGCCATTTAATCGCGTTTATAAATCACAATCACGTTGTTGCTCGTGGGAAATAAATAAGATGTAACACGAACATCTTTTTGTATTGGGGAAAAGTTAGCGCGTAGTTTTGGCCCGAACTAATGAGCATAGCACCTTGATTAAAATGTTTTTTGTCTTTTGTAATTGTGTCTCTATAAACTAATATGATTGAAGTTGTTTATAGATTTTATTACTGGCCGTTGTGGTATCGGCATAATTTGGAAGCGAAGAATGAAAGAAAGTAATTAGTTTATTCACGGACGAAATATACAACGAAGATAAATAAACCAACCTGATAATCCCTGCTGCAGTACCTTTCGTCCTGCCAGTAGCCAGGCCTATACCAAAACTTTTCTTTTTAATCATCACACACGAGTACGACCATAAATATGTGGGCGCTAGATTCTTGTACCGCAAAGTAATGATACTTAATACGCATCGTTTCGGAACGTCACTTAAGAACGGACATTCTCAAAATGATTTTTCGCCTCCAGCGAAATGTTTATGTCATTTTTAATCTTACAATGATGCAATGAACACTTAAGTGTTTTTAAAAGATTGTCCCAGTCTTTTGGTTTGATAATAGGAAATAAGAAGCAAATTTAAAAGACAAAGAAAGTCATGTTCTTCTTTTTAATTCCTTCAATATATAGATAATGACTTCATCATATACATTGATTTGCTCCCAAAGTAAGTAGCTAAAACACTTGTGTTTCTTCTCTTATCACATAAATAAACAACAAGAGAGGAATTTTGATACACCACAGTAATGTAGCGATGATAATTTCAATTCGTAAACCAGTAGATTTTAATTACATAATATGTGGTTGTAGTGTCTTATTAAGAAACATACATTAAGAGCACTTTTCCATAAAGCAAAAACAAAAGTAATTAAACAATATATAAAAAGCATAGGTCGAATTCGTGAGCGGTGTGATGCCAAAATGGATGTGGCAATACGAATAAATATCTAAAAGACAGAACAAAAAAATAAGACAGGAGATAAAAATAGAATTGGCTATTTTTATCTTCTGTCTAATTTTTATTTCACGCATATCTATTAAGATGGGGCACTGACGCCAATGTTCACAGATATAAACATTGGTTGATAAAATTTAGTCCTTCTCCTTTCGACCCACTTCTCACTTGAGTTTATCTGTGACAACGTGACAAGTAAGTGCGCTTATCATTTATCATTCGGCTATCATTATAACCGTATATCTCTATAGTATACGTTACCTTAAATTAATTTATCTAGTCAGACCATAAATAACAAAACTTTAAGTGAAGGATATAATTATTTTCGATAATAACAAAGATGTAAATAAAAATATTGAATTCATTTATAAGTAATTTACCCGGTCCATAGATAAAACTTATTAAATTAATACTTATTAAAATATCATCATACTTATTAAAAAACATATCTTGACGTCATTCCCAATACAGGGGTAGACAGAGGCGTAGTCTAGACAATTAAGTCCCTTCGACCCACCTTCCACCGAAAAAATTTTAACACAACGTGACAGTTCGTGAGCCCATCGCCGCCTTTGTGTCCAAGCCAACGATATCATATATAAATTTTTGAAAAAACCCGTGGTACGAGCGTGCCATCTAAGGATCTTACTCGGATCTCTTGACTCGAAATACGATCACCCAACCACTCGACTATCGTGACAATTATAACTCTTACGAAATAGCCATCTGTCGACAATTTTTGGAAGTAATCACGGTGGCCTAACTTAGGGATAAAGCAAAGAGGACGTCATCATCACGGTTTCTTACACCCAGTAAAATAAAAAAACAAATACCACCTTTCGTTGACTGTTGAATCAGTAGCATACTCTGTGAATCTTAGAAAGTATACTAGATTTTTTACAGCGATAATTTTGCACACACGTTACGACAAATTGAATCTATATGCTAATAGAAATAAGGTTTAAAATAACTCATTGCAAATGGATTTTAATTTAAAAAAAATATGCATGAGCAGAAAAATCTGAAACCATTCCAATTTATCTTGTTTTTTGTATGATATTTATAAGCCTGGTAGCATTGTTTACGCTTATATTTAAAATGCGTGAAGATCAAAAAATATTCAAAGACTATATACGAACTGTTTTTCGCTTTTCGAACCCTTAGCTTTGTCTAACGGCACCTTCAGGAAGAAATGTGGCAGTAGACTCTTATACCAACAATTTACGGTTCAATTCACCTTGATAACACTTTAAAGTATGACTCTTAAAAATGGTTGTAAACAAAGATTTAAAAATATATAATTCAAAATGTTTGTCATTGGATTATTGCGTCCCTCGTAATTTTTCAGCTTTACACATCGGACTCTCATTTTTTTTATTTCAACTTTCTTTTTCTTGCTTTAGTCTTGTTGCTTGAAGATTTAACTCCACATTTGAATAAATTTAAAACATTACCCGTACCTACTTTTAACGTTAATAATATTTTTTAAATGTTAATTCTAAGTAATTTTATTAATAGCGACCATGTTTATAGAATGTTTACCAAACGTATTTTATATAAACATATCTGAGACAGGTTTTAACGAAAATTGTCAATAATTTAATGGTAATTTATACACAGTTCAGAACTAACGAAAGTTATGACGTATATATTATTTCACATATAGTAAAAATTTTACATAATCGTCTGGATTTAATCTCTAATAATTTCACTTTGATATAAATGTCTTCATGATTTAATACTTTGCTAAAACCTCTGTTATTTGCCATGACACAGTATTATTCTTTTGCTTTTTACAAAACGTAATAAAGAAAAAAAACTAACCAGCCAATATTTAGTGAGCGACCTATACTGGGTGCTTAGAATACTAGGTAGTTCTATTCTTCTACTCCTCACTTCACCGGAGCTCATTTAGGACTTTCACGTTATTATATATTAATAAAATTGGAGTGTCTGTTTGTAATATTTAAATAACTGTTTTTACTACATGTATATAAATATATACAGTACATACACCAATTTTTTATTTTTTCTGTCTGTCTGTTTGTCCGGGCTAGTCACTGAAACGGTTGAACCGATTTTCATGAGACTTCCATTGGCAGATAGCTAACGTTATAAGGAGTAACTTAGGCAACTTTCATTTTAGAAAAATAATTAGATTTGAGCTTTAAGTGTTGAACCGTAGGCAAAGCGCAAGAGGCCCCTAGTCGATCATAAGTTTTGAAAACACTAATTTATGAAGATGTGCTGAAGACCAAGCCAGTGTTTTCTGATTCGAATTCTGATCACCCAACCACTAGGCCTTCGTAATTTCTTATTATGCTAGACTGATTTCTTTCAGAACATCAAAAATCAGTGAAATGTGAGTGAACTTGAGGCAAGGAATATTCAAGATATCTGTTTTCCTTTAAGCTACAAATAGAGATACTATAGTCCCTTTTTTTAGGCTCTACTGAACCACTTCAGATTGATACTAAGTTCACACCATTACACCCAAAATCAAACCCAAAACCGTTGGCTTGAACATTGAGACGGCAACGGGCTCACCGCCAGTCAAGTTGTCCCGAAAATATCTTCAGTGAAAGTTGAGTCGAAAGGACTTACTTGTCTAGACTAGACCTCTGTCTACTCCTGTATTGGGAATTGCGTAAAGATATTTATTTATTTATAACTTTGAACAACAACACTCAACAGCTAGCTGTTGTCATTATAACAGACATAGATAGATAAAATTTTCATACTCTTTCTAATACATTCAAAATATGAGACATGTAAAAAATGATATTGCAAAAAAAATCATTGCTTCAAGTCACGCAAAACTATATTTACCTGACGTAACTTACGAGTTACTGGTACTCTGCTCAACCCTAAATTGAATGTGGTGTAATTACTGACGACCTCCGTCGACGAGTGGCGTACATAACGGTATTCATGGTGTCGCCAGCTCTGAGATTTCGAGTTCAATTCCCGGTTGAGTCAATGTAGAAAACACTTTTTTAATCTTTTCTCGGGTCTGGGTGTTTATGGTACTGCATTGTTTCTGATTCCATACTACAAGTACTTAAGCGATTACTTTGTGATCGGATCAATGAATGTCATGTTCTTATCCTATGTATGTATGTACTATATGTATGTGTTATATATATTAAACAATATGCCAATATTTAATTTTAAAAAAATACTAGTACTATGGTAACGAACCTCTGCTCACCCCTAAATTTAATGTGGTATAATTTAGTCTTAAACCTGGTTATTTCCTCACAATGTTTCCAGAATTCGTAAATTTTGCATTAAAATCAGCAATTAACAATTCTAGTGGTGGCAACATGGGAATTTGAACAAACTCGCGTACCATGAAATTTAAGCGACCGCCCGACCCACTAAGCCACAAGGGCTTAGCAGCAGACTACAGATGAATACGAATATTTAATAAACGTGTCTAATATTAAAAATTTCGAAAACAGATGATGTTAATTTTAAAGATAATGTCTAAAATTAAACGATTTAATCCGAAAATCGTTTTATTTTAGATATGCAGTGTTTTTTGTAAATGCATAGTCACGATAGCCGAGTGGTGGCGTGGTCGGAATTTCAAGAAAAGAGACCCGATTTTGATCCCAGGTGGCAGGCTCGTACGAATGGGTTTTTCAAAAACTTATGTACGAATCATATCGTTGGCTTGGCCATAGACGGCGACGGGCTCACCAACTGTCAGGTCGTCTCGAAAATATCTTCGGTGGAAGGTGGGTCGAAGGGACGTAATTTACTGGACTAAACTCTGTCTACCCCTGTATTGGGAATTTCGTAAATACATTACGAATAAGAAGTGGCGGCCCGATAGCCTAGTTACTGACTCTATCTTCGAAGCTGAGGGTTACAGCTTCGAATCTCGCTAGGGGGAAATATTTGTGTGAAGACTATGAATGTTGTGCAAATATCATGAATTTTTGTTCGTATAAATAAATATTTAACGATGTCAATTTAGGTTATGGCAGTATACCGTTTGTTTGGACTTTAAGACATTGCGATGGCAAATACCACCTGTCACATTCTTCGTATTAAGCTCCCGTAATATGTGGGTCGAAAGCACTAAGTAGTCTAGACATCAGGCTCCCATTTGAATTGGGAAATGCGTGAATAAGTACATTTCTTGCTCATTAATAGATACAATAAAAGGAAGAATTAGGTATGATAAACAAAATATTAGTACCAGTGTAAAGCAATTTCTTTAGATAGGACAGCAAGACAGTTGACATGAGTTTGATCCATATATAAAGAAATAAACCCTTGTGTGGTACAGGCAGAAAATCTAATGCCCTTATTAAATAATAATAAATAGTAATAGTAATTTGATTAGTGTTTATGCTGAGTTGGATAAGTAGCAAAAAAATGTTAATGAACGAAGACCATATTATGTTAGTACAATTTTCAGTAGAGACGGTCCGTGGGGTCCCCATGCCATGAAAGTTTGCAAAAGAAATATAGTTCATACTTTATTATATATAATAATAGAAGCAAAATAATTCATATTCTTGATTAAATGATGGTGTGAAAGTATATGCCGCTGGCGGAATAACTATTTCGTAAAATACCAGACCAAAATTATCAGACCGGTGAGTAGCAGGAGCTTCTAAAGCGCGAGATGCGCCACACGTAGACGTTGTTGTCTGCTACCGGTCTGCAGAAATTTGGTCTGGTATTTTAAAAAATGGTTATCGCGCCATCTGTCGTACGACTTTGCATTTTCAAGAGTTTTTCCTTAGTCGCCACTTACCACACCCATGGGACAAGAGGGGTTGCCGATACTAGACACAGTATGAAGGTATTGAGGTCTTACTCTATTTTTTTCCACTAATCCACACTAATCAGTTAGTTAACAGCCCCTAATAAATTAAGGTTCCTTCTGGATTTAGTTTACTAAAATTAGTAATAAAAGGTAAACTAACATAATGACTTAAAACTTGCTTAGCTTTTAGCCGTAATCTAAACAAATATATTGAATACTCACGATTATAGTCTCTTGGTGGAACTTCCACCTTAAATACATTCAAGTTTACTTTCACTGATTTCAAAATTTGTTTATTTTTTTTTCTTCTTTACAGCCTATCAAGAGTCTACTGCTGAACGTAGGTCTCCCCTATAAAGCAGAGAAACAGCAAGCATAGCTCTCCATATCACGCTGAGCAACATTGTGCTTCCTCGTTCAATTAACAATTTATTTATTTACAATATAAATAATACCTGACCGGTTTTGCCCCTTTGGCGTCATCAAATGTTTATTACAAATATTTAAACGAGGTACAAGAAACAAATATGTTTCTCCGTTCATCGGGTAATCTCAAGTTGCTCACACCTTTTCACCGTACTGGTTTCTTAACCAACCCCTTCGCTCTACGACTATAAGGCTCAGGAACGAAAATCCTCTTGACATTAGAAAAGCGTCAACCAAATTTATTTTTAAAAATAAAGTCCGGGTTCATTTTAGAAAATTTGTAAAAGTAAATGATTGCATGTCCATCATTATTTGTGTATTTACGTCACGATAGACGAATGGTTAGGTGATCGGAATTCGAATCAAGAGACCCGAGTTCGATCACAGTTCGGTGGCAGGCTCGTACCAATGGGGTTTTTAAAAACTTATGTACGATTTATACAGTTGGCTTGGACATAAAAAAGACCCAAAAATGTCTACGGTGAAATGTGGGTCGGAAGTCTAGACCTTTGTCTACCCTAATATAGAGAAGATGCTTTTTTGTTTGTATAATTATATTAAATAAGTTTTTTGTACAGTATACAAAAATTTTTTTGTAAGTATACATGAAATATATTTGAATCAAATGAGCATTACGTTATCGGACATTTAACCACGAATGAGAAACTTTAGGCTCATTTATTAAATGATTTAAGAAAATGGTTTTCTAAAGACAATAACGAGCCATTTAATCGCGTTTATAAATCACAATCACGTTGTTGCGCGTGGGAAAAAATAAGATGTAACACGAACATCTTTTTGTATTGGGGATAAGTTAGCGCGTAGTTTTGGCCCGAACTAATGAGCATAGCACCTTGATTAAAATGTTTTTTGTCTTTTGTAATTGTGTCTCTATAAACTAATATGATTGAAGTTGTTTATAGCTTTCTCTCTTATGTCTCTGTTAATACTGGCCGGTGTGGTATCGGCATAATTTGGAAGTGAAGAATGAAAGAAAGTAATTAGTTTATTCACGGACGAAATACACAACGGAGATAAATAAAGCTACCTGATAATCCCTGCTGCAGTACCTTTCGTCCTGCTAGTAGCCAGGCCTATACCAAAACTTTTCTTTTTAATCATCACATACGAGTACGACGATAAATATGTGGGCGCTAGATTCTTATACCGCAAAGTAATGATACTTAATACGCATCGTTTCGGAACGTCACTTAAGAACGGATATTCTCAAAATGATTCTTCGCCTCCAGCGAAATGTTTATGTCATTTTTAATCTTACAATGATGCAATGAACACTTAAGTGTTTTTAAAAGATTGTCCCAGTCTTTTGGTTTGATAATAGGAAATAAGAAGCAAATTTAAAAGACAAAGAACGTCTTGTTCTTCTTTTAAATCCTTCAATATATAGATAATGACTACATCACATACATTAATCTGATCCCAAAGTAAGTAGCTAAGACACTTGTGTTTCTTCTATTATCACATAAATAAACAACAACAGAGGAATTTTGACACACCACAGTAATGTA
Source organism: Sericinus montela (assembly GCA_029286605.1). Taxonomy (NCBI): domain Eukaryota; kingdom Metazoa; phylum Arthropoda; class Insecta; order Lepidoptera; family Papilionidae; genus Sericinus; species Sericinus montela. Next base: position 995,526 of record JAGSMR010000085.1, on the reverse strand, counting down.
GCGATGACAATTTCAATTCGTAAACCAGTAGATTTTAATTACATAATATGTGGTTGTAGTGTTTCATTTAGAAACATACATTAAGAGCACTTTTCCATTAAGCAAAAACAAAAGTAATTAAACAATATATAAAAGGCAAAGGTCGAATTCGTGAGCGGTGCGATGCCAAAATGGATGTGGCAATTCGAATAAATATCTGAAAGAAAGAACAAAAAAAAATAAGACAAGAGATAAAAATAGAATTGGCTATTTTTATCTTCGGTCCATTTTTTTATTTTCAAGCATATCTATTGTGATGGGGCATTGACCCCAATGTTCACAGATATAAACATTGGTTGATACAATTTAGTCCTTTCGACCCACTTCTCACTGGAGTTTATCTGTGACAACGTGACTGGTAAGTCAGCTTATCATTTATCTTTCGGCTGTCATTATAACCGTATATCTCTATAGTATACATTACCTAAAATTAATTTATCCATAAATAACGAAACTTTAAGTGAAGAATATAATATTTTTTTAACAAGATGGAAATAAAATAATTTAACCGATAAATACTTATTAAAATATATATCTTCACGTCATTCCCAATACAGGGGTAGACAGAGGTCTAGTCTATAAAATTAAGTCCCTTCGACCCACCTTCCACCGAAGATATTTTTTGGGACAACATGACAGTTCGTGAGCCCATCGCCGCTTTTGTGTCCAAGCTAACGATATCGTATTTAAATAAAAAAAAACCCGTGGTATGAGCTTGCCACCTGAGGATCTTACTCGGATCTCTTGACTCGAATTACGATCACCCAACCACTCGACTATCGTGACAATTATTACTCCTACGAAATAGCCACCTGTCGACAATTTTTGGAAGTAATCACTGTGGCCTAACTTAGGGATTAAGCAAAGAGGACGTCATCATCATGGTTTCAAGATTTTAATTAAAAAAAATATGCATGAGCAGACAAATCTGAAACCATTCCAATTTATCTTGTTTTTTGTATGATATTTATCAACCTGGTAGCATTGAGTACTCTTATATTTAAAATGGGTGAAGATCAAAAAATATTCAAAGACTATATAGGCACTATTTTTCGCTTTTCAAACTCTTAGCTTTGTCTAACGGCACCTTTAGGAAAAATGTGGCAGTAGACTCTTATGCCAACAATTTACGGTTCAATTCACCTCGATAACACTTTAAAATATAACTCTTAAAAAACAAAGATTTAAAAGGATATCATTCGAAATGTTTGTCTTTGGGTCATCATATATTTCGCTAATTCTAAACTGTGTATAAAATACCATTAAATTATTGACAATTTTCAAAAACATCTCTCAGAAATTTTTACGTAAAATGTATCTAGTAAACATTCTATAAACAACCTCGCCTCTTACGACATCCTCGGGAAGAAAGGGAGTGGTTATATTCTTTCGCCGTTACCACACTGAACAAATATATTAAGATAGTTAATTGACTCAGGCGTTACTTTGCGGAAATTCATTGTAAAGTAGTTATTGAAAAAATTACTTCGCAACCCTCCGCATTTTCATGCGGAGGGTTGCGAAGTAATTTTTTCAATAACAAATATATTAATAAAATTACTTAGAATTGATATATATTTAATATTACTAACGTTAAAAGTAGGTAATATGAAGTGGTCATATTACAGTAATATTTAAATTTATGTATATATGAAGTTATGTCTTCAAGCAACAAGACTTAAGCAAGAAAAAGAAAGTTGAAATAAAAAAAAATTAGATTCTGACGTGTAAAGCTGAAAAATTACGAGGAAGATATAAATCAATGCATCTATGCATTTTAATAAAATTGAAGTGTCTGTTGGTTGGAGGTCGTCAGTAATTACATCACATTCAATTTAGGGGTGAGCAGAGGTTCGTTAACACAGTACCAGTAACTCATAAGTTACGTCAGGTATTGCGTGACTTGAAGCAATGATTTTTTTGCAATATCATTACCTTTAACATGTCTCATATTTGTATGTAATAGAAAGAGTATGAGAAATTGTATCTATCTCTGTCTGTGATAATGACAATAGCTAGCGGTTGAGTTTTGTTGTTCAAATTTATAAATAAATAAATAAATATCTTCACGCAATTCCCAATACAGGAGTAGACAGAGGTCTAGTCTAGAGAAGTAAGTCCTTTCGACTCAGCTTTCACTGAAGATATTTTCGAGACAACTTGACTGGTGGTGAGCCCGTCGCCGTCTCAATGTCTAAGCCAACGGATTTGGGTTCGATTTTGGGTGTAATGGTGTGAACTTAGTTTCAGTCTGAAATGGTTCAGTAGAAAATGTATGTAGTATAACAGCCTAAATTAATAGTATTTAAATAGTATTTAATATACATATCTTTTTATTTCCTCACAATGTTTCCAGAATTCGTAAATTTTGCATTAAAATCAGCAATTAACAATTCTAGTGGTGCCAACATGGGAATTTGAACAAACTCGCGTACCATTTTAAGCGACCGCCCGACCCACTAAGCCACAACGGCTTAGCAGCAGACTACAGATGAATACGAATATTTAATAAACGTGTCGAATATTAAAAAATTCGAAAACAGATGATGTTAATTTTAAAGATATTGTCTAAAATTAAACGATTTAATCTGAAAATACAGTGTTTTTTGTAAATGCATAGTCACGATAGCCGAGTGCTTGCGTGGTCGGAATTTCAAGAAGAGAGACCCGATTTCGATCCCAGGTGGCAGGCTCGTACCAATGGGTTTTTCAAAAACATAAGTAAGAATTATATCGTTGGCTTGGCCATAGACGGCGACGGGCTCACCACCTGTCAGGTTGTCTCGAAAATATCATCGGTGGAAGATGGGTCGAAGGGACGTAATTGTCTAGACTAGACTCTGTCTACCCCTGTATTGAGAATTTCGTAAATACATTACGAATAAGAAGTGGCGGCCCGATAGCCTAGTTGTTACTGACTCTATCTTCGAAGCTGAGGGTTACAGCTTCGAATCTCGCTAGGGGAAATATTTGTGTGAAGACTATGAATGTTGTGCAAATATCATGAATTTTTGTTCGTATAAATAAATATATAACGATGTCAATTTAGGTTATGGCAGTATACCGTTTGTTTGGACTTTAAGACATTGCGATGGCAAATACCACCTGTCACATTCTTCGTATTAAGCTCCCGTAATATCTGGGTCGAAAGCACTGAGTAGTCTAGACATCAGGCTCCCATTTGAATTGGGAAATGCGTGAATAAGTACATTTCTTGCTCATTAATAGATACAATAAAAGGAAGAATTAGGTATGATAAACAAAATATCAGTACCAGTGTAAAGCAATTTCTTTAGATAGGACAGCAAGACAGTTGACATGAGTTTGATCCATATATAAAGAAATAAACCCTTGTGTGGTACAGGCAGCAAATCTAATGCCCTTATTAAATAATAATAAATAGTAATAGTAATTTGATTAGTGTTTATGCTGAGTTGGATAAGTAGCAAAAAAATGTTAATGAACGAAGACCATATTATGTTAGTACAATTTTCAGTAGAGACGGTCCGTGGGGTCCCCATGCCATGAAAGTTTGCAAAAGAAATATAGTTCATACTTTATTATATATAATAATAGAAGCAAAATAATTCACATTCTTGATTAAATGATGGTGTGAAAGTATATGCCGCTGGCGGAATAACTATTTCGTAAAATACCAGACCAAAATTATCAGACCGGTGAGTAGCAGGAGCTTCTAAACGCGAGATGCGCCACACGTAGACGTTGTTGTCTGCTACCGGTCTGCAGAAATTTGGTCTGATATTTTAAAAAATGGTTATCGCGCCATCTGTCGTACGACTTTGCATTTTCAAGAGTTTTTCCTTAGTCGCCACTTACCACACCCATGGGATAAGAGGGGTTGCCGATACTAGACACTGTATGAAGGTATTGAGGTCTTACTCTATTTTTTTCCACTAATCCACACTAATCAGTTAATTAACAGCCCCTAATAAATTAAGGTTCCTTCTGGATTTAATTTACTAAAATTAGTAATAAAAGGTAAACTAACATAATGACTTAAAACTTGCTTAGCTTTTAGCCGTAATCTAAACAAATATATTGAATACTCACGATTATAGTCTCTTGGTGGAACTTCCACCTTAAATACATTCAAGTTTACTTTCACTGATTTCAAAATTTGTTTATTTTTTTCTTCTTCTTTACAGCCTATCAAGAGTCTACTGCTGAACATAGGTCTCCCCTATAAAGCAGAGAAACAGCAAGCATAGCTGTCCATATCACGCTGAGCAACATTGTGCTTCCTCGTTCAATTAACAATTTATTTATTTACAATATAAATAATACCTGACCGGTTTTGCCCCTTTGGCGTCATCAAATGTTTATTACAAATATTTAAACGAGGTACAAGAAACAAATATGTTCTTCCTAATAATCGATTACAGATTACATGCATCAATATACCGCACTGTAATAAGCAAACCTATCATCGCCTCATATAACACCTATGCAATTTCAAAGCAATTATTGAGTACGGTAAATAAATAGATGAGGTAAAAACCACAACTCGGTACGCTCCAATTCCCTTGCGTGGTACCGTGATTCTGAGTCCATTTGCAACTTTATAGCTATTAAAATAGGTTTAATTTGTAATTTAAATGAGTTTGTTAATACAGAGAAAGACCTATACACCTATATCTGAGTATATTTGGGTAACATCGGACGGTAAGGCTTCTTTTAATGTTTTTATATATCTTTTATATCAATAGCTGTACTAATACTTGTCTCAACACCTATCTCGTTCTTCTAAATCAGCTTCGGTAAAAGTTTGGTCGAAAGAACCTCTGATTATCCATTGTGCATTAGCATCGGGAATGAGCTCAAGAGCTTATTTTTTTATTTGTTTTTTATAAATAAGCGGTAGTACTATAAAGTGTCATTGAAATCTATCATTTGCACATAGCTAAGTATTATAAAAAATATATCTTCACGCCATTCCCAATACAGGGGTAGACAGAGGTCTAGTCTAGACAAATTAGGTCTGGAATTTGAATTTGAATTAAAGTCCTTTCGACCCACCTTCCACCGAAGATATTTTTGGGAGAACGTGCCAACTGCCACCTGGGGATCGAACTCTCTCGAATCGAATTCAGAGCACCCTATCACTCAGCTATCGAGACTTCAGAGACTAAGTATTAAATAATTATGTATAAGAGATTTATAGAAGAGAGTAATTTGATAGGGAAATATTATATTGATCGAAACGCTTATGTCAAATAATATAGTCTTTTTGTAAAAATATATATAAATGCTAGAGTAAACTAAAAGTTAACTAACTTTCGCTGGTCTTTACTGTGAGTCGGTAACTGTGTCATCGAATATATTTAGTAAACGACTTAATCATCTAGTTAAAGAATATGCATACTTACAAACACCGTTTGTTACGATAGCCGAGTGGTTGGGAGATCCGAATTCGAGTCAAAAGACCCGAGGTCGATCCCCAGGGGGTAGGCATATACTAATAAGTTTTTACAGAACTTATGTACGATTTATATCTTTAGCTTGAACATAAAGACGGCTACAGGCTCACAACCTGATAAATTGTCGCAAAGAAAAACTACTTCTGTGCAAGGTGGGTCAAAAGGACTATATTGTCTGTACCTCTGTCCACCCCAGTATTTGAAATAGCATGAAGATATTTGTTATTATCTGTAAATACTATTATTTATTTTAAAAGCGGGATATTTTAACAACAAAGAATTTTTTCAAACAAGAGAATATATTAGAAAAATTCTTTAGGATTAAGATGGAATATCTCAATGCCCGTACAGTCACCCATACAGTCTGTCCATTTAAAATGGAATGAATAGGTAGCTGCAATATCAATAATAAATATAATTGTCCTTATGAGGTAAGAGACTTATTTGAAAGTGAGACCAGTGAAAAAACTGAAAAATCTATGAAAACATGCAACCATCCATAAGCCAAAACCTAAACTTCCGCAAGTCAAATCTGGTGCTTATAAATCTTTCCCTCAAAACTGATGTAACTGTACACTGACTTAAAACAAGTGTTTATATGTAATTAAAATCTCATCTAAAGACAAACGTGTCGTAAACGACCATCGTGGAGGATTATCGTACACATCGTTTTCATTGCGTCGCCAGTTCTGAGGTCACGAGTTCGATTCCCGGTTGGGACCAATGTAGAAAACCAGTTTTTCTACATTATTTCGGGTCTAGGGGTATGTGGTCCTTCGTTGTTTCTAATTTCATAATACAAGTGCTTTTGGGATCTGTGCAATGTATGTGATATTGTCCCTATCTACGTATGTATACAAAAAAAGATAAAGCAATATCTTAACTTTAAATAATAAAGTATTTATTTCAATAACTTTAACCTAGTTATCAGAACTTCGACTGGAGAATTCCTTTTAAGCAATAAATTTACGTGTGATAGCAGGCCCCGCTCTTACATTAAGTTAGTAAAAATCTGGGCTGTAATTAAACTTTATGTTTATATATAATTATAATCATAATCGTTTTAATATCACAATCGAGTGTAAGTATTTCACTTAAAATTCTAAACGGTACCTCATTTACTTCGCTTTGTTGGTTAAGTAGTCATCGCAGTTAGAAGCTGCTAAGACCGGAAGGGCTTAAAGACTTCATATTTCAAAATACGATAATGTATACTCCTAAGTATTTTACAAATTTTTGTCAACGGTAGTATTAGTACACTTTTTTAGCTTCACTCAATTTTCCATTCTGGGGTAGGCAGAGGCTTTGACGACCTATCGACCCACTTTTCACGGTAGCTTATGCACGGTAGCTTTGGGAGAACGTAACAGATGGTGAACTTCTCGCCATCATAGTATTGTAGCTAATAGTACAATATACTTACATCTAATACATAAAATTCTCATTCCGCAGGATCGTTACCGAAACTACTGGACCGATCCTTATGAAATTATGCGTGCATATCGGTTAGGTCTGAGATTCGGCCAACATCTATTTTTCATACTCCTACACGATGAGAGACCCAACCTCAATGTTTTTTTTTTGAATTTGTAGCATTAAAAAATACATGCAAGCCTAAATTTTCACCCTTCTATCTTCAACCCTATTTTCATCGGCCTATTTACATGGCAAAACATCGTTTGTGGAGTCAGCTAGTGTAATATATATTGACATAGATAAATATATATCTACACACCTATAAACATCCATGACATGAGTACAGACATTCATATTCATCTCACAAACGTTTGTCCCACGCAGTATTCCAAGCCGCAACCCTGAGCTGCAACGGCAGGTTCGCTGCCAACCCGGCTAATGAGTCATATTCTCAGTGGTACTTACATCCTAAAAAAATAAATCTTCACGCAATTCCCAATACAGGGGTAGACAGAGGTCTATACTAGACAATTTGACCCACCTTCCACCGAAGATATTTTCGGGACAACGTGACAGGTGGGACGGCTCACCACCTGTCACGTTGTCCCGAAAATATCTTCGGTGGAAGGTGGGTCAAAGGGACTTAAATGTCTAGACTTGATCTCTGTCTATTTATTATGTAGTAATAAGCAATGGAGTGGCGTGAAGCCAGTGACGTGCCAAATGTAGTGATTGACCGGTATTTTATAACCTCACTAGCTGCCCGCCCCAGCTTACGGGTAGTAGAGTATACAAGAGGTCGAGCCAAAACGTCCCCCTAACGAACCCAACATATTGAGTTTTAATTATTAAATAATATAAAATAATAATTTACTTTTTCATATAAATAAATAATAATAATAAATAAATACTCGTAGATAGTGACAATCATAGCATTTGAGGTATGGGAATCGGAAACAACGAAGGCACCATAAACACCCGGACCCGAGAAAATAGAGTGCTTTTTCTACATTGACCCGATCGGGAATCGAACCCGAGATCTCGAGATGGCGACACCTTGAAAACCGGTGTTCACGCCACTCGTCCACGGAGGTCGCCAATATGCGTATATTTTATGTCTAATTAGATGCAGGTATATAATATAAGAAGCTAGATTGTAAATAACAGACTTCCATACAGCTGATTATCCCTTATGAATGATGAAATAAAACGTCTTTATGGATGCTTATAACATAAAAGTCATCAACTGCCAAAGCCTTTAAGGTTTTAAGTCAGTGTTTTAATCAATCAAATGAACTCAGATATTACTTAATATATAAATGTATATGTATTTAGGTAAATTTATATATATGTGTAGCCTTGTGGTAATGGTGTAAGAATGTTGCCACTCCCTTTCTTCCCGTGGATGTCGTAAGAGGCGACTAATGGAAAGAGCCAAGGATATCCCAATGGTAACCGATAGAGAGCGGGATGACCATCTGTAACAATGTCAGACCAAAATAATCAGACCGAAGGTGGACAGCAGCCTCTGAGGTGCGAGTGGTCTGATACTGCGATCGCCAATCCGCCTGTCAAGTGTGGCAATTATAGCAAATCCTCCCCTTGGGAGAGGAAGAATTATACTATAGATATACCGAAAAAGAAATATGATGAATAACACATCTCAACCAGACGGAACGCTCGTCAGGGCATACCAGACCGAAGGTCAAGGCGAAAGGGAAAGTGACCGGCGGACGATACGAGCAGTATCTAGTGCCATCAACTTCTGTAATTATTATCAAAGAGGTCAGGCACGGAGACCCTATTACCACGGATGTAACAATTATTGTTTTTATCATAAAAAGTCATTTTTAAATAAGGAAAGTCACATAATCCAATATTGAAACTATATCTATACATAATTTAATCAAAATCCAAATTCTTGAGGGCCCCGAAGCCTAGTTAATAATGCCCTTGAATTCATAGCATAGGATTGTGGGTTCGAAACCTGGAAGGAGCAAACATTGGTATGACTAATATGAAAATTGGTACTCGAGTCATGGGTGTTAATCTTATATATAACATTCTAGTGTGACAATGTTAGTTACCTTACTTCTCCGAACCGGCTTTACGGATTTTTACCAAATTTTATATGCATATTCAGTAGGACTGAGAATCCGCTACTATATATTTTTCATACCCCTAAGTGATAAGGGTTGTTTACACTAAACATTTTTTTTAATTTCTAAATTAATTTTATACTTTTCATGATACAGCATACAAAAATACATACAACCCTAAATTTTCACCCCTCTACGATCAACCCCTATTTTTATATGGCAAAACAACGTTTGCGGGTTCAGCTAGTATTTTTATATAAATATTTATCTGTATATATGTTTCCGTTGGCTTAGACAATAAGATGGCTATATCAAATCAAATAAAATCAGTTCCGATAAAAAGTGATTCAAAAAGATGCAATCTTCTCGATATCTCTGTACTTCAGTATTGGGATATGCGTAATATATTTTCTATAAAATTTAAAATTTTAAATATTCAAGGTCGACTCACGCTTGCCGGTTTTTTTATTAATCATTACCGATAATCACGGTAACTTATCTTACTTACTTGTTACAATAACGCTACATGTCAACACGTAACCGAAACGTAAACAAGTTACGTCAAGTTAATTTATATTTTCAGGATGCCTGTCTATACCGGCTGTAGTACACATAAATTGAGAACTTAAAAACAGGGGCTATACCTTCCACACCTCCAAACTACCTAATTATTTTTTTCTTGGTTCACAAGCCCTGAATGACCTTGGAAGTGGTCCAGTGCCTCTTTTAGCAGCAGATATGTGTAAAAAAGTACTACATACATAAAGTAGACTGGAGCAGAGTGGCCAGAAACATTGAAAGCAAAAAAAATATTGTGTAAATTTTGCCAAGAGGATCAAACTCAGGTCTCTTTACTCGAATTCCGAGCACCCAGCTACTCGGCTATCGTGACTTCGTATCGTGAAATAGATTCCTTACAAGACCCTTAATATCTAACTAAGCCTTATTTTTAATATGTATATTATTATGGGGTCAAGTACACATAACATTTTTCATCGGTTTGTATTGTAATACGCATAGGATACGGTTATTTAAATATTAAATAATATAAAAATAAAAAAGAAAATAACAATTTATTTAAATATTGATGAATAAATATAAAATAAAATCCCTGAAAGAAATTTCACGATCATTACATTATTTATTCTTACACTCTCGCTTCTATCAAATTCATCATTTTCTTCAAAAAACACACGCATTTATATTTTATCCCTTAAATAGGATTGTTTAATTAAGTTTGTGTTTTAATTATTTGGGTAGCATAAATAACAACAAACCAATTTTTTTCATTTATCTCCCAATAGGGACAAAAAAAGGTGTTAAATATTTATCTTTCAAATATGAAAGATAAATATTTAACACCTTTTTTTGTCTCAACTAGAGAACTACTACTAGAGAACACTCAACTAGAGACATATAATACTATAAAAATTTAACTTTTATATACACCAAGTTGCATTGTTTCTTGATATATCTTTTATTTTTACCTAAATCTAAAAACTTTTCGTACGTTTCGTATTTTATAAGTGGTAAAACGGCCAGTAAAAAATAATAAGCAAACTCACCGAAAATTCCTAATCCACGTAATACCACAACACATTCACATCACTATAAAATTGTCACATAGCACATTAAACCCTCCTTATCTCAGAGAATAATTTAAAAAGTTTATGTTCGATTTTCAAAATGCACTAATATGGCGGCGTGACCTAGATGGCGGGAACGCGCGCGCCGTTAGCGTACACCGACGTACGAATGCGTTCCTATCGCGTGCTCTACGTTCGTTATGTTACGTAGCTCGTCCGTACGAGTTACGGTAATATTTGATTTTGTTAACGCAGATTATACTATTACTAAGTTCTAGAACAAGCTTTCCGATTGCAAGTTTCTCGTAAAGTTTCTTTGGAACATTTTCCTGCCATAGAATAGTTACAACTTAACATTGTGGAATTTTTTCTCATCTTGCAAGAGCCTGATGAGGTCTTGCTCGTAGATTATCCGGCAGTGGACTATAGCCTCTCTAGGCTCTATTAAATATATCTTTAAACCCTTTTTATTTACTAATAATCAGAGGGAAGCAGTCATGTTTATAATATTTTTGTTCATAATATAACCGGAACACATATAAACCAAACACGAAATATTAAAAGAGAGACACCTCTTGTCCGGCAATAGGCATTTAAAACTGCTACTTTTCTTTTACTTCACAAGAAATGTCATAAATGAAAAAAAAGAAGAAGACTGTTCTTTCTGTCTTATCATGTATGCATGTGCATACATTATGCATCATGCATAAAAAGTACATTTTTAACAAAAAAAATCACAAAGAAGAAGATATCTACGTACTTTCTCTACAGTTATCCCGAACATTGTACGAAATGTAAATAAAAAACAGTAATGACACAAGTGACATTTATAATCCTACAGCTAATAATATTCTGAATTTAAATTTAATTCACCGCTGGATACGTAGGCCTATCCAAAAGCATTGCCAACGTTTCTAACGAATTGGTGATGGCAAAATCAAATAGTCCGTATGATAGACATACTCTATAATAATAACTATTAAATTCATTCAAAAACCTTGGTTTATATTTGTAACAAAATTATCGTTTTAGTCTCACATTTAGTAGTCTAATCAAATCAAGATATAATAATATTTTAATAAATATATTTAAAAATATAAATTTGAACTGTATGACCTCATTAAAAAAATGTAAATGCCATTAACACTGACATTTCAGTCTGACATACTTAAGACCAATTTAAATATTAAGTTTTGAATGATCTTACGATTTATAAAACCTCTTTTTAAAATTGTTATTAATATATCCGCATGTGTGACAGTAGCTACCGACGCATGGCGGAAAAACCATCTTAAAAAATATCAGATCAAGTTAGGTAAAACGATGACGGGCAGTAACGTCTACGGTATGAGGAATCTGGTACTGCTATCGCCAATCCGCTTGCTGAGCTTGTTAATAATGGCAAAACCTCCTTAAGAGAGGATAAACAATGGGATATAACTAAAAAATCTCCATTCTTTTATTAGAATACCTGACGCATTGCGGGGTATCGACTCTTTCTGACGAGATTTCCAAAATCGCACTTTGCCCTTTCGATTTTCATTTATAATGCCAGGCCAGTAAGTGGAATGTTCCACAGGGGTCTGTTTTTCCGAAAAACACAACTTTAACCTCTTGAAGATGCGAGTATACAGCATTCTGATACCTATACCTTCGGGCTCGATGTAGACTATTTCAAATCCTAAAAAGCTTATGAGTGCACTTTTACAGACTGTCATACAAGCGATATGCGATAGCGATGTAATATGAGATCATATTAAAGGTGTCGAGCACCTTATTAAATCTTGTTATTTAAAAAAAATACCTTCACGTCATTCTCAATACAGGGGTATACAGAGGTCTAGACAATTAAGTGCTTTCGACCCACCTTCCACCGAAGATTTTTTTTGGGCTGTGACAGGTGGTGAGCCCGTCGCCGTCTATTAAGACGGGCTCACCACCTGTCGTTGGCTTGGACATTAGTCCAAGCCAACGATATAATTCGTACGAAAGTTTTGGAAAAAACTGCCCCTGGTATCGAACTCGGATCTCTTGACTCGAATTCCGATCACCCAACCACTCTACTACCGTGACTAGTTATTTTAAAGTTCAGAAATATATATTACAATCATTATGCCACAAGCTAAAATAAACAGGAGAGAAAATGCTAACAGGAATGTCTAATTTACTAGCAAAGCAAAGCACAAAGTATGTTATTACTGGCTAGAAATCGAAACATTGAAGAAAATATCTATGGACATGTTTTTCTAAAAGGCAGGCGATTGCGGTTTACAAATTGCAGCCTTTAAAAGTGGGAAAGTGATTGCTTTTCCCACTACTCCACGACAATTTGCAGGCCACCGTTAAATTATTATAGTTTGTTTTAAACGTATTTAAAATAAAAATAATATACATAGATTGACGACCCAATTTCCTGGTTGGTAGTGACCTTGCCTTCGAAAATAATAATAATAATAAAAACATACATAGATAGGGACAACATCACATTCGTTGCTCAAATCTCATATTAAGCAGTTTAAGCACTTTTATTATGAAATCAAAAACAACTAAGGTACAACAAACACCCAGAACTTGTAGAGAAAATGTAGAAAAAGTGTTTTTACATTGACTCGACCGGGAGTCGAACCCGGCGGCGAACGACGGCGATACCCTGAAAACCGGCATGTACGCCATTCGTCGACTGAGGTCGTCCAGAATCTGGATTGCAGGTTCGAATTCCGTTAATGACAAACATTTGTATGATGAATATAAATGTACACGAATCATGGGTGTTTATATATAAAAAAATATCATCACACAATTTCCAATACTGGGGTAGACAGAAGTGTAGTCTAGACAATTAAGCCCCTTTGACCCACCTTCCACCGAAGATATTTTCAGGACACCACGACAGATGGCGAGCCCGTCGCCGTCTTGATGTCCAAGCCAATGATATAATTCGTACATAAGTTTTTGAAAAACCCAATGGTACGAGCCTGCCACCTGGGGATCGAAATCTTGACTCGAAATTCCGACCACGCATCCACTCGGCTATCGTGACTCTTACATATATTATATAGTATTTGTGTATGTATAAAATACAATATTGTACCGTTAGCTTGGACACTAGAATGGAAATAGGCTCACCACCAATCACATTGTCCAAAATAAGCGTCGATGAAAAGTGGGTGGAAAGGACTTCATTGTCTAAACCTCTATCTACCCCAGTATGGGAAACTACATGAAGTTAATACAATATATAAATTAAAAAAAAAAATTATTCAGCATGTTTGTTAAATCCACAACTGCGAATACTGAGTGGGATTTTAATGTTATTTAGTAATGTTATTTTTTACGATCTTCATAATCCGGCATCCGAGCAAACAGCTATCCGTTACAACTCTTTTTCCTAGATAGCTATCATCTCTGAGAAAATTTGACAGCATACAAAGAAACAGTATATTATTTGCATTACGAAGCTTTAATGCCGTGCGAAATTTGATGACGTAGGTACTAGCGATACATACGAGTATGTGTAATTAAAAGATAATACAGTTCATATAATTATAATACATCATTAAAACAACGCTTTTAAGTCAGGATAATAAGCTAAAGCTTTTATCATCAACGTGGTAGATTTACATCGTTGGGTTGGACATAAAGACGGCGACAGGCTCACCACCTGTCTCATTGTCCCAAAGAAATGTCTTTGGCCGAAGGAAGGGTCGAAAAGACTTAATTTTCTAGACCTCTACCCTAGTATTAGGAATGGCGTGAAGATTACAGTAATTAAAATACTCATTTTGCCAATAAATCGTTCGGGTCATTACAATACTTTTACCTATTTCTGCTGTCAAATAGCAGTGTAACCACTGCTACATGCAGTTTGAAGGGTATGGAGCGAAACTTACAGGCCCTGAGGCATCTCTTATCCGCGGGATAACAACGCATCTGTAAGCTTCTTCTTTTTGAATTTTTTTGCAGATTACGGGCTAAGTAGCGACTTACCATCGGGTAGTACAAATGATCTTCCAAATATTTTAGTATGTAATAAAGCTTTAACAAATGTGAAATGATTATGAACCATTTCCAATTCCTTCTTGCTCCACTAACCTCTTCAATGAAAAACCTTTGTCTGCAATAGTTTGCGGGCATATCATAACAATTAACAACGTGACACACATCCGACCGAACAAACAAACAAACTCTAACAACAATGGCGATTGTGTAGCGCTGATTCAAATCGGAATCCTTAAAACATCAATTTCATCAAATTGTCAACAATGGCAGTACTTGAGTCAAATCCGAGATGTAAACATTTAAATTTTTATGATTTATTTTAATAAATAAATATCTTCACACCATTCTCAATACAGGGGATAGAGGACAAGACAATTATATCCTTTCGTGACAGGTGGTGAGCCCGTCGCCATCTTTATGTCCAAGCCAACGATATAGATCGTACATAAGTTTTTGAAAAAACCGATTGGTACGAGGCTAGGGGGGTCGAAGTCGGGTCTCTTGATCTGAATTCCGATTAGCTTAGTTGGAGTGGTTAACAGAAATACTAGTAATGTTATGTGGCATTGGTAGTATTTTTTTTTAAGTTGTTGTAGTCACGACAGCCGAATGTTTGGGTAGTCGAAATTTCGAGTCTGGAGACCCGAGTTCGATCCCCAGGTGGCAGGCTCGTACCAATGAGTTTTTCAAAAACTTATGTACGAATTATATCGTTGGCTTTGACATAAAAACTGCGACGGGCTCACCACCTGTCACGTTGTTCCGAAAATATCTTCGGTGGCAGGTGGGTCGAAAGGACTTAATTGTCTAGACTAGAGTTCTGTCTACCCCTGTATAGGGAATTGCGTGAAGATATTATTTATTAGTTATTTATTAACCATTTATCATAAAGTGGACTTAGTTCTACAGTTAATCTGACCATTTGTCTGAAAACGTGGAAGCAATTCTCCTAATAATATCTAATGGAAAAGGGGGCAGATGAAAGAAAAGGGGAAAGTACAGGGAAGGTGACAGTGGGCTTGAGGTTAGTATAGTAATTATATGATCTAGTTATCTCCTTCGTGCCACAGCAAAAGACGCCGCAAGATCCTAATTCATTGACTTCTGTTGGGATGTGCATTTATACTAGGAACCAATGCCTTCCCAGATTATTCGGTGCTGGTAATTGTCTTCGCGATAAACTGATGAATTTACCACGAACTTTGCACTTAAGAAAACAACGAGATGAAATCTGCATGTATTAAAAATAATGTTTAAAAAAATCCACCACCTGTCAAGTTGTCCACGTGACAGGTGGTGAGCCCGTCGCCGTTTTTCTGTCCAAGTTTTTGAAAATCCATTGGTACGAGCCTGCCACCTGGGGGATCGAACTCGGGTCTCTCGACTCTAAATTCCGACCACCCAACCACTCGGTTATCGTGACTTATACACTACTTAGCAATTATGTATAATTTCCCAGGATGATTCCACCAACTTGCGTGACGTATGTTCAGAGTACTATTGGAAGCAGGCCTTCGCCTAACAGTAGGCATTTACAACCCCATATAATTTAATTTTTTGCTTACACGATAAACTTCGAACTGAAACTCAAAGAAACATATAGAAAATACGCCACACCACTGTCTCAATCAGCGCAGAACATGTTTTGATGGAAAGCGACCTTGTCTATGACTGGTTGTACACAAGCCCTACATATATTCATGAATAGGTTGTCACCTAAACCTAGGTTGTAAACTTGCTCCTAAAGTAATAACAAGAGCGAATTTTGAAAAGGTAATTCTTTCGAAGTCTTTAAATAGATTAATATATCATCAACATCATAACGGTGGTAGTGGTTTTCACAATGGTAGAGCCACGCATCAGCTTTTGTTGTTGCATGAATGGGCCGGCTCGACCGGGGAAGTTTCGTCTGGTGAGTGAAGGTAACCGGAGGCCAACATACCCCCCTCCCCCAAATTGGGGGGGGCACTCTAAGGTCGGCAACGCATCTGCTATGCCTCTGGTATTGCGGGTGTTCATGGGCGGCGGTAATCACTTGAGCCGCCAGCTCGTATTCCGACCTTTTCTATAAAAAAAAAACGACTTGTAAAAATAGCACTACAGGACATAGGTATTTCCTGTGAGAGTTTGGCATAATCCCCACGCATGGCAAGTGCCCTACCAAACTCCTTGCACTTTAGACAGTACAGCACGTTACCGGTCTGCTGAATTTCGGTCTGTTATTTTTATAATAGAAAGAACAGAATAACTTTATTGACATATGTACATTAGTATTAGTTTAATACTAAGCTAAAAAATGATAAAACTTACTTAAAGAACATTTTACAATCTAATTTTTAGCTCTCAGGAAGACAATAAAAATATAACTAAAATATATTCATGTAAATACAAATAATATTTACTATGCATTTCAGGATTTACATAAAAACGGCATACAGGATTAATTGTAACCATTAATAATATGTTTTAAGTTTTATTTAAAAAGTTGACAAGGTAATAATAAAATACTATCAAATATTATATATGAACCAGAAAATGAAATCAATAAATCTTTAGTTCCACAAAATTCTAATATTTTAAAATTGGAATTTAATTACACAGCCATCCGTTACGGTCAATAATTTAAATGCAGAATTATATTGATGTATTTGAGAGTTCCATCGCTTTTTGAAATTGGAATAATAAGTAGCTATTTTTTTTATTGATATTCCGGTGTGACCAGTAATAAAGCACAGACTGCATAAGATTAAGTAAAGCAGTAACTAATAAGAAAGCGTCTTAAAACTTTTACACAACGAGATTTTTAGACAATTTAATACAACGAAAGTATTTCTACAGTCTACATAATTTATCGAGCATAGCTAACTTTTATTTTTATAATGACCTTCGTTAGAATAAAAGGAACTTGTAGTATACATATATGATATATTAGCACAGGCACGCCATTTCGCGCGCAGTTTTTTTTTTTGATTTTACAAGTGTGTTTTTCTATACAAAAATAAGCAATATGGCTGACCTTGCGCCCGTGGTACCGTCAAACCATCGTTCCTCTTTATATTATACCGCTCTTTGTCATTTTCATTTAGTTATATTTTATCACCTTGTAAACATTCCTTGGTCTTTTACAAATATTTTAAAATAAAAATGATGCAAATCGGTTTAGATTTTCTCTTGTTTTTGTGCGACTAAGAAACACCAATTACTTTTTATATCCTTTTTTATATACCATGCTTTCCTAAAAATTTCTAATAAAACGATTTTTTACTAGGTAAGTACGAACATTCTAATTGTTTGTCTTTGTAATGTAAGTAGAATGTATTAACAGTGGTAGAGCCACGCATCAGCTTTTGTTATTGCATGAATGGGCCGGATCGACCGGGGATGTACCACGACCTCACAGAATACCGGCGTGAAGTAGAAGTTTAACAAACTTCTGCGCTTCGTCTGGTGAGTGCAGGTAACCGGTGGCCCACACACCCCCTCCTCCAATTCTGGGGGACAGGGACACTCTAACGGAGGCAACGTATCTGCTAAGCCTCTGGTATTGCGGATGTTCATGGGCGGCGGTAATCACTTACCATCACGTGAGCCACCTGGTCGTTTGCCTCCCTTTTCTATAAAAAAAATTAAAAAAATAGAGGTTCCAAATGGCGTTTTCCGGGCAAAATTTAAATAATTGCTCCAAAATACTTTTGTAAATGTGTGAATGTTATTGAAAATGTGTAAACGAAACGAATAAAGAAGATGCGTATTTCTCAGTCAACGGTTTATTAGTAATAAAAAACCTTGGTAAAAGAGTACAACATGTAACATAAGTTTTTAAAATTAAAGAATCAACTTCATATAACATTAAATTCCATATCTTTAACACTACTACACCCATTTTGAGGAAACTTGTATTTATTCTGATAAGTTATATTTTTTAAATAATACATACATCACATACATTGCTTCGATCCCAATGTAAGAAGCTAAAGCACTTGAGGTATAAGAATCGGAAAAATCGAAAATACCACGATTCTCTAAAGTGAAATTAATGTAAGCCATTAATAATGATAACAATTCGGTACACAGTTTTGGAGAAAAGCATATACTAACATATTTTTAAAAAATTTAAAAATTTTATATTTCCATATTTTTTAAGATATGTTCAAAGTATGTTTATCATATTGGAAATATGCGACACTTGGGTAGACAGAGATCTACGCAGTTAAGCCTTTTCGACCCACCTTTCACGGAAGCCTGTTCGGGACAATGTGACTGGCTGTAGGCCTATCGCTATCTTAGTGTTAAGCCAACGGCACAATATACTTACATAGATAAACATCCATGAGTCGAGTGAGTACAAACATACATATTAATCACACGAGTAATAACACCAGACAGTATTCGAACCCGCAATCCTTAGCATCGAAGGTAAAGTCACTACCAACTAGACTCTCGGGTCGTAACATATTTGAATTAAATAAATAAATAAATATCTTAACGCCATTCCCAAAATACAGGGGTAGACAGAGGTCTAGTCTAGACAATTAAGTTCCTTCAACCCACCTTCCACCGAAAATATTTTCGGAACAACGTGACAGGTGGTGAGCCCGTCGCCGTCTTTATTTCCATGCCAACGATACAATTCGTACATAAGCTTTTAAAAAACCCATTGGTACGAGCCTGGGGATCGAACTCGGGTCTCTTGACTCGAAATTCCAACCACCCAACCACTCGGCTATCGTGACTTATATATTTGAATTCGGATAAAAATTAAAGTGAGATGCAAATGATTTTGGCATTTCACCGAAAAAGTATTATATTATCCTTACATTGATTTTTCTATGAATAGATTAATAAAAAAAAACTAAACTCCGATGTGAAAGTGAATTAACATCAGCGAAAGTGTCGCAAAATAATTCAATTTCGGTACATGTTTTAAAATTATTCATAGCCAGCTTAATATACATAACGTAACGTCAAAACTTGTTAGAGATGTTATTTTTTTATTAGAAAGTGAAATTCGAGGGCCGGTTCCGATCCTCGTCCATTCATTATTTACGTTTGTAGGCGGAACTACGTGATTTTCGTCTAGTAGATTATATCGTTGGCTTGGGCATCAAGGCGGCGACGGGCTCACCACCTGTCACGTTGTTCCTAAAATATCTTCATTAGAAGGAGGGCAGAGGGACTTAATTGTTTAGACTAGACCTCTGTTTACCCCTGTATTGGGTATTGCGTGAAGATATTTTTAGATGGTTGCCGCGTTAGAATCTGCCACTCCCTGCAGTTGTACAACCTTAACGTAAATAGAACAAAAAAACTAAGCAGCGATTACGGATGACAACATCTAATAGGTGGTAGGTGTATTGTATTGCGTTCGTAAATCCGCTTGCCAAGCGTGGCGTTATGCCAAATTCTTGAGGAGAGGCAGGCACTTTTGAGGGGTTTTTCAATAATAATAATAAATAAATATCTTCACGCAACTCCCAATACAGGGGTAGACAGAGGTCAAGTCTAGACAATTAAGTCCCTTTGACCCACCTTCCACCGAAGATATTTTCGGGACAACGTGACAGGTGGTGAGCCCGTCGCCGCCTTTATGTCCAAGCCAACGATGAAATTCGTACATAAGTTTTTGAAAAACTCATTGGTACTGCCACCTGGGGATCGAGCTCGGGTCCCTCGACACGAAATTCCGACCACCCAACAACTCGGCTATCGTGACTTCTAGGGTGATCTAGGTTTTCAATGGTTTTCTTATCCCTCTGGGAACAAAATATACACAGATACGTTTCAAGAACACTTTGATATAAAGCGTTCACAATTTCTTGTAAAAACCCATTCGTACCTATGGGTTTTAACCTACCCGAAGATCGAACTCTGGGCTCTCGACTCGGATTCCAATCACCCAACCTCTCGGCTATCCTGAATGTAATATAGTTTTCAATTAATCATCGAATTAATTGTTTCTAAGTATATTGTACAGTTGGCTTGAACACTGAGACAGGCATAACTCTCACCACATGTCACGTTATGCCAAATAACCTCCGATGACAGATGGCTTAAGATTGCTTAAGTGTCTAGACCTCAGTCTATCCCAGAAACGGAAATTTTTTTATATCTTCACGAATTGCGAGGATAAAAAAACAATATATATTCATATGTCGACAGTCATTTTTTGAATCCACCTCTTCGTAATGTGAGTCTCCTCTAACGGATAAGAAACAAGCGAAAGAAACTTCATATATTAGATTACACTCACTATATACGTGTTTACTGTTACAGGAATTGGCATATTTTTTTTGTCAGTCGCTTAATGGCATTTTATTGTTAATCAACCAGTTATCATACTTTATTTATTGTTTTAGTATGCTAATAACTTTGTAATATATGTTATTGATGCTACTTCAAGCAACCAAACTAGTTTAGGAGTCAAAAGTCATTGGATTAATGCGTTCTAGAATAAATTCTTTAATATCTCACCTTGTACAGTGCTGCACATTTGTGAATATAGCCATTAGTTACACAAGGCGATCTAATCGAGATGTTCTGTGTAAGATTTACTTCCATGCTCATCACGGCAACTATGTAAGCTTGCACTACTTTCACTGTGTAATATTTCCTACAGGAAAATAATTATGTCATATAAAGTCTGTCATTAGGTGAATAACTAGGTTGTATAACGAATCTATTATAAGTTTAATCTATCTATACATATAAATTAAATTGGAGTTTCTGTTTGTAATATTGATATAACCGTTTTTTACTACATGTATATGGATACATATGGCACACACATCTAAATAACATTTTTTTACAATTTTTGTCTGTCGGTCTGTCTGTTTGTTCCGGCTAATCTCTGCAACAGCTGGACAGTTTTTAACAGGACTTTCACTGACACATAGCTATCGTTATAAGAACGAACATAATAACTTTTATTTAAGACACATAATTAGGGTTCCGCGTTAAGGTTTAAACTGCAGGCAAAGCCGCGGAAGGCAAGTAAAATAGCACTCATCATAGGATCTCTAAGACTATACAACAGATTGAAATTTAGCTTAGTTACTGAATTCGCGATTTACTTAGAGGCTCATTAGGCTCAATGGTGTTACGATAGCCGAGTGGATGGGTGGTCGGAATTCGAGTCAAGAGGCCCGAGTTCGATCTTAGGAAGCAGGCTCATACGAATGGTTTTTTTTAAAATTTATGTACGAATTATATCGTTGAATTGGACATTAAGACGGCGACGGGCTCACACCCTCACACGTTGTCCCAAAAAATGTCTTCGGTGAAAGATGGGTCAACAATTAAGTTAATTCCTTTGACTTAATTGTCTAGACCACTTAAGTGGTAGAGCCACGAACAGTGGTAGAGCCACGCATCAGCTTTTTTGTTGCATGAATGGGCCCGCTCGACCGGGGAAGTACCACGACCTCAAAGAATACCGGCGTGAAATAGTAGTTTAACAAACTTCTGCGTTTCGTCTGGTGAGTGCAGGTGGATTCTTTTGTGCCTCGACTCATTGACCACATCCATATCGCTGCAGATTCCGTGCTACAGCAGATCCCATTGGCAGAGATCGTGATACACGGTGACTTCAACGCCCACCACGCCGAATGGCTACGATCTCGAACCACTGATCATGCGGGGAGATCTGTTTTTGACTTTGCGTTAGCATATGATCTGACAAAACTGGTTACTTCGCCAACGCATGTTCCGGACGTGGAGGATCATACACCTTCCCTGTTGGATCTTCTGCTGACCTCTCATGGCTATGTGGTCTCCATTGATGCCCCTTTGGGTTCATTGGACCACTGCCTGATTCGGAGTAAAGTGCCCATCATGTGCCCATTGCGGTCACGATATGCAGGCCACCGCCGTGTGTGACACTACAGGTCGGCGGATAGGGAAGGGATACGGTGTTTTTTGCATCCTACCCATGGGGGCTTCTCGTTGGATAGTCCCGACGCCGTTGCAAATTCCGTCGCCGATGTGGTGCTCCAAGGAATGGAACCCTACGTTCCTTCTTCTGTGGTGCCCATTGGTGGTATATCAAAGCCTTGGTTTGGTGGCACCTGCAGAGTGGTCCCGGGCCTGGGTTAAAGCATCGGCGTCTCGGAATTGAAAAACTAGCGTTTTAAGAAAGGAGTCCCG
The DNA here is from genome assembly GCA_029286605.1 of Sericinus montela. Classification (NCBI taxonomy): domain Eukaryota; kingdom Metazoa; phylum Arthropoda; class Insecta; order Lepidoptera; family Papilionidae; genus Sericinus; species Sericinus montela. Next base: position 972,807 of record JAGSMR010000085.1, on the reverse strand, counting down.
CGCCAAGGCTGTCCAAGGGAATTTCAGTCAGCCATCACTACCATCTCTGTACAGGGAGGACAACTCGCTGGCCCATGACGCAAAAGAGAAAGCCGATCTTCTAGGTTCTCTTTTAGCGTCCAACTCGACTCTCGATGACAGTGGGAACTCACCGCCGACCATCTCGTGCTGTGAGTGCTCTAGGCCGGACATCCGGTTTTTTCAGAGCTCAGTGCGAAAAGCACTCCTCTCCCTGGACTTCTAGATTCCCCCCTGTATTAGGAAAGGTCGTCGTCGAAAGGCGTCAAGCTTTTTTAATCTACTGCTACAACATACACTTTAAATTCTTAAGTTACTTTAGATTCTTGCTGTTGAATAAAAATAAATTTAAATTGAACGCAGACAAAGATATAAAAACTACAGCTATGCTAGACGATTTAGAAAGAAAGAAAAAAAAGAAAGAAAGAAACATTTATTGCACATTGCATATAATACACCACGAAATTAGTGAATTATTAATGATAAAAAAAATTTAACAAACTTAAAGACGAAACTAAAGTAACTTATAAATAAACATAAAAATGACACAAAAAAATAACGGTTGTTTATCATTGTCGTATGAGTCGTGGTGCAATGGGCAAGAAGACCAAGAAATTATAAGATTATTAGACGTAAGTTGATAATGTATGTGGTTAAAAATTATTATAATTAGCTTTGGTGTATTAATTTAGGCATGCGTAAGGAAAAGTATGTGAAACCGGTAGTGTTACTGATGATGGTAATAAGTACGATATGCGTAGATCATCTAATCAGTTGGTGAAAAGTATTAAAAAAACCATCTTCACCCCATTCCCAATACAGAAGTAGAGAGAGGTCTAGATAATTTATTCGTTTCGACCCACCTTCCAACGAAGATATTTTTCGAGACAATGTGACATTTTGTGAGCCTGTCACCATCTTTATTTCCAAGGCAACAATATAAATCGTACGTAAGTTTTGAAAAAACTGGTTGGTACGAGCCTAGGGGATCGAACTCGGGTCTCTCGACTCAAATTCCGATCACCTAACCTCTCGGCTATCGTGACGTAACGCGTCCCAACTGGAAATATAGCCCTTTCAAACAAAGAAATAATATTCTAAATCGGCTTTCATATAACGGAGTGATGAAGTGAGAAACATTAAGAAAAAAGGAAAACAACCGAATCGAGGACCTTCCTTTATTTTTAATTCAGTTAAAATCTAAATTGGATTATGTTTTCTGTACAATTAATATTTATTAATCTTAGGTACTAGCCCTTTTAATAAACCTGAACATGGTGCCGTGCACAAAGCTATATGAGATAGCGCTCTATCTGTCGGCGAAAGGCTACATTAAGAAGTTTCTGCGATTGCTAGTCTTCTTTTAATGCGGCTATTGTTCATTAGATGGCGCTACTATAGACATTCATAAAAATATCAAACATTTTGTTTTAACATGATGACATTAAATGTTACAGTTAATTTTTTTTAATTCCGAATTTTTAATACTAATCATGTCTAAAATTCGTGTATAAGACATTTGACACACTACATCTAGATTTGACGTAATTTCTAAAGGGATTCATCCAAAACTCGCTGAGGCACAAGTTATCTTTTTTTTAATTTTTTATATCTTCACGGATTTTCCCATGAGATAGACAGAGTTTAAACATATATATTTAAATAAATATATTCACGCAATTCCCAATACAGGGGTAGACAGAGATTTAGTCTAAATAATTAAGTCCCTTTGACCCACCTTTCAAAGATATTTTCGGAACAACATGACAGGTGGTGAGCTCGTCGCCGTCTTTTATGTCCAATCCAACGATATGAATCGTACATAGATTGATTGAAAAAAAAACATTGATCCGAGCCTGCCACCTGGGGATCGAACTCGGGTTTCTCGACTCGGATTCCAATCACCCAACCACTTGGCTATCGTGACAGATAGAGATTTTGATTTTGATTACATGACTGAAATAAAACTTCTTAAGCTCCATCTATTTTTTATTTATTAGCCTTTCTCAAAGGCCGGCAACGCATCTGCTATTCCTCTAGCGTTGCAGATGTTCATGGGCAGCGGTAATCACTTGCCATCACGTGATCCACCTGCTCGTTTGTCTTTCTATTCTATAAAAAATATGTATGTGTATATATACAAGTACGAAACTCTCTTGCCCTCTCTTTCTTTCTCTCGCTCTCTCTATCTTGAAAAACCTTTTTTGGCTACAATGGAATGGATCCCTTTTACGCTATGCAGTTATTAAATAAGATAATTTTAAGAAGATAAACTCAGTATAATAGATAATTCAATTAACTTCAAAACAATGAACTGACCTGGAGTTATGACAAAAATCACTTTCTATTGACCGGTAATTGAAAACCGAGTGAAAATTGTTTCGTCACGCTCGACCAGGCGACTCAATGAGCAACTATCGATAGCTGCCCTTACCGTTGTTTACTTTTACAAATTTAAATAAACATTGTCTAATCTTACAAAATTCTAGATAATTGTTTTTGAGAAACTAACCATTGTATTAAAGAGAAAAAATGTTTAAATTACATAATAAATAATAAATAAATATCTTCACGCAATTCCCAATACAGGGGTAGACAGAGGTCTAGTCTAGGCAATTGAGTCCCTTTGACCCACCTTCCACCGAAGATATTTTCGGGACAACGTGACAGGAGGTGAGCCGCTCGCGGCTTTATGTCCAAGCCAACGATATAATTCGTACATAAGTTTTGGAAAAACCTACGAAAAACAATCCTACAAAATGGATTTCATTAATCTATGAATAAATATGTGTTAGAGTAAATTTTTAGTGCTCTTACACGAACAAAATAGATGATTAATAATATTTTCCCACACGCTACTCGACAAATAACAGGATTAGTCAATAGACAATAGTGTAAACTATTCCAACAAAAGCTTTAAAAAAAAATCCATCTACAAATCGTACGGAGGAAACAAAGCTACAGTATTACGAAACGTCAGAACAAATACAACTGTATCTATACGACTACGTAACATACAAACAAAAAGACTTGTTTATTTTGTGCTACTAAAAATCCCTCTGCCTCTGTCTAGATCTCCTGTCTCTTGGTAACTATATGATGTGGAATAGAATATATTAAAATACAATTAATACTCGTAAATTAATAGATATTGTTCATACCTCACAAACATCGCTCTGATCCGTAGTAAACAGATTAAGTACTTGTATTATGGAATCAGAAGCAACGAAGTTACCACTAGGTATACATAAAAATAAGCATCTGTGATTGGTATACATTACGTAACGACTGGAGAACGAATATTCATTTGCATTATAAAAATGCTATTCCCAATACAGGGGTAGACAGAGGTCTAGTCTAGACAATTAAGTCCCTTTGACCCTCCTTTCACCGAAGATATTTTCGGGACAACGTGACAGGTGGTGAGCCCGTCGCCGTCGTTATATCCAAGCCAACGATGTAATTCATACATAAGGTTTTGAAAAACCCATTGGTACGAGCCTGCAACCTGGGTACCGAACTCGGGATTCTTGACTCGAAATTCCGACCACCCAACCACTCAGCTATCGTAATTTTTTATTATAAAAATATTTTGTCCCAACGAATTTCGAACCCGCTACCCATAAATTCGAAATGGAGTCATTACCATCTATGCTATCGGGTCGATATTACGACAACATACTTGCATAACAATATTCATTGTTTTCAAATTGTGATTAAATACTAAAGAAAATATAATAGAAAAAAAAAAGAATTATACAATTCTTGTGACGACTATTAACTTCAGATTACGTAGCCGTGAAGGAATAAAGAATATCACAATATTTGTAATAAACATTAACTTCAACAGTAATTTTGGCAGAGTTTAAAAAACACTGTTGTTTACCGTAACGAGCCTCGACCAAAATCGATTTTGTCTGTATTAAATCAATAAAGAACGCTGTCGTACAAAAACGATTTGAGCCCTGCACTATTTGGTTTCCGTACAATATAAATACTGTACAAGACGGACGGTTAAGCAGAGTGCTGGTACTCACGTACTCAAGTTACAGTCTATCATTATATGGATGAGGGTTCGAAAATCTGTATAGATATTCCGACAATTCTTATTGAATGTGTAGCCTAGAGATCTTACTTCAGGCTACACGTTCTGCAATTTTGTTTTGAAAAACAAAGGCACCACACCCTGCGGAATTGAGTTGGAGTCATCAGGGTGACTACATTTAACCCATTTCTATCGCCAAACAGTGTAAAAACCTTTTGTATTTCAGAACCTTTTGTATTTCAACCTTTTGTATTTTAGAAATAGGAAGTGACAATGCATCTTTTCTCTTTTGTCTTTAAGTGGTTTGCAGGTGTCGTGGACTTCAGATGACACTTAACATTGGTAGCTAGTTTACATCCTACACCCATAAAAAACAGCTAAGACTGCCTGCCTCAAAAAATATAATACATTAATAAATAATAAAAAGTACATTTGCCCGCGCTGAAACCAATTTTTTTATATAAAGTAGCCCTATGGTTCTCCAGCGTTCAAGCTACCATCATAACAAATTTCATTCAATACGATTTACGGGATTAGCCGTAGAAAAATGTATGGTATTTCTTTTCACTATTCCAACTAGTAACTAAATTCTTGCATATAGAATTGTTTTAGATAACAGCTGATTACCCCCGGAAGTACAGCATCCGCCATTTGTCAATTTCCTTTAAGTTACGTTAAGTTTAAATGTTGTAAACATTACATTATTTATTTCACACTATTTATTTTATTAGGTATTAAATTTTTGAGGTTAATAGATCTAAATCTATTGCATAACCGATACTTATAACAATGAAAACAGGCCGCCCATTACTTACATTATATTATCAATTTGCTTTTGAATTCTGTATTTCGAATCATTCATTCAATGCGTTAAGTATCCGGCATCGTAATGTACACCCATAAGTAAAAATCACTGCAATTTCACGATTTCGCGTAGCGTAAGTAATCAATTACTTTTATAAATAGTGTAAGAATTGTTTCTCATCGAATTCACAGTAACTTGAACTATGTTACTTAACTCTTAGGTAATCGTCCGTATTATTCATAAATGTATTCAGAACTATCTGTTATGATGTGTGATACATACACTTGCAAAGAATACATACATAACGGCCTGTTAAAGTCCACTGCAGGACATAGGTTCTGGGTTACGTATATGGGAGAGGTTCTCACATAAGAAGGATTTGCCATAATCGCTTGCTTGGCAAGCGGATTGGCGATCGCAGTACCAGACACTCGCACCTCAGACGCTGCTGCCCATCTTTGATCGGATTACTTTGGTTCGATATTTTTAGAGATGGTTATCCCGCCATATATCGGTTGCCATAACGGTGTTCAAGGCTATTTCCCTTAGTCGCCTGTTACGAGCCCCCCGAGAAGAATCGAACTAGGGACCTTAGAGCTGGGAACACCATGAAAACCGGAGTGTGCGCCACTCGTTGACGGAGTGCGCAAATACGTTCTATATTTATTCGCTATTAATGAAAGAATTCTATATCATATCAGTCCTGTAAAGTCAAAAAGCACAGACATAATACTATCGCCCGACTTTTCCTTTATTAAAAAAAAGTAAACAGCAACGTCACGGTCCGGTCATTACTTGGTATAATCTGTATTGGTCAGGTGCGTTATTTCTTTCTGAGGTAAATGTTAATCGTGAGGTTTATTTTAACTTCGAATTGTAAAGTCGTTTTCAATGGCTGTTAAAATATAACAGTTCCAGTAGAAAACAGATTAATAAATAAACTAAGGATAAAATAATATGAAGAAAACTACTCATATATCTAGGGTTTGGGTGTAAGTGGTAACTTCGTTATTTCTGATTCCATAACACAAGTGTTAAGCAACTTATATTACATTTCTTGCGTTTGGCTGGGTGATCGGTATTCGAAGGCAGTAGTCGCATCAATGACTTTTTCCAAAAACTTATGTACGATTTATATCGTTGTATATATATATATATATATATATATATATATATATATATATATATATATATATATATATATATATATATATATATATATATATATATATATATATATATATATATATATATATATATATATAAAATTTAAAATATGTAATGGTGTCCCTGTCGCCATCTTTACGTCCAAGCCAACGATATAAATCGTACATAAGTTTTGGAAAAACTCATTGATGCGACTACTGCCTTCGAATACCGATCACCCAGCCAAACGCAAGAAATGTAATATAAGTTGCTTAACACTTGTGTTATGGAATCAGAAATAACGAAGTTACCACTTACACCCAAACCCTAGATATATGAGTAGTTTTCTTCATATTATTTTATCCTTAGTTTATTTATTAATCTGTTATTATATTAATCTCTTAATATATATATATATATATATATATATATATATATATATATATATATATATATATATATATATATATATATATATATATATATATATATATAAATTTCATGCGAAATAAAATAATAAAGTATAGGGAGTCAGATATCTCGTAAACATCAGATAAAACAGACCGGTGAATAAAATACAGCCACCACCAGTTCGCTTTGCAGGCTGTGGCGGTTATGGCAAATCATCGACCAAAGCTCTATGTGCTCCAGAGGATTTTTGCAGACCGTTTAGTAAGTAAAGTATTAAATTAATATCTCTATTCTCTCTTCTCTTTTATCTTAATAAACATAATATTGATAAAGGAAACTACATTCTAAAGTCGGATTGACAGTGAAAAATGTAAGCGTATTTGCTTAAAACTTTAATTCTCACAGGCAGGTGATAATAATGAAAGCAGTCAGCTACTTTACTCGTATATTGGACACCAGGTGCATTCAGCACAGCCTTAATGGTGACCTCCATTACGAAACCGACGGTTCGAATCCTGCTAGAAGCATGCCGTATTGTAGAATATAGATGTTTTTAACTTTTTTTATAGAAAAGGGAGGCAAACGAGCAGGTGGCTCACGTGATGGTAAGTGATTGCCACCACCCATAAATACCCGCAATACCAGAGGCATAGCAGATGCGTTGCCGACCTTTGAGTGCCCCCCCCCCAGAATTGGGGGAGGGGGTATGTGGGCCTCCGGTTACCTGCACTCACCAGACGAAACGCAGAAGTTTGATAGACTTCTACTTCACGCCGGTATTCTGTGAGGTCGTGGTACTTCCCCGGTCGAGGCGACCCATTCATGCAACAGCAAAAGCTGATGCGTGGCTCTACCACAAATAAGTACCTCTTCAAGACACGTTCACATTATAAAACCTAAAAGTAAACATATACTAATACATACATGGAGCTAATTATGTGTATAAATTTATTATGTACATTATAACCTAGCTTATTAATGCATTTTTAAGCATATATTCTTGAAAACATGGTAACGGGGTAACGAAAATGTCGTTCGAAATCTTAACTTTTTTTCTTTTTTCAGGAGTAATGCCTAAAAACATGTTTTGGTTTATGGTTTGGATATGTAGATTTCATATAATATACGACTGCTTGTTAAAATCTACTGCAATATGTAGGCCTGCTATATACAGGCCTCTCCCGTAAGAAAGCTTTACCATCATCGCAGACAAACTTGTCCTAAAAGATACCACGAACCGTAGATGCTGCTGTCTGTCACCGGTCTGCTTTTATAGGTAGGCATTTTTCGAGACGATTATACCATCATCTGTCGGTAGCCATAGATACTGTGAAGGCCCTTAGTTGTCTCTCACGATAATCGAGGGAAGAAAGTTGTTTACATATTCTTTAGCCGATACCGCTACAGCGTATATTTCAACTATGTAGATAAACTACATTCCCCCCGTTACCAAATATGCTGTGAAGTATCCGAAATGACAGGAAACAAAAATAGATTGTAAAAACTAATTACAAAACGCGATTAAATCCGAAAATCGTTTTATTTAAAATATGAACAAGTATTCAACGTCCAATATCAACGTACAGAATATCTTTTAAAACTTCAGTTTTTAAAAACTAAAAAATTGATAAATAATTGGAATAATCCATGTTGTTGATAAAATTCTATCTATGACCAAATATTTATGAATATGCTAGTTGTCCATAACTTACTGTAATGTAACAAAGAGATATTCCGTTAAACCATGGTTCAAACTAATTAACCCTTTTAGAAAAACTACTTTTATTTGGTTTTTGCTTGAGCGTGTCGCTATTCATATTCATTTCATTGTAGCGGAGGAGAATTATAATTATAGAGTGCTTGCGAAAGTACTTCAACAATCAGAGAAAATTAATAGTTCTTTTATTGCTCGACAAGACGTTAGGTAAGGTTGTTTGATTATAAATGTTTATGTTTCCGTATGACCGTGGTGACCCAGTGTCAGGGCGGTTGCTTTGTACACGAATGAACCAGGTTCGATCCCCGGACCGGGTGCACTTAAATTGTTATGCAGTTTTAGGTTCTGATTATCCCAAGAACTTGGCAGAGAAGGAAAACTAATGTACGAATTATGTCGTTGGCTTGGACATAAAGACGGCGACGGGCTCACCACCTGTCACGTTGTCCCGAAAATATATTCGGTGGAAGATGGATCAAAGGGAATTACTTGTCTAGACTAGACCTCTGTTTACCCCCGTATTGGGAATTGCGTAAAGATATATATTTATTTATTTATGTAGGAAGAACATTGTTTTTGTTTGTCAATAGCGTCTGTAGTGACTTCACCTATAAATAAGGTTTTGCCCTAATTGCCACGCTCAGTGAGCGGATGAATAATATAAACTACCAATCAATCAATAAAATCAATCTCATCTAGATCTCATGAAAAGCTATAATTTCTATCAACATGTTAATAAACCGACTAGAATCTCAACATCTAGCGCTACCGCTAATATCTAATGGGATAAGTCATACTTTACAAGAATACGGTCTTTCTGACTATAAAGGTGTTCTAACAAACATTAAAATCAAAAATCCAGTTAACTTAGGGACCTGGTTTATAGACAAAAGGATATTTACCTCTCTAAATATCCTTAGTTTTAATAAAAGAACTGGGTAAAGTAGATTTTAGTGACATTACTAATCAAAAGAAAACTATAAATGAAAGTTTTAGTTTATTTAGCGAAATCTTAGAAACTATTTTAGATTTATGTATACCTAAAATAAGAATGAAGTTAAAAAATAATAATAAGAAATCGTGGTTATCCACTGGTATAAAAATATCATGTAGACGTAAAAGATTATTAAAACAAATTACAATCCAAACTAATGACCCTATCTTAAATAAACACTATAAGCAATATGAAAAATTATTAAAAGAAACTGTCATGATATCAAAAAGACTTCAAAATATCAAAAGAGTAAAAACATCAGACAATACAATTAAAACAGTCTGGAATATTATAAAAGAACGAATTAACAAATTACCGAATAAAGACCGGAAAAATATAAAAATAAAGATACAAAACAAGCTTACGGAAGACCCTATTATAGTATCAAACGCATTCAATAAATTTTTTTCATCAATAGAAGACTGTCATAGCAACTTAAACCATCAAACCCCCAACGTCAGACCGGTTTTAGAACCTATAGAAAACTCTATGTTCCTTAAACCAACTACTCCAAAAGAAGTTAGTAACATAATTCGAAATCTAAAAAACAAGCGAAGCCATGGTCATGACGAATTATCACCTTTATTAATTCGCTATTGTGCAGACGAGAGCTAGCAAAGAGCTCCAATACTATCCTTTTTTATCAACCGATCGTTTGAAGAAGGTATCGTTCCGGATTTACTTAAAATAACTACATTAAGCCTTTACTTTAAAAAGGTAACGTCGATGACTGTAGTAATTACCGGCCAATAGCCGTACTTTCCACCTTCTCGAAAATATTTGAAACTGCTATAACTAACCGATTATACTCTTACTGCGAAAAATATAATATTTTTAACAATTGTCAATATGGCTTCAGAAAAAATCGTTCGACGTCACTGGCGCTATTTAAATTCACCCATAACATACCATTTTAAACGAAAAACAATATGCGATAGGAACTTTATGAGACATGAGCAGCCTATGACCGTGTATTGAATCCTATATTATTAAAAAAATTGTATGGCATTGGGGTAAGAGGATTTGCCTATAAATGGTTTGAATCTGATCTCAGTAACCGCGCCCAATATGTGGTAATAGAAAATTACAATCATACTACAGGTAACATAGCCAAAGTCAGATCCCAAAAAACAAATATTAATAAATCCATACCGCAAGGCAGTGTCCTCGGTTGTATACTTTTCTTGATTTATATAAATGATCTGCCTAAAGTAATAGATAAACCATGCACCCTTTTCGCGGATGATGTGTCAATAGTTATAGCTTCCCAGAAAAACTCAAAACTAAATGAAAAACTTACACAAATTTTCTCCAAAATTGTGTACGGGCTTAACGAACATAATCTTAAGTTAAATTTAACTAAAACAAAATTAATCCAAATTAAAACCTATCAAAAACGTCCTCTAGATATTGACTTCTCATATGAAAGTAATAAAATTGAATGCATAAATACATCTTTAGGTATAAATATAGACTCTAATATTGATTGGAAGCAACACATAGCTAAAATAAGTACAAAGTTAACGAGATTTACATATGCCTTTTATGAGCTGAAAAAGTGCACTAATAAAAAAACTGCTCTTTGCGCCTATTATGCCTTCGCTCATGCTTGGCTTCATTACGGCATTATAATATGGGGAAATAGCGTTGACATAAAGAGACTATTCCAGTTACAAAAAATATGTCTTAGAATAATAGTTAATATTGATAAAATGATAAGTTGCAAACAATATTTCATCGAATTACACTTATTAACCCCTACATACACATGTTAATTTTGGAGGTAAGTTTGTTTGTGAAAAAGAACATGTATCTTTTTCCAAAATATTTCGTCCAGAAAACCTGAGACCACAAAATAGACTAGACAGACCATTTTCTTCATTAAAATTGTTTAATTCTGGTCCTTATGCAAAGTCAATTAAAATTTACAACAAGTTATCACAATTTATACAAAAATGATCACCAAAATGATCACCAAAAGTTTAAATCATTATTAAAAAGTTATTTAATTGAAAAATGTTGTTACTCATTATCTGAATTCCTTGAAGAACAATTTTGAACTGTAATGAGACTACTTGTTAATTACGTCCCTTTAATATGTTATTACAATTGTTATCAGTACTTATTATAGCTGTGAATTAGATTTTTATTGTTTTAGTTTTAATAATAATGAAACATAGTTTTATTACAAAATTAACAATAATAAGGTAGTAATTAATTAAGTCGAGAATGAGATATAGGTCTTTTTTAAAAAAAATTATGTACTAATATTTACTGATAATATACATTTAGTTTTAAGATCTAAAAATTGTATAAGAAATTGCTGTGCCCTATCCGGGTTCATGTTGTTACTAACATGTTATTTTAAGAACTTGAGACACACATGAGAACGCAATAAATTATTGAGTATTGAGTATCTGAAGCATTTTATATTTTCTAGGCATTCCCTTTTGACGCCCTTTGTGATACCAAAGGGAAGAAAGGAATAGAAAATTTAGACTCTGACTCTTAATAGTAAGTATTCTTTTTTATGCCTTATTTTTATTTTAAGTTTAAGTTTTAAGGTACGGTTAATTTTTATTTTAAGGTTAGACGATCGGAATTCGAGTCACGAGACCCGAGTTCGATACCCGAGGCTTGTACCAATGGGGTTTTCAATATGTACGAATTGTATCGTTGGCAAGGACACATAGACGATCACGGGCTCACCACCTGTAACGTTGTCCCAATAAATGTCTTCGATGGAAAGTGGAACGAAAGGACTTAATTGTCTAGACCTATGTTTACTCCACTATTGAGAACGACGTGAAGATGTTAATCCTAGTTCATATCGCGTGTTCTTTTAAAAAAAACTGTAATAAAATCATGCACAATTAATATGTTTAACGCATATTTCCGCACACTCCGCTGCACAGGAAGCTTAACCACCGTGAATCTAACATGGTTTCTGTAAAATAAATACCATTTATGTTTCTAGCTAATAACGTGTTACAGTACAATAAAATTTAATATTGGACTAACAGAAAAGGTTAGCTAACGGATTCACCCATCATTACATTGTTGCATGCAAATCTCAAAAACGGCTTTTTATATCGGTAATTCGCGCCTACAGGTTACATTTTTTTTTATTTATTTTGTTCAATGGTCGGAATGTCGAGTCGAGAGAGAAACTTAACGGCCTCTGAAGTCCAGTGCAAGGCAAACCGCTCCCATGTAAAGGACGGTTTGCCAAAGCTATGCCTGGCAAGCGGATTGGCGATCACCGTACCAGACACTTCACACAATAGTCGCTGCTCCTCGTCACCGGTCTGCCGAGTTTTGTTCTGCTTTTTTTCAATACGGTAATCTCGCCATCAGGAGCTATGGCTATTTTCAAGGCTTTCTTTTAGTCGCCTCTTACGAGATTCAAGGGAAGATATATAAGAGTTTAAAATATATAAGAGTAAGTGCATTACGTGGTGTACTAAGCAGAATACAGTTTAAGCTTACAGTACATAATGCAGTTGTCTACACGAGTTGAGAAAATGAAATAAAAGAGAAAAAAGAAGATTCGAGGGTTGTAAGAGGCAGGCTAAGCTTTCAAACTTTCTTGCTAAATATCATGTCAAGAGTGGTTGTATTTGTAACAAATAGAAGTGTGTGGCCTCTGCCTATTCCTCACAAAGGAGGCATGATGTTCATGTATGCATGTCTGTTACTATTTAACTACATGTCCAGGAGCAATAGAAAGTCTCATATTTTTGAAATTCCCGCAGTACTAACGACCATTCGTATATAACTACGCCAGATTTCGCTGTCAAAAATGAGTAATGTTTATTTCCTCTTACACTCACAAGAAAATGATAGAAAATTTAGACTCTGACTCTTAATAGTAAGTATTCTTTTTATGCCTTATTTTTATTTTAAGGTTAGACGATCGGAATTCGAGTCACGAGACCCGAGTTCGATACCCGAGGCTTGTACCAATGGGGTTTTCAATATGTACGAATTGTATCGTTGGCAAGGACACATAGACGATCACGGGCTCACCACCTGTAACGTTGTCCCAATAAATGTCTTCGATGGAAAGTGGAACGAAAGGACTTAATTGTCTAGACCTATGTTTACTCCACTATTGAGAACGACGTGAAGATGTTAATCCTAGTTCATATCGCGTGTTCTTTTAAAAAAAATTATGTACTAATATTTACTGATAATATACATTTAGTTTTAAGATCTAAAATTGTATAAGAAATTGCTGTGCCCTATCCGGGTTCATGTTGTTACTAACATGTTATTTTAAGAACTTGAGACACACATGAGAACGCAATAAATTATTGAGTATTGAGTATCTGAAGCATTTTATATTTTCTAGGCATTCCTTTTGACGCCCTTTGTGATACCAAAGGGAAGAAAGGAATAGAAAATTTAGACTCTGACTCTTAATAGTAAGTATTCTTTTTATGCCTTATTTTTATTTTAAGGTTAGACGATCGGAATTCGAGTCACGAGACCCGAGTTCGATACCCGAGGCTTGTACCAATGGGGTTTTCAATATGTACGAATTGTATCGTTGGCAAGGACACATAGACGATCACGGGCTCACCACCTGTAACGTTGTCCCAATAAATGTCTTCGATGGAAAGTGGAACGAAAGGACTTAATTGTCTAGACCTATGTTTACTCCACTATTGAGAACGACGTGAAGATGTTAATCCTAGTTCATATCGCGTGTTCTTTTAAAAAAAATTATGTACTAATATTTACTGATAATATACATTTAGTTTTAAGATCTAAAATTGTATAAGAAATTGCTGTGCCCTATCCGGGTTCATGTTGTTACTAACATGTTATTTTAAGAACTTGAGACACACATGAGAACGCAATAAATTATTGAGTATTGAGTATCTGAAGCATTTTATATTTTCTAGGCATTCCTTTTGACGCCCTTTGTGATACCAAAGGGAAGAAAGGAATAGAAAATTTAGACTCTGACTCTTAATAGTAAGTATTCTTTTTATGCCTTATTTTTATTTTAAGGTTAGACGATCGGAATTCGAGTCACGAGACCCGAGTTCGATACCCGAGGCTTGTACCAATGGGGTTTTCAATATGTACGAATTGTATCGTTGGCAAGGACACATAGACGATCACGGGCTCACCACCTGTAACGTTGTCCCAATAAATGTCTTCGATGGAAAGTGGAACGAAAGGACTTAATTGTCTAGACCTATGTTTACTCCACTATTGAGAACGACGTGAAGATGTTAATCCTAGTTCATATCGCGTGTTCTTTTAAAAAAAATTATGTACTAATATTTACTGATAATATACATTTAGTTTTAAGATCTAAAATTGTATAAGAAATTGCTGTGCCCTATCCGGGTTCATGTTGTTACTAACATGTTATTTTAAGAACTTGAGACACACATGAGAACGCAATAAATTATTGAGTATTGAGTATCTGAAGCATTTTATATTTTCTATCTGTTCTGATCACTAATCTGTTTTCTGAGCGTGGCGATTATGGCAAATCCTCTTTAACAGTGAGGTTTATGTCTATGTACTGTTCGTCTTAAATTTCCACCTTTGAAATAGAGCACAGATTAAAGCTTGATTGCACAGATTGTTGAACATACACAAATTGACACCATCTATTGTGTCTACAATATATGGTGCCGATGCCAAAACAAGGCATACGTAAAGAAAAGAGAATACAGATTTAAAATTTCAACTGATGCGTGTAAGACACGGTGGTCCGGAGGTAAGAGCGTTGCCACGAATCGGCAGAGGTCGCGGGTTCGAATCCTGCCCGTCTCAGTAGAAATTTAAAAAAAATATTTTCTCTTTAATTTAATGACCTAAAAGTTCAGCATAAATATGCTTTAAAAATTAATAAAATTGCGTAATTACAAATTGAAATGATTTTTGTACGGATGTCTTCTGGTTAAATTCATTTCTCCTGGAGCAGCTCATATACAAATTGTTGTGTGTCTTTGGGTTGTCTTTACATGTTGCGGGAAGTCTTGATGCTTATGACACTAGATTGTGCTTTTGAACAGGCGGTGCTTTTATGATCATGACAATGTTTGCGCAATCAGTAAGTACCAGCCATCGTCGTTTACTAACGGCAAAGTATAATAATAAAGAAAGTTTCCACGTTAATAATCCAAAACAAATTGCTGGTTCGCAAACTACGGGGTAAGTAATTATGTGATAAATCTTACTGTAAAGTTATAATAGGTTGTTTACTCTTTATACACAATAATTTGTACAAGTTTATTGGAATAACAGTTACCATAAAAGAAAAATTATTCCCGTACAACGCATTAAAATGACGTAGTTTCATTCTTGCTTTCACGTCATAAAATTAGATTAAGTATTGTTAATGTTACTGTAACATTTTAAATTGATTAAAATATTTTAATGCCTTGAAAAAAAAATCGTAACAGAAAAGTAAAATAATGTATTTAAATCAAGATGCCTTAGGATTGTATTTTTTATTTAACTAGTGCTAAATGTTATTAATAAAATACACAGAATATTACAATGGAGCAGCCAAGAAGAGAAGAAAAGAAATACGAAAAATGGATTATACTTATAGGCAATTCCCAATAGAGGGTATTAACATTAGACAGTATTAAAATTAGATTAAGTATTGTTAATGTTACTGTAACATTTTAAATTGATTAAAATATTTTAATGCCTTGAAAAAAAAAATCGTAACAGAAAAGTAAAATAATGTATTTAAATCAAGATGCCTTAGGATTGTATTTTTATTTAACTAGTGCTAAATGTTATTAATAAAATACACAGAATATTACAATGGAGCAGCCAAGAAGAGAAGAAAAGAAATACGAAAATGGATTATACTTATAGGCAATTCCCAATAGAGGGTATTAACATTAGACAGTATTAAAATTAGATTAAGTATTGTTAATGTTACTGTAACATTTTAAATTGATTAAAATATTTTCTTTAATTTAATGACCTAAAAGTTCAGCATAAATATGCTTTAAAAATTAATAAAATTGGTGTAATTACAAATTGAAATGATTTTTGTACGGATGTCTTCTGGTTAAATTCATTTCTCCTGGAGCAGCTCATATACAAATTGTTGTGTGTCTTTGGGTTGTCTTTACATGTTGCGGGAAGTCTTGATGCTTATGACACTAGATTGTGCTTTTGAACAGGCGGTGCTTTTATGATCATGACAATGTTTGCGCAATCAGTAAGTACCAGCCATCGTCGTTTACTAACGGCAAAGTATAATAATAAAGAAAGTTTCCACGTTAATAATCCAAAACAAATTGCTGGTTCGCAAACTACGGGGTAAGTAATTATGTGATAAATCTTACTGTAAAGTTATAATAGGTTGTTTACTCTTTATACACAATAATTTGTACAAGTTTATTGGAATAACAGTTACCATAAAAGAAAAATTATTCCCGTACAACGCATTAAAATGACGTAGTTTCATTCTTGCTTTCACGTCATAAAATTAGATTAAGTATTGTTAATGTTACTGTAACATTTTAAATTGATTAAAATATTTTAATGCCTTGAAATAAAAATCGTAACAGAAAAGTAAAATAATGTATTTAAATCAAGATGCCTTAGGATTGTATTTTTTATTTAACTAGTGCTAAATGTTATTAATAAAATACACAGAATATTACAATGGAGCAGCCAAGAAGAGAAGAAAAGAAATACGAAAAATCGATTATACTTATAGGCAATTCCCAATAGAGGGTATTAACATTAGACAGTATTAAAATTAGACAGAGGTCAAGTCCAGATAATTAAGTCCCTTCGACCTTCCTTCCACTGAAGATATTTTCGGTGGTGAGCCCGTCGCCGTCCAAGCCAGCGATATAATTCATAGATAAGTTTTTTGAAAAACACATTGGTACAAGCCTGCCACCTGCGGATCCAATTCGGGTCTCTCGATTCGAAATTCCGACCACCCAACCACTCGGCTATCATGACTTGATTAATGATGAATATAAGAAATAAACACACATTGATAGATACAAGATCACATACATTTCTCTGATTGCAAAGTAAGCAGTACGTCATTAAGGAATCAGTAACAATGAATTTACCACAAATACCCACCATACCACCGACCGGAAATTAAACCTGGAACCTCAGAGCCGGTGACATAATGAGAATCGGTGAGTATGCCATAGGTATATACTCGTCCATAGAGGTCTTCAATTATTTAAGTAATTAATCTTGAAAACATTTTCATACCATTTTTCTCTCTTAAATATAAATAAAAAAAAATATCTTCACGCCATTCCCAATACAGGGGTAGACAGTGGTCTAGTCTAGACAATTAAGTCCCTTCGACCCATCTTCCACCGAAGATATTTCGGGACAACGTGACAGGTGGTGAGCCTGTCGCCGTCTTAATGTCCAAGCCAACGACATGAATCGTACATAGGTTTTCGAAAAAACCCATTGGTACGTCTCGAAATTCCGACCACCCTTCCACTCGGCTATCGTGACTCTCTCTTAAATGATAACAGATATTTGAAAACATGACAAGTATAATTTTTAAAGGAATATGTCATCAATTATAAGAATCAGAAGATTTTAGCCGTAGATTGGACAACATGCGTGTTTTGGACAACTTTAATTCGTGTCAAATAAAAACCATAATCACTGCTCACCTCTAACTGCGTAGTAACTGCGGAGTAACTGCGTCTTTACAAAATATAAATACTAGGGCATCATACTAGAAATAATGACTGCCAACTTTCGTATAATGCTGTTTGTTATACAACTTCTGTAATGTTATCACACAATGTGACTCATTACGAATAAAAGAAGTAAAAGAAAAACCAAAACACGTTGATTCTTTACGTAAAGGCCCCGGTAAAGATAATTCATAGATCCTCATTAATATTCGTCATTGCATATTGTTGCATCCAATTAAATCAATTATCAGTGCTTAGAGGTTTACATTTGATGCAATTGTGTTGACGTAGAACTGAAACGTGTAATGCGTAAACCTAATTATACACGCCTAATATACATATACAACGGCCTATAATGGGCCTACGAATTTTAACTACTACATTAGAAAGATATTACACTAACTACTTCACTCCTACTACAATAATACTACAGTAGTATTAAAATTGTTACTGTTTTATGCTAGTACAAAGAATTAGCGTCATAATTCAGCCAACGACCAGTATTAAATTAATTTACGTAAAGTGAAACTCGGTCCGCTATCTACCGTAATATAAGTCGACTGCAGTCGCATTTTATTGTTAGTAAACACCGTATAACAGGGAAAGAGTATATTAACCCTAGTAAAGAAGTACTCACGTGTATCAGATGCCATTGGAGCGTTAATGTGATGCATGAATATCAAATCAACCGTGAAAATCTGAGGCGTGATAAAGAAAGCCATCTAGATTCCTTAGTGAATACAACCCTATATGAGTCATTAACCAAATCGAGTTTCTTTATACTCCTTTACTTTATATTCGCTTTGCATGCTAGCTTTGACCTTGTACATATGTAAACACGCGAGTAATTGACCTTCTTAGAATTATGATAAATCCGCTCGATCCACAAGATTGTGATTGAAGGTGTAATCTCAATATGATCACAACGGACACTGACTGTACGTGCGAAGGGTTTACCATAATCGCCATACTTGGCAAGCGGATTGGCGATTGCAGTGTTACAGCAATGTCGCACATTCTCACACAGCAAGTGGAAGCAGAAGCAGCATGTTAAGACAAATGTTCCATACAAATATTACACAGCCTATGATAATTACTATAATAAGTCACGATAGCCGAGAGGTTGGGTGTTCGGAATTTTGATTCAAGAGACCCGAGCTCGATCCCTAGGTGGCAGGCTCGTACAAAAAAATTTTTGCAAAAACTTACGTACGAATTATATCGTTGGCTTGGACATAAAGACGGCGCCGGCCTGTCACGTTGTCCCGAAAATATCTTCGATGGAAGGGACTTAATTTTCCAGACTAGACCTTATTATTTTATTATTGATTTATTTACTAACACTTCATACACATAAATGAACTATGCATATAGGCGGACTTAATGCCTGAGGCATTCTCTGCCAGTCTACCTAAAGGGTGATGCAGAGAAAAGAAGAAGTAGATGCAGATTATTATTAAGATTTTTGAGATATTTATGAAGATATTTATTATTTTTACTTAAGATAATTACTAAGGACTTTGTCGACTATGAAGATATTTATATATTTATAAAAATATATATAAAATATCTTCACGCAATTCCCAATACAGGGGTAGACAGAGGTCAAGTCCAGATAATTAAGTCCCTTCGACCTTCCTTCCACTGAAGATATTTCGGGACAACGTGACAGGTGGTGAGCCTGTCGCCGTCTTAATGTCCAAGCCAACGATGAAATTCGTACATAAGTTTTTAAAACTCATTGGTACTGCCACTTGGGGATCGAACTCGGATCTCTCGTCTCGAAATTCCGACCACCCAACAACTCGGTTATCGTGACTTATCAAATATTTATATATTTGATATTTTATTTAAGATAATTACTAAGGACTTTGTCGGTATCGACTATGAAGATATTTATATATTTGATATTTTATTTAAGATAATTACTAAGGACTTTGTCGGTATCGACTATGAAGATATTTATTATTTTTACTTTAGATAATTACTAAGGACTTTGTCGGTATCGACTATGAAGATATTTATTATTTTTACTTTAGATAATTACTAAGGACTTTGTCGGTATCGACTATGAAGATATTTATTATTTTTACTTTAGATAATTACTAAGGACTTTGTCGGTATCGACTATGAAGATATTTATTATTTTTACTTTAGATAATTACTAAGGACTTTGTCGGTATCGACTATGAAGATATTTATTATTTTTACTTTAGATAATTACTAAGGACTTTGTCGGTATCGACTATGAAGATATTTATATATTTATAAAAATATATAAAATATCTTCACGCCATTCCCAATACAGGGGTAGACAGAGGTCAAGTCCAGATAATTAAGTCCCTTCGACCTTCCTTCCACTGAAGATATTTTCGGGACAACGTGACAGGTGGTGAGCCTGTCGCCGTCTTAATGTCCAAGCCAACGATGAAATTCGTACATAAGTTTTTAAAACTCATTGGTACTGCCACTTGGGGATCGAACTCGGATCTCTCGTCTCGAAATTCCGACCACCCAACAACTCGGTTATCGTGACTTATCAAATATTTATATATTTGATATTTTTATTTAAGATAATTACTAAGGACTTTGTCGGTATCGACTATGAAGATATTTATATATTTGATATTTTTATTTAAGATAATTACTAAGGACTTTGTCGGTATCGACTATGAAGATATTTATTATTTTTACTTTAGATAATTACTAAGGACTTTGTCGGTATCGACTATGAAGATATTTATTATTTTTACTTTAGATAATTACTAAGGACTTTGTCGGTATCGACTATGAAGATATTTATTATTTTTACTTTAGATAATTACTAAGGACTTTGTCGGTATCGACTATGAAGATATTTATTATTTTTACTTTAGATAATTACTAAGGACTTTGTCGGTATCGACTATGAAGATATTTATTATTTTTACTTTAGATAATTACTAAGGACTTTGTCGGTATCGACTATGAAGATATTTATATATTTATAAAAATATATAAAATATCTTCACGCCATTCCCAATACAGGGGTAGACAGAGGTCAAGTCCAGATAATTAAGTCCCTTTGACCCACCTTCCACCGAAGATATTTCGGGACAACGTGACAGGTGGTGAGCCTGTCGCCGTCTTAATGTCCAAGCCAACGATGAAATTCGTACATAAGTTTTTAAAACTCATTGGTACTGCCACTTGGGGATCGAACTCGGATCTCTCGTCTCGAAATTCCGACCACCCAACCACTCGGCTATCGTGACTCTCTTAAATGATAACAGATATTTGAAAACATGACAAGTATAATTTTTTAAAGGAATATGTCATCAATTATAAGAATCAGAAGATTTTAGCCGTAGATTGGACAACATGCGTGTTTTGGACAACTTTAATTCGTGTCAAATAAAAACCATAATCACTGCTCACCTCTAACTGCGTAGTAACTGCGGAGTAACTGCGTCTTTACAAAATATAAATACTAGGGCATCATACTAGAAATAATGACTGCCAACTTTCGTATAATGCTGTTTGTTATACAACTTCTGTAATGTTATCACACAATGTGACTCATTACGAATAAAATAAGTAAAAGAAAAACCAAAACACGTTGATTCTTTACGTAAAGGCCCCGGTAAAGATAATTCATAGATCCTCATTAATATTCGTCATTGCATATTGTTGCATCCAATTAAATCAATTATCAGTGCTTAGAGGTTTACATTTGATGCAATCGTGTTGACGTAGAACTGAAACGTGTAATGCGTAAACCTAATTATACACGCCTAATATACATATACAACGGCCTCTAATGGGCCTACGAATTTTAACTACTACATTAGAAAGATATTACACTAACTACTTCACTCCTACTACAATAATACTACAGTAGTATTAAAATTGTTATTGTTTTATGATAGTACAAAGAATTAGCGTTATAATTCAGCCAACGACCAGTATTAAATTAATTTACGTAAAGTGAAACTCGGTCCGCTATCTACTGTAATATAAGTCGACTGCAGTCGCATTTTATTGTTAGTAAACACCGTATAACAGGAAAGAGTATATTAACCCTAGTAAAGAAGTACTCACGTGTATCAGATGCCATTGGAGCGTTAATGTGATGCATGAATATCAAATCAACCGTGAAAATCTGAGGCGTGATAAAGAAAGCCATCTAGATTCCTTAGTGAATACAACCCTATATGAGTCATTAACCAAATCGAGTTTCTTTATACTCCTTTACTTTATATTCGCTTTGCATGCTAGCTTTGACCTTGTACATATGTAAACACGCGAGTAATTGACCTTCTTAGAATTATGATAAATCCGCTCGATCCACAAGATTGTGATTGAAGGTGTAATCTCAATATGATCACAACGGACACTGACTGTACGTGCGAAGGGTTTACCATAATCGCCATACTTGGCAAGCGGATTGGCGATTGCAGTGTTACAGCAGTGTCGCACATTCTCACACAGCAAGTGGAAGCAGAAGCAGCATGTTAAGACAAATGTTCCATAAAAATATTACACAGCCTATGATAATTACTATAATAAGTCACGATAGCCGAGAGGTTGGGTGTTCGAAATTTAGATTCAAGAGACCCGAGCTCGATCCCTAGGTGGCAGGCTCGTACAAAAAAATTTTTGCAAAAACTTACGTACGAATTATATCGTTGGCTTGGACATTAAGACGGCGACGGGCTAACCACCTGTCACGTTGTCCCGAAAATATCTTCGATGGAAGGGACTTAATTTTCCAGACTAGACCTTATTATTTTATTATTGATTTATTTACTAACACTTCATACACATAAATGAACTATGCATATAGGCGGACTTAATGCCTGAGGCATTCTCTGACAGTCTACCTAAAGGGTAATGCAGAGAAAAGAAGAAGTAGATGCAGATTATTATTAAGATTTTTGAGATATTTATGAAGATATTTATTATTTTTACTTAAGATAATTACTAAGGACTTTGTCGACTATGAAGATATTTATATATTTATAAAAATATATATAAAATATCTTCACGCAATTCCCAATACAGGGGTAGACAGAGGTCAAGACTAAACAATTAAGTCCCTTTGACCCACCTTCCACCGAAGATATTTTCGGGACAACGTGACAGGTGGTGAGCCTGTCGCCGTCTTTATGTCCAAGCCAACGATGAAATTCGTACATAAGTTTTTTAAAAACTCATTGGTACTGCCACTTGGGGATCGAACTCGGGTCCTCGACTCGAAATTCTGACCACCCAACAACTCGGTTATCGTGACTTATCAAATATTTATATATTTGATATTTTTATTTAAGATAATTACTAAGGATTTTGTCGGTATCGACTTTCTTCATTTTCGAAGCTCCTAAACAACTACTCGTTATGCAATGTTCCGCACGAGCAACGTCTTGGCCCCGGTGACCTTTCCGTAGATATTTCTCTATTTTCTCCATCCTACCGAAAGTGCGTAGGTATTCATAATTTTTTTTTCGAATTTGCTTTTATAATTACGTCTCAGAACGAACGACTTACGAACGACGTATAAATAAATTACGTGTAAAATTACGTGCGGTCGACGATTTAGATAATTTAACGAAAATAGGTGAAAGTTTTAAAGAACGAGTCCACGTATTACATGGATAAGAGGTTACGTATAAAAATGTAATAAAGTCCAAAAAAAAGAGATCTAACCGAAATTATACGATTACATAAAAGACATCAACGAGTACAAGCCCGAAGTCTAAGGTTTAGAAAATGTTTTTAACATACTTTACTCACCTTAAACAGCTCGTATGTAATAACTCTTATACGATACATGATACATACATATAATATTTTTTTACTATAAATAACATCTATTATATATTAAAAAAAATTCACAAAATCATATTATTGTGTGTAAAGTCAAAAGAGATATTTGTGGTAGTGGGAACGGCGTGAAGATATTTATTTTCATAACCTTACCAAAGGCGACCCTGATCATACAATAAGATAATTGCCAACACTAATAATGAGTTCGAGACCACGCCCTCGGTACTCATAAACTCAACACATACGAACACAGTAGGGATACTGCACATCGCACCCCTACTGTGCATGTGAGTATAACTTTAAATTTGTTTCACTTTGTTACACTAAATTTTCTCAAAAACTTCGAGATATTGAAACTTAACAGTTCCTTGCTGTTCTACTTTACTGTATCACAGTGTATTACTTTGCTATGTAAAAAACGAGCTCATAACATTAATTTTTTTTTTATAGAAAAAGGAGGCAAACGAGCTGGTGGCTCACGTGATGGTAAGTGATCACCGCCGCCCATGAACACCCGCAATACCAGAGGCAGCAGATGCGTTGCCTCCCTTAGAGTTCCCCTCCCCAGGATTGAGGGAGGGGGGTGTGTGGGCCACCGGTTACCTGCACTCACCAGACGAAACGCAGAAGTTTTTTGTTAGACTTCTACTTTACGCCGGTTTTCTGTGAGGTCGTGGTACTTCCCCGGTCGAGCCGGCCCATTCATGCAACAGCAAAAGCTGATGCGTGGCTCTACCACTGTTAGATTAATAAACATTTGTGTTTGTTATTCTATTAAGTTTAGTTAATTTAATTTCAAATATATCTCAATGTTTAGCTACAAACAACCCAACAACTTCTAAATCGTTTTTAATATTTTTTTTTAATTTAAGAAAAAATACAATTAATATAAAGTTTCTATAAATATATATCCATAATAATAAATAAATAAGTAAATACATATATAGACAGGGACAACATTACATACATTGCTCCGATCCCAATGTAAGATGCTAAAGTGCTTGTGGTATGGGAATCGGAAACAACGAAGGCACCACAAACACCCAGACCTGAGAAAAAGCAGAAAAAGTGGTTTTTCCACATTGACCCGACTGGGTATCGAACTCGGGACCTCGAGATGGCGACACATTGAAAACCGGTGTTTACGCCACTCGTCCACGGAGGTCGTCATAAACAGTTAATATAAAGTCCATTTTATCTACGAGTATACGAGTATAAATCTACAATAATGTAGTAAATTTCGCCCAACTGGCTGAAAATTCTATATATAACAATTGGTTGTAATCACTAAAAAAATAAAAAGTTTTAAATTTCGAACATTGCGCCCTGTGCTACTTACCCGAAATTTCCTGGATAACACATAGCGAGACGTTGACAAGCGTGCTGGTTGTATCCCTTCCCGCTGAAGTGCTGACCACCGTTGAAGATCACCTCCGAGCAGCACGGTGAGGAGCAACGACCGCTGTCTGAACATTCCGAGTCACAGCACGACCTTGAGCCTTCAGCATCCAGCCAGCATTCATCACGAGGAAAGGAATAACGCCATTCAGGCGTTGGTAGCCTGTAGTTGTACCTTGGGTCCCAATGCGTCGCATTCAAATCCGTACAACGTTCAACGTAAGCGCCGGCCAGTTGTTCCATGTATTGCTTGTAGAGACGCTTCTGTCGCTGGTTCTGTGCGACGTGCAGTCTTAGAACGTTGAGGAAACACATCGTTGCACTGCGAAGTACTCGGCACACACGTCTGGGACTATCAACCAATCTGTATGTAGGCATAAGCTCCGACTACTCGATTTTGTGTCAGTTGCTCTATGAATCCTGAAGAAAACGCATTAACGCCATCTCTATTACACTAAGATTATTCGTTAACAAAGAATTCACGTAATTTATTAACTTATTTCAGAATTATAATTTAAATAAGATTTATATAGATCGATTAATTTTTTTTCATTCGCTAAACTTTTTTTGATAAAAGCTAACAATGAAAGTTTGAGATTTTTTGTCCGTTTTGTGTCTTTATGGTTTACATTGCCCTACGATTTATAAGTTAAAAGTAGAAAAAGACATTGGTAGCGGAGGAAATGCGCGGGAGCGCGCGTCGCGGCTGTAACAACACTGCGCAAGCGCACAACTCTACAAACACTTAACGTCGAATTAACTCGCATTTCCCCGAGAGGTGAAAAAACGGAACTGTTTACGGAGAAAATCTGCCGCGACTGAAAATGATTAGGGCCACAAAGCGTGGCCGACGAACGTCTCTACAAAATGATAAACCATTGCAAAATATACGTAATTCGTTTGAAAATGTTCATTAAACGAATTATAATTTAAATAAGATTTATATAGATCGATTAATTTTTTCATTCAAACTTTTTTGATAAAAGCTAACAATGAAAGTTTGAGATTTTTGTCCGTTTTGTGTCTTTATGGTTTACATTGCCCTACGATTTATAAGTTAAAAGTAGAAAAAGACATTGGTAGCGGAGGAAATGCGCGGGAGCGCGCGTCGCGGCTGTAACAACACTGCGCAAGCGCACAACTCTACAAACACTTAACGTCGAATTAACTCGCATTTCCCCGAGAGGTGAAAAAACGGAACTGTTTACGGAGAAAATCTGCCGCGACTGAAAATGATTAGGGCCACAAAGCGTGGCCGACGAACGTCTCTACAAAATGATAAACCATTGCAAAATATACGTAATTCGTTTGAAAATGTTCATTAAACGAATTATAATTTAAATAAGATTTATATAGATCGATTAATTTTTTTTCATTCGCTAAACTTTTTTTGATAAAAGCTAACAATGAAAGTTTGAGATTTTTTGTCCGTTTTGTGTCTTTATGGTTTACATTGCCCTACGATTTATAAGTTAAAAGTAGAAAAAGACATTGGTAGCGGAGGAAATGCGCGGGAGCGCGCGTCGCGGCTGTAACAACACTGCGCAAGCGCACAACTCTACAAACACTTAACGTCGAATTAACTCGCATTTCCCCGAGAGGTGAAAAAACGGAACTGTTTACGGAGAAAATCTGCCGCGACTGAAAATGATTAGGGCCACAAAGCGTGGCCGACGAACGTCTCTACAAAATGATAAACCATTGCAAAATATACGTAATTCGTTTGAAAATGTTCATTAAACGAATTACGTAATTTATAAATATTTTCTTTACATGAGTTGTAATAAATCAGATGTTACACAGCTTGAATAACAATTAAATATGAGCAAAAGCACTGATATACTTAATAAAATTACATTTCTTTATTTATATCTTAGGGAAACTAGCAGTTCCACATTATTAAAGATCATCATCATCATATCAGTCTATCCGAAGTCCCCTGCTGAACATTGGCCTCCCCCAAAGATTGCCACATAGCGCGGTCCTGTGCCATCTGCATCCATTGACTCCCGCAACATCGCAAGTCAATATATGCAGGTCGTCGCTCCGTCTTGTGAGGGGTCGTCCTACACTGCGTTTGCATGTACTAGGTTACCACTTAAAAAATTTTTTTTATATAGAAGAGGGAGGCAAACGAGCAGGTGGCTCACGTGATGGTAAGTGATTACCGCCGCCCATGAACACCCGCAATACCAGAGGCATAGCAGATGCGTTGCCGGCCCTAGAGTGCCCCCCCCCCCTAAAATTGGGGGAGGGGGGTATGTTGGCCGGATGTACTCAGAGACCTTTTATAGGTTGTTCAGTATTGTGTGTGCAAGTTAATTCTTCTTCTTTACAGCCTATCCTCTAAGAGTTCACTGCTGAACATAGGCCTTTCTTGTAGAAAAAGGAGGCAAACGAGCAGGTGGCTCACGTGATGGTAAGTGATTACCGCCGCCCATGAAAACCCGCAATACCAGAGGCTTACTCACAGACTCCACCACGGCGCAGCTGACCCGAGTGCTACACTATCTAGCGGCCGAAACCCATCTCGGCCGCTCCTGTCTGGGGGTCTTTTCTCGACATAGAGAAGGCCTTCGACCGGGTGTGGCACACGGGTCTAATCTACAAACCAATATGCAACACCACAACGCCGCCAGCGCTCATACGACTAGTGGCGTCATTTCTGGAGGGACGGAGCTTCTGTGTTAGCGTCGAGAGGATCGACTCGGCAGCACGAAGAATAGAGGCAGGAGTGCCACAAGGCAGCTGTCTTTCTCCGCACCTGCGCGATTTAAATACAATGGTAATAATAGAGAGCTTTATAACATTTATAACACTTAATATAATACTTATATAACTAATACTTTTTCAGTTTCTGTTTAAATAACATAATTTGTGGAAAACGGTATAGATTATACATATACTATTATTGTGTAGATAAGATTGAGTATGTAATTAATATTCATGTATAATTGTTTGTTTTTCTTAATAAATGAAAAAAAAAAGTCAACTACGTCTGTAACACCTTTACGAAATTATAAAAAACATACATATGAAAATATTAATTTTTACACCTTAATTGCGACGAAGCACTAGACGAATCGTAGTATTTTATCGTAGCTACTGAGATTGCCCTCATATTAATTATTGAGAGTTTAACATCAATGATAGTATTGTATAGGTCTAATACATACTCAGTCTAATAGGGAAGGGCTCACCATCTGTCAAGTTAAAAAAAATAAGTATAAGTGAGTCAATAAATTTTCATGTTCTAGACCTCTGTCTATCCCTGAATGGCGTAAAATATTTATTTTTGATGTGAAACATCTATAATCGCACGTAAAACTGATTTCTGGCGTGGCGACGCATGCCGTGGCTATACAAAGGTATACTATACTAATTTACACCCTATTACCTGAGAATTAAGGTTTATAATTAAACACTGAAATCCCTTTTTATATTTAATTAATTATATTCATATTATTCATATAAGTGACTATGTAAATTATATTAAGATTTCATTTTACATGAAACGTCATTTCCTTTATAGTCAAAAAGGTTCAATAATTTTTAAAACGAATAAATATAAACTACCATTAAAATTAGCTGAGATTTTAATGTAAATTTGCAAGAGCTGAATCAATGCCATGACATTTCTTCAAAAAGAATTAATTAGAATCAACAACAATCCTTTGGATTGTTGTTGATTTGATTCTTTTGAATCTGATTGATTTGATGTTGATTCTTTTGAATCTACTACCAAATATGGAACAACTATAGATGCTGTAATTGTGAGATATCTTGATAATGTTTCATCCAATACTTTTGTAACGTAATAAATAAATATATAAATATCTTCACGCAATTCCCAATACAGAGGTAGACAGAGGTCAAGTCTAGACAATTAAGTCCCTATGACCCACCTTCCACGGAAGATATTTTCGGGACAACGGGACTTTACTACTACGGACTTTTGTAACGTAGTTTAGTTATCATCGACCAATCGTAACAGTAATACCGGCAGAGGAAACATCGAATATAACTATAACTGAAGTCACAGAGAGAGAGAGAAAATATTTAAATTGTGGCCACTTGATATTAATATCGAATTTTATATCAAATATAAATAAATGCTTATTAAATAAAGTTACCATTTTCTGTAAGAAATTCGTAATACTTCATTTTTTCATTAGTATTTTCTTAGTACTTCATTTTTTCCTTCCTGTAATAATATTATCTTTTATGCATATTACTTGTACACACACGATATTTCACATCTGCCAGGCGTCCCATGACGGCTCACATTTTTTTGTTCTTATTTCTGTTCTTTACAGCCTATCAAGAGTCCCCTGCTGAACATACGCATCCCCCAAAACTTTTCGCAATTAAGCTCAGCTCTGGTCCTCAGCCTCTCAGCCACCTGTATCCATTAACTTCCCGCAACATTTTCAATTGGTCGCTCCACCTCGTGGGGGGTCGTCCTATACAGCGTTTGCATGTACTAGGTTACCACTTAAAAAATTTTTTTTATATAGAAGAGGGAGGCAAACGAGCAGGTGGCTCACGTGATGGTAAGTGATTACCGCCGCCCATGAAAACCCGCAATACCAGAGGCTTAGCAGATGCGTTGCCTCCCTTGGAGTGCCCCCCTCCCCCAGAATTGGGGGAGGAGGGAGTGTGGGCCTCCGGTTACCTGCACTCTACAGACGAAACGCAGTCCCAACAGTTGTCACTACGAGCTCTGTAGCCGGCCAATTCCCACTTCGAAGTGCTGATCCGTACGGCTATGTCGGTTACCCTGGATCGGATGCTACGGAATTCTTCATTACGGATTCTATCACGCAGAGAAATACTGAGCATAGCCCTTTCCATTGCACACTGAGCCACTTTACAAACTATTTTAGTAAATACATACATAAATAAATATTTAATATGTTTTGTGGTTTTCGAGTATATATTGGTAGTAGAATATATTGGATATTGGGAGATCCCAATCGAAATACCCCAATTTATAACTGACCGTCGGAAAAGAACCCTTTCCTTAAGTCAATGGTTTAATGAAGGTTTGTCCCTGAGATTTGTTTATGGTGGATAAAACTGTCAACAACATTTTTACCGGAAACTGTAGATGTTCGAATGATGCAGATAAATCCGACGGTATTATCGGAATACGCGGTATGTGAGCAAGTCGTCCTGCTGGGGGCCCACTGAGAATAATTGCTAATTACATACTCTCTCTGCTATTAATACTCTTATCCCATTACATATTTTACATAGTATGCTGGGAATACAAATTCAAAGGTAAGATGCCAAACCAGAAGAATTTAAAGAATTAAAATATTCCTAAAGATATTGAATGTTACTGCGTACTATGCGCAGTTATATTCAAGATCCACCGATATTAAATAAATTGTAATGTTTCACGTGTCTATCTAATCCCCTGATGTCCCAAAAATGTCTTCGTTGCAAGGTGGGTCGAAATGACTGTATTTTCTAGACCTCTGTCTACCCCAGAATTGGGAATGGCGAGAAGATATTTCTTTATTTTATTAACAAATTTAGTTCATTTTAGCATCGTGTTTCGAAGCCCAACTATTGCTTCAAATTACATAATCTCTTCATGTTTGATAGAGACCTTATTTTATATTACCCTTCTTAAGAAATTCATTTATGTATATTGTATGATAAAATGTTTGTCCTTAATTGAATAAGCGAGATGAATAATATACGTATTTATTTAGATAACAAGGCAACCATTAAAAAAAATCCGCGAGCGAATACGTATCTTTAATTTGCGGACGCGTCGCGCTTAATTTTAATCCGTTATATCATTTATAATTTTAATGTACCTTACATAACGAACGTAACCTACTTGAATTAATTAAAACAGATTTGTAAATGTCCTGATATTTATAACTAATATTTTTTTTGTATCTTCATTTTCCAACTATTTTATACTAGCGTAGACAGAGGTCGAGGCAATAGAATTTTCAAATATTTTCAGCAAAGTTGGTAACTTTGCCTATGTCTATCTACAAAATTAAGAGGTATCACAAACTAATATTAAACAATATGAATTAATTGACTATTTATCTTCGTGTTTGTAGTTTTACATTTTTGTTTAATTTCACATATACAAAGATTTTCTAAAATGTATTTGGCCAAAACGCAACGAGGAAGCATTTTTAACTGTGACTTCATGTATTACAAGCTAATGATTTGAAAAAAATATTGATCGAGACGAGCATAAGTATTAAGTCATGCAGTCCTATATTTTTCCTATAATTTAGTAACCCAATACGAACATATAAAATCGGATATAAATTCAAATTATTTCAAACAAATTGCCGAAATTAAGCTATTTTTTTTTAATGTAAAGGCATTTCTCTAAAAAATATATTATCCATTACCGGGCAAGCTCTAGTCAAAGAATGATAGTTTTCTTTGACTCGCGCTAGTCTTGCGTACGAAACTATTTTATAAAAATATACCACGTTGTCACAATTTTTATAACTCGAATTTTTTGTAAAGACATAAGTTTTGCTTTTATTATATATACATACATAACATTTCGCAACCACTGCACGATGCCGGGCTTGCAATAACTAAAACCCCATGGTGTTCCGCCATCGCCGCATATCTGCAGGGCCTCAGAAAGGCGGGTGCTTGACCGGGCACAAACCCACCCGTCATCCCAAAGCGGATCTGGACTTTAGCTCGGGCTGCAACATTTCGGCCGCGGAGTCCTAGGAAAACTGCGCATCGTAATAGTAATACCCCCAGAGTCGTGAAGCATAGGGAGCATGGCGAACCGCAACACAAATTCTTCATTCACTTCGGCTGTGGAGAGCAAGGAGAGCCGCAACATACATATAAAGTTCCCTCTACAACAATACTACACATACACACACACACACACACACACACACGCACGCGCACACGCACACGGACACGCACAAGCACACGCACACACACGCACATACACACACACACACACGCACGCACGCACGCACACACGCACACACACACACACACACACACACACACACACACACACTTTTGCGCGCCTGGGGCGCACTTGCACATTATTAATATTTGTGCAATGTAAGTATTTAGGCTTATGTACTTTTGAATTATGGTATGGGGCGTTTTTCCTAGTTTGGATTCCTGTTCTCCCACTACGCAATACTTGTTTATGTTGTATGTTAAACCGATATTTCTATTTCTTGTACCATGTTCATATTGGGAGAAAAATAAATAAACATAATTATTATTACTTACATGATTTCATGTTTTAATTTGTAAGACATTTGTGTGAGATCAGTGGTTTATTGATTTTTGATCAAGGAGTTCTTTTCTTATTGTGAAAACAATGTATACTAAATACATGTTTTTTCAGAATTTAAGGAAAGTAAATTCGTTTGTAACCATTTTTTAACTAAATCAAATCCCATCTCAGTAGCAACAGAACTGCTTCAGATCGGCAGAAAATAGAAGGCATGTGTCATCAGCATGTGGTATAATATGCCCGTAAGGAAGCTGAATAGAGGTCAGATCGTTTATAGAGACGAGAAATAATGTTGGACCTAGAATGCTGCATTGGAGTACACCGAAGGAAACTAATTCTTCGTGACTTGTAATCTCCGATTTTAGAACTTTGTGTTCTATCAGAGAGATAATCTTTAAATAGAGCAAGTTGCTGCCCTCGAATACCACATTCCAGTTTTTCTATCATAATACAAGTTCAAACAGTATCAAATCCCTTAGCAAAATCTAAAAAAAATCCAATAACTGTAATTTTTGTTCAAATTATAACTACGTAATCTGTTAATTCATGTACTTCTCCGTCAATGGGTCTTCCCTGCCGAAAACCGTACTCGTTTGGGGATAGAAGTTTTTTACTTTCTAAGTACTTCATGAGTTTTTTTTTTTTATAATTCTTTCAATTATTTCAGAAAAATTTAGAAAAATTGAAGTCATTCGATTTTTGCCGATATTATCTCTATCTCTAGATTTATAAACTGCATGAACAATAGACCGCTTAAAGACTTGAGGAAATATACTTTCATTAAAGCAAAATTAAATATGTACGTCAGTGGCCCAACAACATATTAAGAATCATAATATATAATATATTAATAAACAATATATAATTCGGCAGGTATGTCGCCGTAACTACGACCAAAGCTGAGACTGTACTGTGGAAGCTATCTTATTCACCTTGAATAGCGCGAAATTAGTTTTTAAGATAGAAGTGATTTTTTTGTTTTGTTTATTACTTAAATATTAACTACCTATAATTATTACGTTAGGTAACAACTTAAATAAGTAATTTTAGGTTAAATATATTAAAAAACCATGAATAATATTTAAAAGTCACGATAACTGAGTGGTTGGGTGATCGGCGTTCGAGTCAAGAGACTCGAGTTCGAACCCTAGGGCTTATACTAATTGGCTTTTAAAAACTTATAAACAATTTATATCGTTGGTTTGGCCATAAAGACGGCGACGGGCTTACCACCAGTCAAAATCCCCAAAAAAAGTATTGGGTGGAAGTTTGGTCGAAAAGACTTAATTGTCTAGACCTCTGTCTACCCGTGTATTGGGAATGGTTTGAAGATATTTTTTTATGAATAATATTTCAAAGAACTCACCTCACCAGATGTTACGTTGATTATTAATAAGTGAAAATGTCGATGACGGCATATCTAAAATAAAGCTGACTTATTGTAAAAGGAAGTTTCGGTTTCGGTTTCGGTTTCGGTTTGAGTCTTAAGACCGAATTTCGATTGGACACTAATAATTATTAATTGATTTTATAGCCTCTTGAGGTCTCTTGGCGCTATTAAGCAGTTCAGTAGAATCAGTTTTCATTCTCGTGGTATTTGTAATCTCTTTAATGGTTTCCCAAAGCTTTTTATTATCTTTACCAGCTTTATATTTTTTTTCTTAATAATAAGCCATTTTAACTTTTATAATCATGGAGTTACAATAATTTCGATATCGAGTAAACAGTATATAAAATAACATAAATACAATATAAATTAATTTTGTCCTCGCTGCATTTTGGCGAAGGCAGAAGACTTAATTGTTTCACAATTTGCGTACTTTGAGTTTTTTTGGATTGTGTTGTCAAGTTTCATATGTTAATTTGGTCAGAAACAGAGTCAGGAAATGTGATATCTGCCAAGTACTTTGGTTTATAGATACGATATTCTAAATCATAAACCATACATACTACTTATGTTTTGTTACATTGGTCGCATGCCTACATGACAATGACATTGACATATTGATAAATTATGACATTCTAATACGGTTGATCGTGTTTTCGCGCCAATAAACTAAGTGAAATATGAAAAACTAAAGTATTTAAATATATATAAACAGAACCTCTACGTTACTTCTATTTATTGAATTTTAATTGTTTCCTTGTGCTGTATCATATTAATATGGATACTAATGATGATTTGTCACAACTTGAAGAATTGTTGTGTGCAGATTTAGACAAAAACAGTGAAAAAAATGAAAACAATGCCACAGCTATAAAAGAAGTGAACATTTTTGAAACAGAGTGCAGTTCCGTAGACAAATTAGAAGAGAATACGACTTTAAAAACATCAATTGTCCATAATGGTGACACTGATTCTTCGGATGATGAAGAAAAAAGAAATTATACAGAGAGAAAATATAGCGACTATGGCGCTGAAGTCAAAAAAATACTTGATAATAAGGAACACGAGCAAAAAGATAATCGCTTAAACTTTGAAATTAGACTACGGCAAGCTAACATTGATTTAAAAGTTGCTGCAAATAGTTCGTTTTCTAAACAATCAGTAGATACTTCAGAGCAAAAAACTAAATACATTTTTGGAGCACCAGAAACAAATAGTAAATCCTACTCTGACGTTAATACTGATCCTGTCTTTGGCATTCGTATTACTAAACCACTTGTATCTAGTACAACTCTGTTGGATAGAATGCAAGGTCGTGAAGCTGTTAATATGCTAAGAGTAAAAAGATATGTAGAAAATGAAGACTTATCTAAAGATTGGGTCATTGGTGGAGTTATAGTAAGAAAAAGTTCTTCGAAGAAATCTCAAAAGGGCAACCAGTTTTTAATTTGGACACTTAGTGATCTTAAAGATGATATGAAAACAATTTCAATGTTTTTATTCCAAAAAGCTTACAATGAATTATGGAAAACGACTGAAGGAACAGTTGTAGCTGTATTAAATCCCAATGTTCTTGACAGGTCTCAAAATAGCAATGACCAAGCCTGTCTAAGTGTTATAAGTCCGAAACAAGTAATGATTCTGGGTCAATCCAAGGATTTGGGATTATGTAAAAGTAAAAAGAAAAATGGGGAACCCTGCACAGCATTTGTTAATTTAAGCAAGTGTGAACATTGTATTTATCATGTTAAACAAGAATATCAGAAATTTTCTAGACGGCAAGAATTACAATCGTCAACTATGGGGAAAGGGCTAGTAAATCTCCAAAACAAAGTTTTAGGTAAAAATACTGTTATATATGGTGGAAAAGCTTATTCAGCTTTACCAGCTGGTAATCATAAAAAAATAAAAGACAGAGACCAAAACAGACTAATGTCCTTAACTGATTACTACAAAACAGAGAGTGAAAGTTTAATGAGCAACAAAGCACCTTATGGTTCAGGACCTTTAAAAGGCAATTCTGGAATACTACACAGTCCAACAGCACAGAAGATCACTGATGCAGTTAGATTGAATAAATTAACACAACCTAATCAAAATTCTAATTCATCAAGTCGAAGCTTAGCTGAGAAGGTAGCCAACTCTCCAAAACTTGGTAAGGGTTTTGGCTTAAAAGGCACTGGAACAATAGACTTAAACATATCATATAGGCAGAAATCTGCAGAAAAAATTAAATTAAATGCAATAAAACTTATTCAGAGAAGTGGGGGAATAACTAAAATAGATCCCAACAATATTAAAGGGACTGAAGCTGGAAAGAAAAGAGCTCTGGAGAAATTGAATAATTCAAGCAGTGATGAAAATGATTGTAAAAAGGCAAAACCAAATGAGGAAGTTATGAAAAATCTTAAGCCAACAATGTCGGAAAGATTCAAAAAGATACTTGAAGCAACATCGGCTCACCAAAACCTAATAAAACAACATGATGATGAAGAGCAAGATAAATACTTCAACAAACTTGAAAAGAAGGAAGCAATGGAAGAGAAAATGCTAAACACATTTAAGTTACCATGTAAAGCTGTTAGATGTATCAAATGCAAATATACAGCTTTCTCTGCTTCTCAAATGTGTAAAGATGAGAGACATCCACTCAAAGTTTTGGACACCTTTAAAAGGTTTTTCAAGTGTGCAGATTGCAATAATAGAACAGTTAGCTTAGAGTTACTGCCTCTACATTCATGTAGCAATTGTAATGGATCTCGATGGGAAAAGGCTCCAATGATGAGAGAGAAAAAAGTAGTACTTTCTGAAGGTTTATCTATTAGAGGAGAAGAAGAAACATTCATTGGTGGACAAGTGAATACAGGAAAAAACATTAATTTGCTCGTTCCTGACAGTTAATTAAATCAGGTCATAATCTGTAGTAAGTTGGTTTATGTTTGTGCATGTTTGAATGTATGTAAATTAAGTATATAATTTGAAGTTTTATGTTTTTAACAGACAAAAGGATATAAATAAAAAACATAATGAAAATAAAGCATAATATAATTTTATTATGAAACTTCCAGTTAATAACACTGAACCATTCCATAAAACACATTGTTTTTGATTTCTTACAAGAATTGTTAATCTTGAAGTGCAGAATATTGTGGGCTTTAATAATTTTTATACACAGCCTTTTACAATAAATTACTATGTTGTTACAAAACTGATCAGTGGAGCTAACGATAACATGTGACACCAATACCTTGTGTCGCGTTACACCAATGTATTTACAAATTCATTATTAGGCAGTGATCCTATTTCATTACAATGAAAATTTATATACAGTCTTCCCATTGAAGCAATAGACAACAAAAAAAAACAAGATAAATATGTCTTATTTACGAAGCTATTATTTAGGTACTTCCACAATCTAAAATTACACACAAAAGCAAAAAATCTATAAGCAGAGAATTGTATGGATATATCACGAAATTAATTTTACTAATAACAATTACATTAAGAGGTATTAATAGTATTTATTTACCCTAAAAAATTGTAGTAATTAAAAACAACTTGTTTTCTAATGAAACAAAAAACGCCTTTACCATGTTTTAATATTAATAATATAGGTAGAACAATATTTAATATTAAGCATATCACTGCAATGAATTACCATTAAATGATGTGAAATTGTCTTTCCGTGTTCTAAAAACAGAATGGGACCACTGCCTCGGGGTGTGTTCATTCAGTAAAAATATATAAAAGACAGGCGTTTAAGGCGATCATTCCCATTCAGTGGTGGCAGGCGGCTTAGGCGTCAGGTCGTACAGTACACGCGAAATTCCGGGGACACTCATCAGCTCCTTACGCATCCTGTCAACAACCTGCAGACAAAATGTAATTATATAGTTTATAATTAGGAACCAACTGTAATACTAGGTGGTGGTTGGAAGAGGTGTACTATGGAGTTTTACTTTCACTGCTGTTAGATTGATTTGTAAAATAAAATGAAAAAATATCTTCACGCTATTCCCAATCCATTAAGTTATTTCAACCCACCTTCTGCCGAAGATATTTTTGGGATAACGTGACAACCCTTCGTCGTCTTTATGTCCAAGCCAACGATATAAATCGTACATAAGTTTTGAGAAATCTCGACTGCCTACCACCTGAAGATTGAACTCGGGGTCTCTTGACTAGAATTCCGAACACCCAACCACTCAATTATCGTGAAATTTTTATCTTTATATGATGAAAATAAGATTGACCAAAAAAGGGGGATAGCTATGGTTTCTTCTCCGTTACAGGAACCTCATTATGAAACGGTGGTAGATTAAATAATTACTACAGAATATGGCAAATTGTTTTTCAACAGACTCATATGGTCGTACAGTCGACTTTAATACAGTTCATACAAAAAAAAAGTTGGAGATGTTAGAGGAACCTCATTAAATATCTTCACAATGTTCCCAATGCAGGGGTAGACAGCAATCTAAAGTCCTTTCGATCCACCTTTGACAAAGACTTTTTTTAGGACAACTTGACAGGCGGTGAGCCCATCGCCATCTATGTCCACACCTATAAATTGTACAAAAGTCTTTATATAAAAAAAAAACCAAAAGCCGATATCTCACATCCTGCGGCATTGCGTCGGAGCCGGGCAGCGCCGCCAGCCCGGTCATGAAGTCCCCGGTGAGGAAGGGGCGGAGCACCAGCGAGCGCTGGCAGGACGGCAGCCGCAGCGCCGCGTCGCGCTCGAAGTGCACCGGTATCAGCACCACCGGCATCTGAGCCACGCGGCCGCCGCACCCGCTCGACAGCAGCACCTGCAACACCACCACACACCACCACCCACATGGCATGAACATCACCGATGGATATATATATATATATATATATATATATATATATATATATATATATATATATATATATATATATATATATATATATATATATATATATATATATATATGTATATATATATATATGTATATATATATATGTATGTATGTATAGAGGTATTTTATAGTATATACTGCTATTATATGTATCATATGTATTGCTTTTGTATCGTGCAACATATATATTGTATTTATTGTTTGGGTCGCACCGGCCATATACATTTCACCATTACAAGGGTTGACTGGTAGAGAATGCCATCAGGCATTAAGTCCGCCCATTGTAGCCCTTACTTTAAGGTGTCTCAATAAAAGATAAATAAATAAATAAACATCTTCACGCAATTCCCAATACAGGGGTAGAAAGGGGTCTAGTCTAGACAATTAAGTCCCTTCGACCCACCTTCCACCGAAGATATTTTCGGGACAACGTGACAGGCGGTGAGCCCGTCTCCGTCTTTTATGTCCAAGCCTACAATGTAATTCGTACATAAGTTTTTGAAAAACCCATTGGTACGAGCCTGCCACCTGCGAACCCGGGTCTCTTGACTCGAAATTCCGACCACCCAACCACTCGGCTATCGTGACTTTGTACTAAATAATAAAAATAATGTACCACATTTACATTATAATACATAAACTAAAACTAAAGTTATACATAAAGTATTAAAAGGTAAATTATGTATAAGGAAAACAATTTTTCTATAAGCAGTAGATAACAGATATAGGTTGTTTAACCGTAGATAAGTAATGAAGATTTAATTAAGTTTTAAAGATAGAAAGAGATTGACATTGTTTAAGAGACAAGGGGAAAGAATAACAAAGTCATATAGCGGTAACAATAAAACACACACATTGCTCTGATCCCAAAGTAAGCAGCATAAGAACGCATATTATGGTAACAGAAACATCGAAGGTATCAAAAACACCGAGAACCGAGAAAAGGAAGGTGGGTCGAATACTTAATTGTCTAGACCCTTATATTGGAAATGGCGTGAAGGTACAGTATAATCAGCCGATATCAATTCAGTATATTTATTACAGAAAATAGCGACAACTTCATTGTTTCTTTTAGACTACTTATAGACGTTCAACGAAAATGTACTGCTAAGTGTAACTTTGTCTTCAAACTCAGGATAACAAAGATGTTCAGAGCACTTATTTCATATTTGCTATAGGAGAGTTGTATCAGAATGCCATCAATACTTTCTAATGGCTTTCTTTCTTTCCTCTCCAGTATGAAATGGATATCAAAAAGAAC
Organism: Sericinus montela; assembly: GCA_029286605.1. Classification (NCBI taxonomy): domain Eukaryota; kingdom Metazoa; phylum Arthropoda; class Insecta; order Lepidoptera; family Papilionidae; genus Sericinus; species Sericinus montela. Next base: position 932,980 of record JAGSMR010000085.1, on the reverse strand, counting down.
AAAATTTCTAATAACAATTTTAATAATGCTAATTCTGATGATTTCTCACGTTCAAATATTATAGGTAAACAAAAAACAATATTTTATCATTTACTGAGCAGAAAATAGACAAAGAGAAATAAATACCTATGTACATAAGCCCTCATCTTAGACAATCCTATCCACGCACAGAATATTCGATGAGTTGCGGAAGCCAGCCCATCTCTAATTTAATTGAATCTAGAGCTAAGTTGCAGAAACCAACTCATTTAATCTAATCTAATCTAATCTAGTGCCCTAATTAAATGTCGACTCAAATTTACCTGAGTGGCGAGATCGTCAGCCTGGCGCAATGTGGAAATCACTTGCTGCGTCAGGAAGGTGGGTGTGATGTCAGTCACCTGCTCCTTTATTATACCCCCGAAAGCGTAGCAAACCCTGCAATTGATAGTATTCGTTGAATTCTACAATTAATATTAGTTTATAACCAGACCACAGACACTCCAAAATAGCCCTTTACCTTAATCAAATTTAGCAGCACTTTTTTAAAACGAAAGTACGATTTATATCGTTGGCTTGGACATAAAGACGGCGAGAGGCTCACCAACTGTCACGTTGTCCCAAAAAATATCTTTGGTGAAAGGTGAGCCGAAAGAACTTAATTTCCTAGACCTCTGTCTAAGCCCAGTATTGGGAATGGCGTGAAAATACGATAAGAATCAAGGTAGAAATTAAAAGTCAAGTGTCGGTAGATGACTACAGCTGGCAATAAATCCGAAAATATACAAATTGGGTGACATCTAAATTATAAACATCCTAAAAGATAGCATTTTTATATTGTCGAAGAATGATTTATTTTTTTATAACAATGAAAAAAAAATTATAGTTATCCACACTAAAACATTTTATCTTTGTTTTTAAATAATATTTTATTAATAGAAAAAAAAAGAACAGGATCCTTTCAGCAAGAAGTATTAGGACAGCAAACTTCATGTATTACGCCAAAAACTATTTCACAAAAATATGCTCAAAGAATCTATTTTCACTGATCAACTATTCCATCAAATTCAGTTTTTATAGCTCTTAATCTTGGGTGAATGGCTCCATTGTGTGATCGAAAATTCTCCACCAATGTCTTAATATTTTTATTTATATAGTGGTAGAGCCGAGCCACACATCAGCTTTTGTTCTGTCATAAATTCTGGGAGGGGGGGGGGGGGAAGACACTCTATGGGTGGCAACGCATCTGCTATACCTCCGGTACCTCTGGTAATGCGGGTGTTCATGGGCGGCGGTAATCACTTACCATCACGTGAGCCACCTGCTCGTTTGCCACCCTTTTCTATAAAAAAAAATTACTTATTCATCTACTTATTATTGTTGTTACCTGTTGACATTGTGGCACACGCGCGGTATTATTTTAGCTAGGTACTGCATATCCTTCCAGTCCGGCGGGTAGCGCTCTGTGGACAGAGCGACCACATAGCTGTATGTCCGTGAGTCACCTGTAAAAAAATACTTTCGTATAATTTTCAGTGTACACAAAAGGGAAAACGTGAATCTAATAAATAACGATATGCACACATCACATGAAACAATAGTATATTAACGACCCGATGGGGCGGTTAGTAGCGAAGCTTTGAACCTAATGGTTGCGGGTTCGAAAGCCGTTAAGGCGCTTAGGCGCTGTGATTTTTATGTTTTTCTTTTTAGTTGCTTCTTGACACAGGAGGGTAGATAGAAGGGGGCAGATTGGTACGCCGTATCTAGACGGATAATTTAGATAAGCAATTGTGATGAATGATGACATTCATATATCTAGAAAACCTCATAGCCGTCATAACTTCCACCGAGCGCAATTTGTTTTTCTGGCAGCAGCATTTCGTTTTTGGCCGAAAACCTTGTAGCTACCGCCACACAAAAAGAAACAAAAACCCAGCACATTGAACTTTGACCGAGCGCAATTCGTTTTTTTTTTGGCAGCAGCTATATTGTTTTTTTGCCATACACTCCTCGTAGCTATCTTCGCACAATAAAAACAAAACACAGCGACCTTGCACTCCGACGGAGCGCAGCGGCAGCAGCGTGGCGGCGACGGGCGACTTGGACGAGATGCGCTTGAGCTCTGCCTGCTCGGCGGGCGTGCTGGCGCTCGCCACGCGCCCCAGCAGCGCGTGCGACTTCACGCACATCGACGCGTACTCCACCATTATCTTCACTATCACCTGCCGGAGTAGAAAGGAAAATTTTAAAAGGTCGTCACTCGTACTATGACCTCACGAGCTCTGAGTCAGCTGTCACGAGCTCCGACGAACAAACGCGTGCTTATTTACATATCTTTCCGTATTGTCCCGTGTGTCCGACTTGTGAACGCTTCGGTCGAATACATTATTTATACAGTCCACTGTTTATTATTTCTCCAACAAGCGTCGAAGCCAACAGTAAGAATTTATTATTTAGCTTTTTTTATTTTATTTAGCTACGAAGAAATTATGTATTGTATGTGTATTTAATGAGTCAAATTAACAATAAAAGTTCAATTGATCGAATGAACGCCAAAAGTATCTAAACTACTAATTAATTTAACGTCGCTATAGTTAAAATTCTTCTAAGAGAAACAATGAAAAAGTTCTACGAAAGCATTTCCTTTTTGCTACGGTACTTGGATAAGTCAAATTATCAATAAAAGTTCAATGGAATGCATGCAAGAGTAGTAAGTTAAGTAAAAACTGAATGGATTACTATGTGAATGAATGTAACAAATTGACCTATAGAATAAGTGAACGAGTGATTAATTGAAATGTTGTTGTGAATAATTGAACGCTCGGGTAAACAAGAAAACTTTTTTTAATACGAATACTAGCAATGTCTAACAATCCAATTTAGCTGCAATGCTTGTGTCTGGAGTCTTTAACAACAATAGTCGAATGGCAGATCCGAAACTCCGAGTTATGTTGCTCAGTCCACCACCATTGAGCTATTGACAAATAGTGTGTTTCGTTGAACAAGTGAACGATGGAACTAAGTGAGTGATGCAAATCAAATCATTTATTCATCGACATAAGAACATACATTCGTTTATCGATCGTCATTTTTAATCTACAACCGTTTCGTAATGAGGTTCCTCTAACGGAGAAGAAACAGGCGAAAGAAACTCCGTAGGTATCCTCTTTTTTGGTCAATATTTTTAACAATATAGTGCATAATAAAAAATAGCTTGGGAGCGATCATCTCATTCCCAGGGGTTACTGTCATTAACATATTCATTTATATCATAATAAGCCTTCCTGCGAAGCTTTTCTTCAATAAATTTCTTCAACCTGTTAATAGACAGGATTGACCGAGTGAGTGAGTGAATGGCGACGGACCTGCGTCTCGGCGAAGTCGCGCTTGGCGTAGGGCATTTATATTATAATAACCCTTCCTACGAAATTTTTCTTTAATAAATTTCTTAAACCTGTTGATAGACAGGATTGACCGAGTGAGTGAATGGCGACGGACCTGTGTCTCGCCACAGTCGCGCTCGGCGTAGGGCATTTATATCATAATAACCCTTCCTATGAAGCTTTTCTTCAATAAACTTCTTCAACCTGTTAATAGACCGGATTGACCGAGAGTGAGTGAGTGAATGGCGACGAACCTGCGTCTCGGCGAAGTCGCGCTCGGCGTAGGGCTCGTCCTGGCACAGCACGCGCACGGCCAGCCCGGGCCCGGGGAACGGGTGGCGCTCCACCAGCGCCGCCGCCAGCCCCAGCTCCGCGCCCAGCGCGCGCACCTGGCGTGAGGATGTTTTTTTTTTTTACTTTAAAGTACCTTGAATAAAGTATCATAATGACATGACATCATCAAGATAGCCTGTAAAAATCCAATGCAGAACATACGCATCTCCCTCCCTTAAGGGAAAATTTTGGGAAATAAGGGAACACTTTTAATTGGCTATCGGTGATTATTAAAATTATTAAAATAAAACAAATTTAATCGCCACGCTTGGCATGCGAATTGATATCACCTTGATGCTGCAGCCCGTCACCAGTCTGCTGAATTTTGGTCCGATGTTTATCGACATGGTAATGCCTCTGTCTGCCGACAGCCTTTGAAGGTCCTCGTCCTTAGTCGCCTCTTATGACACCCATGGGAGGAAACGAGATCATTTGCCAATTTTATCAGGTGCGTTCTTTTGAAACTTTTTGAAACATGACGTATATCTTTGAATTGGAACTGAAAACACCGACAGACATATTACCTCATTTGTCCTAAATAAGCTTCAGTGAAATGTGCGCCTAAAGGACTAAATTGTCCAGTCTGTTGGGATCGGAGCACCACCTACCATGTATCTGTAATGCAGTTTCTTAGGGCCTTTGGTTGCCTGAAAGATATCGCTACGCAGCGATAAGGCCGCTACATTGTACATATATATTTATTGATTTCTTGTATTTACGCAAATACTACACATTTAAAATAAAACGATTTTCGGATTATATCGCGTTTTTTAATCAGTTTTTACAAACTGTTTTTATGTCCCGACGTTTCGATTACAAATAGTTTATAAAAACTGATTAAAAAACGCGATATAATCCGAAAATCGTTTTATTTTAAATATATATTTATTTTTCATTTTTAATGTTTTTCAATTTTGTGATGTACAATAAAATTATATCATTCATTCGTTCGTTCATTCATTCATTCAATGTATGTGATGTTGGTCCATTGATGTATGTATTTATTACTGTTACTCCATCGGCTGAGGCCCATGCTCCGCAGAGTCCACTGTCTATGAATCACTCTACGCCGGTACAGTTGTGGGGACCGGAGCGATGCGTGGCGATGTGGTGCCCCCAGTTATCGATACGCATTTACCAGTGCAGTTTTGCCCACCTCGTCCTTGTGGAAGTCGCGCAGCGGCTCCACGACGCGGCCGCGCTGCCGCAGCACGCGCACCAGCTCGGTGTCGTTGTGGTGCGTCTTGATGGTGGCCGCGTTGCCAGAGCACAGCGCCGACGCGGACTCGATCAGGTCCGGACGCAGCGTGCCCTGCCCCAGCAGCACCTGCTCCACCCTGCGGCGCGGACAAGGGATTAATGTGGCGCGACAGTTGACAGAGAAAAGCTTACAGGTTAAACAATAAAAATGAAAACATTAAAGGGGGTCGAGGAAGGCCTGGACAGGTGCGTTCTGAACGAGGTAGACATAACAGTGGTAGAGCCACGCATCAGCTTTTGTTGTTGCATGAATGAGCCGGCTCGACCGGGGAAGTACCACGATCTCACAGAATACCGGCGTGAAGTAGAAGTAACTAACAAACTTCTGCGTTTCGTCTGGTGAGTGCAGGTAACCGGAGGCCCACACACCCTTTGAGTGTGACAGACACAGAGAGAAGGAGAGAGAGAGACTGACTGTAGGTCGAGGTCGCGCACGGCCTACTCGGCGACGCGAATGAAGACGTCGCCGATGATCTTGCGCTTGTCCTCGGGCGCGGTGGCGTGGCACAGCAGGCGTGTGCC
>JAGSMR010000085.1:910000-922500 GCA_029286605.1 Sericinus montela | reverse complement strand
AGAGTGAGAGAGTGAGAGAGAGAGAGAGAGAGGAGAGAGAGAGAGAGAGACTGACTGCAGGTCGAGGTCGCGCACGGCCTGCTCGGCGACGCGGATGAAGACGTCGCCGATGATCTTGCGCTTGTCCTCGGGCGCGGTGGCGTGGCACAGCAGCGGCGTGTGCCGCACGCGCCCGCCCGCCTCGCGCACCGTAGTGCTGCCCTGCCGGAACTGACGGACAAATGAACACACACTTTAGCACTTCTGTAGAGATATAAGTTTTTCCTTATATTTCTATTACTGGATTTCTTCGTCTTCACGTATATATCTAATACTAGAGTAGACAGAGGTCTAGAGAATCAAGTCCTTTTGACCCACCTTTCACCAAAGCCTAATTGAGATAGAAATATTGTTTTATATTACTATAAATCTAACTTAAAATATGCATTCTATATATTATTTCGTCGTCTTTCACCCAAACTACCAATATGTGACCCAAATTTATATATCACTGTGTGTGTTTAATCCCTAAATATTTAAATATATAAATAAAAAATTTCCATAAATAATAAATGTATCTTGATGTACTTGTAAAAAATGTTGCCAAAAATTGTTCCAGTTAGCCTAGTGTATTCAATCTTTCTAAATTAACAAATAGCCGTAACTTTCCCTTATACTCTTCAACCTTGACATTAGTAGTGAATCATCAATCACACAGTGGAGCCGTACACACAAGATTAAGAAGAAGAAAAGAGATAATTTTTTGTAAATATATAATAAATACTAATAATAATTGTCTAGACTAGACAGAGGTCTAGTCTAGACAATCAAGTCCCTTCGACCCACCTTCCACCGAAGATATTTTCGGGACAACGTGACAGGTGGTGAGCCCGTCGCCGTTTTTATGTCCAAGCCAACGATGTAATTCGTACATAGGTTTTTAGAAAAACCCATTGGTACGAGCCTGCCACCTGGGGATCGAACTCGGGTCTTTTGACTCGAAATTCCTTTATTATTTTTTTGTGTTTCGCCTCTAAACAAGGCATCATCGAGTGTTTAGACCGGAAAGATCTCTTCGGAATTGTGCAAAATAATTTTATACTTACACCTCTTTAATAATGAATTTCCGCAGAGTATTGTTTGAGAGTTCACTTTTAACCCTACCTTTTCCTCTTCTTCCACTCTCCTCTATTTCCCGTCATCTCAATACTCACTCCTTTCTTTCTCATGTCTTCTTTCACACAATCCATCCATCGTTTTTTTGATCTCCCCATAGCTCCTCGCCCATCCACATTTATCTCACATTATATAACATTCTTTTGCCTATATTACATTCTTCCCTCCTCATTACATGCTTGAACCATGCAAAACTACCACTCTTCACTTTCTCTGTCACTGGTGCTACTTTCAAGCTTCCCCTTATACACTCATTAAATCCGATCTTTTCTTGTCACTCCACACATCCATCTCAACATTATCATCTCTGCAGCATGCACTCTTCTTTCACCGTCACTTTCGTCGCCCAGCACTCTGATCCGTACAATACGACAGGTCTCACGATTGTTTTGTAAACTTTGCCCTAAGTTTAAGAGGCATGCGTGGATCGCAAGTTATTCCCGAGACGAATTTATTCTATTCTTTACGTCCCGATCGACATTGCCGTCCTTTTGGATCATCTCTCTGTACCCAATACTACAAATAACACTTAAATTGTCCAAAAAAATGTCTTCAGTGAAAAGTGGGTCGAAAGGACTTAATTATCTAGACATCTATCTCTACAACAGTATTGGGAATGACGTGAAGACATTTATATAATAAAAATAAGATAATACAGTCGTATAGGACTAGCCATCTTAGCTAACTATAATTTACCTGCGAAAATAACAAGAAACCAACTTTAAAATAGAGCAAAGCAAACGGTTCGAATACCTGATGAGCCGCATTGACGACGTGCAAACGCACACCCAGATCACGTAACGACCTCTCCACCTTTGCGCTCTCGTTCTTTCGCATGAAGCCTGTAAACAAAACACAAGAAATTATCAAACGTTACCGAATTACCGAAAGTAAGAACCAATAAGTATGGCTTAAAAACTATACAGTTTGAAGGAGCACTACTGTATAACAGCCTCCCAAATGAAATACTTCATGAAAAATCCTTTTCGATTTTTAAGGCTAAGCTTAGAAAGAACTGTCAAAATTTGTAATACATATTAACATTAAGTTTTGCATTGTATAGAGACGCCACATACAGTACGCATAATTACATACTATGTCAATATTTAAGTTTTCCTGTAGAAGTGAACAATGTTCTTAATAGGAAATAAATTCTCTCTCTAAACCTAAATGTTCATACAAATGATGCACAAGTTCACCGAACCATACATCACAATTGATAAAAGTCCACTGCTGCTCATAGACCTCTCCCACAAGGAAGATTTGCCACAATCACCATACTTGGCAAGTGGATTGGCCGTCACCGTACCAGATAACTATTACTTAGACGCTGTTACCAATCACCGATCCACTTAATTTTGGTCTGCTTATTTTTGTAAATAAATAAATAAATATCTTCACGCAATTCCCAATACAGGGGTAGACAGAGGTCGAGTCTAGACAATTAAGTCCCTTCGACCCACCTTTCACCGAAGATATTTTCGGGACAACGTGACAGGTGGTGAGTCCATCGCCGCCTTTATGTCCAAGCCAACGATATTCGTACATAAGTTTTTGAAAAACTCATTGGTACGAGCCTACCAACTGGGGATCGAACTCGGGTCTATTGACTCGAAATTCCGACCACCCAACCACTCGGCTATCGTGCTTATTTTTGTGATGCCTATTTTTCGGTATCCACTGCATTTTTCAAGGTTTTTTCCTTAGTTCCCTTTTAAACCCACGAGAAGAAAGGGGTCACAGATACTTATCGATATCATAAGAACTTTATAAGTCACGACAGCTGAGTGGTTGGGTGGTTGGAATTTTGAGTCATGAGAGAATTAAGAGTTCGATCCCCAGGTGGCAGACTCGTACCAATGGGTTTTACATAACTTATGTACGAATTATATTGTTGGCTTGGACATAAAGACGGCGACGGGCTAACCACCTGTCACGTTATCCCGAAAATATCTTCGTTGGAAGGTGGATCGAAGGGACTTAATTGTCTAGACTAGAATATCTTCATGCAATTTCCAATATAGAGGTAGACTGAGGCTACCTCTGTATTGGAAATAGCGTGAAGATATTTAATTTAATTCAATCATAAGACCTTAACCTTTACATACAACACTACATTAGTCATCTACATAATAAGTCTATTTAGAGGTCATTTGTGATTCTCTAGAATTCCTCCTAGTCACTTCTTATGACATACTGGAAACACTTCATAGCAAAAAATTTACTTCATAATATTTATTTTGTACATTATAAGAATTTTTTCCTATTGTATTCTCCATGTTTAAGCTATTCATAACAACTTTTATCAAAATCGGGTTAGCCGTGAAATCATAAGAGACAAAGATTAACAGACATTCAGTCACTCGATACCCAATACTGGATAGAGATCCAGACAATTTGAGTACTTTTGATCCACCCTGATATTTTTCAGGAAATTGTAATAGGTGGTGAGCCTATCTCTGTCTTTATGTCCAAGACAACGATTTAAATTGTACATAAGTTTTGATAAACCCATGGGTACTATTGGCGCACCACCAAGGTGTCAAACTTATGCCTTTTAACTCGAATTCATGTCACTTAACCACTCGGTTATGGTGAACATTCACTTTTATTATATTAGTATGTATAATTTCATGACATACCATTATCAATATGCAACGCGATGACCTGATCCTCGCGAAGAGCCGTCCTCAGTAGAGCTGCACAAACTGTGGAGTCAACACCACCGCTCACAAGTACCTGATGGAAGCAATTGATATTTGATATGATGGCATTGTATGTGCACAAGCAGATGTATTGGGTTCAAATCCATCCCATGAGTTAAGTTGAGGAAAAAGCATATCATCATAACTATTATGACGTCAAATCAGTCAGAGATTAGATTCCTTTTTCAGTAAATTGATTTCCAAATAGTTATAATAAAAGCATATAGTTAAAAAAACACCGAGTGTGCTTTAGGTCACAAGACTGAAGTAAAACTTCTTTAATTCCATCTATTTGTATGTATATAAACAAAAATGTTTAAATCAGTATCTATGAATAATAAATACATGCACAATAAATACATTCACATATATTAATTTTCTATAAATATTGAAATTTATTATGGGCTGTCAATGATATTTTTCTTCATTATTCTCACGCAACATTCTTGTCACGCATCCTTTTTTTTTTTTTTAATTTATTATGGTACATAAAACAGTTTACAATCGTGATTGAGACAATACTTACTTATTTACTATTGTAGAAAACTAGATTATAAACCAACATATATGTACACAGCATGTATTATTAGTGTGATAACATACATTAACTATTTATTATACATAGAGAAAAACTTATAATAACAACTGCGCACACTCTTCTCATATTGTACACCTCTCTTTTCATATTGTACACATACAATTACCAATAGTGGGTTACTGTAATGATTTGATAGTAGACTTCTTAAATTTTTCATAACGAGTATTGAAAATGTCCAGATCGGAGGCTAAATTATTATAAAATCTACGCATACGTAAAGGGAATATAATGTGAGGTGTTATTACTGTAACAGTTTAGCTGAAATGGTTTTGTGTTACGTGTTTGCTATCTTGTATTTAGATCCAATTGCGCGAGAAGGGTAGGAGTGTTTATGCCGGAATGGATAATTTTGTATAGTGTAAACAGATCTTGCCGTTTATGCAGATTTTCTAGAAAGGTTACTTCAAAATAACTGAGTCTTGTTTCGTACGAGTTTAATCTTCGGCCAAAGTCCATTCTACAGCTTAATATTTTTAGAAATTTCTTTTGAACTCCATCAATTCTATTTTTATGAATCTTGTAGTGTGGTGACCAAATTATAGATCTGTATTCTAAGATACTTCTTACAAGGCTGTAATATATTTGGAGGTAACTTTGTTATGTTTTGAATCCCTTAGCCGAACGAAAGATAAACCCTATTAATTGGTATGATTTGTTAATTATCTCATTATAATGCTCGCAAAAAGTTAATTTTTCATCAAATACCCAGATCTTTAACTACGGTCCGACGTTGCAGAATTTGTCCATCGAGGGAATAAGAGAAATCTTGTTTCTGCCTTTTAATAGTAAAAGATATGATGAAGCATTTTTTTACATTTAGATACATTTTGTTTTTCCTACACCAAGTCTCAATGAACCTTAAGTTATCATGGAGTAAGTCCAAATCTTTCTTATCTCTTATCTCATTCATCAGCTTACTCCTCCTCCCTCTTAAATTATGCGTGCTTGCTTAAAAAACAAGCAATGTATTCACTCAAGTTATCGTCATGTTACTTACCAGTACTTTGTTATCGCCGACAGTGTCGCGTATGTACTGCACGCAGGCCTCGCGACGCGAACGCAGCGTGAAGGTACGGGACAGGCCCGCTATGTCGAACAGGAAGTTAGACAGCATCTGCTTGCCTTTGGGCGTTAGATCCACCTGGATTGTAACCACACTATTGTACCATTTGTAGGACAAATCTATGTGCTATAAAATAAATATACAATTATGTTATCTATTTCTGATTTAACCTAACAATCAAATAATTAGTGTACAAAAATTGTGCTATTGGAAGTGTTTTTTTATTTCTTCACGCCATTCCTTGGGCAGACAGGTAGACATTATTAAGTCCTTTTTAATCACCTTTCACCGAAGACAGTTTTTGGTTAATTATAAATATCAATCTTATTAATATTATTATTATACATGTAGGTTACTGAATCTTTTTGTCTGGCAGTGTCATAAAATATATACTGTTGAAAATGTTTTTTGTTTATCTAAATTATCTTTGTTGTTTATTTTAATGGTGTACAGTAAAGTATAATTTATACATATATATATTTATAAGTATAATTTACTTATTATTACATCGGAGCTTATTTTGTTTTTTTTTTTTTTTTATTTCTTCACGCCATTCCTTGGGCAGACAGGTAGACACTATTAAATGCTTTTTAACCACCTTTCACCGAAGACAGTTTTTAGTTAATTATCAATCTTATTAATATTATTATTATGCATGTAGGTTACTGAATCTTTTTGTCTGGCAGTGTCATATACTGTTATAACCGTTATTAATTAAGTTGGTAGAGTAAGAGCTATATTAATCCTTCTCTACTATCTTACTCCTAGCTATTACCTACTGCCAGTCATGATAACCAGAAACTCAGAATCCTAAGTCCACTGTGACTAGTGCGATTTCTATTGCAGGTCCCAGCGGCCAATGCAATTTCATAATCCAGGCCCAAAAGAGACCAGTTCGATGTCTATATTATTAATTAGTTGCAGAATTGTAGTAAATATACAATTTTTATCCAATATGACGACCTCTGTGCACGAGTGGAGTGGCCTAAACACCGGTTTTGAAGGTGTCGCCATCTAGAGGTCCCGGATTCGTTCCCGGACGGGTCAATGTAGAAAAACCACTTTTTTCTACATTTTCACGGGTCTGGGTGTTTGTGGTGCCTTCGTTGTTTCAGATTCCCATACTTCAAGTGCTTAAACATCTTACATTGGCATCTGAGCAACGTATGTGATGTTGTCCCTATCTATATATGTTTTACATATTTATTTATTTAATTACCAATCCACTTACTCAGCATTGACAATTGTGGCGAGGAAAAAATGGAAAACCCAAGAAAAGGTTTTCCTGGGTTTTTTCAGTTATTCCTCGACTTAATTGATGGAGAGACCTATGCCCTGATGTGGACTTTTAGGGAGACATTATGTGGATGATGATTGTGGCATTACCTCTGGATGAAACTGCACCCCGTACAGCCGCATCTGTTCGTTGTAGATGGCGGCTATGAGGTGGTTGGAGGAGTGCGCCGCCACGCGGAACCTCTCGCCCACCTTCTGCACGCTGTCTCCGTGCGTCAGCAGCACAGGCTGCAGCTTCTCCAGCCGGCTGCGCCCAACGACACACCACCATTCATATATCAATATCCAGGCACAGATAAAATAATTAAAAAAAAAATTATCACGCCTTTCTCGATACAGGGGAGTCTAAGCAATTAAGTCCTGGAAAATGGGTAACACCCAAGATTTTCGGGTCAACGTGAACTCGTCGCCGTCCATATGTCCAAGCCAATGATATAAATCGTACAAAGGTTTCTGAAAATTCCATTGGTACGAGCCTGCCGTCAGGTGATCATTGAACTCGGGTCTCTTTGACTCCGATAGACTCGACTTTGAAATCGAAACTATCACGACTAGATAAAATAGTAAGAACTTTGAATACATAACTTATTGAAATAGATAACATACATAATGGCCTCTTAAAGTCCATTGTTGGATATAAACCTCTCCTGTAAGGAAGGGTTTGCCATAACCGCGACACTTGATAAGCGAAATGGCAATAACGTAACCAGAAACCTCTCACCTTATACACTGCTGCCCGTGACTGGTCAGCTGAACTTTGGTCCAGTAATATGTTTGTGATGGTTGTTCCGCTATTGAATAAGAGGTAACCCATTGCATTTTCAAGGTATTCCGTAAGTCGCCTCTTACAACACCCATGGGAAGGAAGGGGGTGGTATATTCTTACACTAACCATTATATCAACACTTACTGACATATTTTATAACTTATTACAACGGCCAAAGGGACAAAAATCGATCACCATATTTCGTTTCGTTGACATATTTCGTTACATAATTCACAACAATATGACATTTATAAACAATTAAACTCAATCTATTAATTTTGATATACAAAAATATTATGACATATAATTACAATGACTAATACGTATAATTGTTAATTTAATATTAAAAGCTGACATGTCTTATTTATTTAATTATATTTATAATACATTATTACTTAATTATTTACTCACATTTTAATTTCATATTTTTCCCGAATATAGTGGCAATGCTTTCGGTATGTTATCCCTAAATTTCTACCTACCGTCTACTAACTTATAATTTTTTTTTAAACGTTGTTTCTCACTTATTGTGGGTAGTATAAACATAAACATTGAATATTAGTATGTAGTATAATAAACTCTGTCAATACCCTGATGATGCCGTAAGGCGAAACCGGTCGGTTAATTTAATAAAGTTAATTAAATAAAGTGAATTGTGTACAAGTGTTCAACAATGAATTTTAATAATTTATACTTGCGATTTGCGTTATCACTTGGTGAAATTGCATTGCATTAAAATTCATTGTTGAACACTTGTACACACTTCACTTTAATTATTTATTAATTAACCGACCGGTTACGCCTTACGGCATCATCAGGGTATTGATGGTCAATTTTAATGCAATGCAATTTCACCAAGTGACAACAATCGCAAGTATAAATTATATTTTATAACTATTTATTCACCGTTATAGATTATACACAACCATCTAGACCCAGGACCATGTAGAAAAAATGATTTTAAAATAAATAAATTCCCAATACAGGGGTAGACAGAGGTCTAGTCTAGACAATTAAGTCCCTTCGACCCACCTTCCACCGAACATATTTTCGGGACAAAGTGACAGGTGGTGAGCCCGACGCCGTCTTTATGTCCAAGCCAAGGATGTAATTCGTACATAAGTTTTTCTCTCACTCGTACAAAAACCCATTGGTACGAGCCTGACAACTGGGGATCGAACTCGGGTTTCTTGACTCGAAATTCCGACCATCCAACCACTCGGCTATCGTGACTTCTGGTGAATAAAAATGGTTTTCCTGATCCAATTGTCTGAGAATCGAATCCAAGCCTTAAGAGCTGACGACACTTTGAAAACCGGTGTATACATCCGTTCTCCACAGAGTTTATCAAAAGTATTGTAGTAATATACTATTATGAAAAAGTATTTGAAAAATCTTACTTAAACAGCGGACATGTGGTTTCGATTTCAACTTCGTACTGTCCGTCCTCGCGCGCCTCCTTACGCAGAACCGAACCGCCAAATTCTTTGTTCAGCATTTGCATACCGTAGCATATACCTGAAGAAATCAATATTTCATTTACTAAGGATTTATTTAAAAATACTTCATTTTATATTGATAATTATAAATAAAATAGATGATAAATCTGATTTTTTTATAAATCTGAAAGAAGCGAAGGAGGTATGTAGTGACACTTGGCGATCTGTTCTCTCTGACTACCTCGTCAGGGATATGTGTAGATAAGTACATGAAGATAAGTAAGTAAGTATAAATAAAATTATACTAATTTTAAAGTTGTCACCTGGCTCAATACTACAGTGGTACATTTTCTGCCACCAAAAAGCACTGTAACTTTTGTGTTCCGATTTGAAAAGTATACAGAGCCAGTGCTATTACAGTAAAACATACAAATTACCAAATTGTAACTATGGTTTTCAGATACCATTACAAAAATCTACTTATATACATGACTAGCTGCACACTGCAGCTTACTGTTTAAAACTTATTGTGGTACCCTCATTCATTATCTAAAAATAGAAGTAGCCAAACTTACTCTTTATTACATGAGCTGCCAGTGAAAGTCCCGTTAAAATCAGTATAGCTGTTTCAGAGATAAGCCCCAAAACCAAAAGACAAAAATTTTAAAAATGTGTGCATATGCATTTAGTGTAAAGCTTGTAATTTGTAATTACAGATACATACTTCAATTTTATTTATAGATATAGAGATCACTTTTATATTTTATTTCTGAAATATTTTGGTGTAAATCAATCTGGTTGATAAATAACACCTTTAAGTAGGAAATCTACTGCACTTTTAAGAGGGACAAGATAAATTTAATTAAAAAAAACTTGTACTAATGTTCAAGAGCAACATACGATATTAACATCCATCGGTGCTTGAAACTAGAGTTTAACAGTAACCAACATACACACCTAGAACTGGCAGCCCAATCTTGAATATGTCAGCGTCATATCTTGGTGCGTCCTCGGCATATACAGAGTTAGGTCCGCCAGAAATAATGATGGCGCGATATCCAGCTTCTTTTAGATGATATGCCGGTGTGTCGAGGGGTAGAATATCCGACTCGACGCATAGCTCGCGTACTCGTCGGTCTATCACCTGGTAAAGTTAGAATAAATTCCATCAACCCTCAATTACACATTAGTAACAGACATCTAAGACGGATTCATTTGTATTCTTATAAACAAACGGTCAATTGTCACTGTAATATTATAAACAATAATGCATATCTTTTTTTGCCAGCATCACAATAGCCGAGTGGTTGGCAGATTGGAATTCGAGTCCAGACACCCAAAGTCCAATTCCCAGGTGCTAGACTCATACCAATGGGTTTATTCTAAACTACAGCCGACGGCGACAGCCTCACAAACTATTGCAATGTCCCAAAAAAGTGTCTTTATTGGAAGGTGGGTCGCGAAGGCCCTATTATTGGGAAAGATGTGAAAATATTTATTAATTTATTTATTTTGCCACAATGACAGATAAATATACATACAGATAAATAGTTTACAAAATATTTCATTATAGAGGTTAGACAGTGAGTTAGTAGTTTTAATACCTTTCCATATTGAGAGCCAGCATCCAATATGGCGACCTTATCTCTGCCATGAGTGGAGCCGTTGGTACCGCGGTACTGTCCTTCAGTGCTGGCTGTGTGCATCTCGCCAACTCGCCAGCAGCACTTAAAAAAATAAAATTTATTGTACTATACAACAATTAAACAATGATGAATTTTAATATGAATTTTAAATAATGATGAATTTTAAGAAATTTTGTTTATTAATGATATTTCATTAATAAACAAATTTTCTTAAGAGTTTTAATTTTTTTTTGTAAATTCTCTATTCTCTTTGATGAAGATATCATATCTAGATTAACATAGAGTATAAAGTACTATCAAAATTCACAAAATAAATTCCTTAGTTTCTAAAATACTGTTGTTGAAATTTAAATATATACACAATTAGCCCATTTAATGTCTAAACAAACAAGTGCCTAGTGTTGTATATGCACACTCTACTATATGTATACTTTATTCCATATCTCAATTGTTCAGTTGATGACTGCCTATTTTTTTTTATTGTTGTTGCTATAGTGGAAATTAATGTTCAGAGGGGTCAGTCATCATTACTCTACAAAAGAAGTGTATTATATTTTTTTGACAAATAAATAAGTTTATTAATAATTACTAAACTTATAACTATGTTACTTTACTGTTTGGGCATGTTGAGCGAATGAATGCTGAAGAAAATATATAGTGTGCAGGTTAACATGTAGGTGTTGGGGTAGGCAAGAGACTAAATTCCAAAGACCTTGTGAGCAAATTGCTCAAAGAGGGGAGGGTCAAGTGCACTTGGATACTTAGACATCCATGTATAAAGAAAATAATGAATTTTAAAGAAGGAATGATGTAAGGATCATGACACTTGGCGATCTGTTCTTTATGACTATGCCATTGGGACTGTGCATGAAGATAAATAAGATATAAGACATGGACCTAATGTGATATTCAACAATAGAATATTAACATTTATAAAACTAAATGAAAACAATTGAAAAAAAATTAATAATGAATATAGCTGACAAGCATAGAATGGTAATACTAGCCACACAGCCTGTCTCTGAGAAGTCAATATATCATGACTCCAAACTGACCATGCCACAAACAATTTATTTTTGGAAGTATGCAAAACCTTTTAATGACATTGCACAAACCAACATTACTTAAATCTATGCTTTACACATCATCATCATTTATATGTATCACTCCAATAAAAATGCAACATGGATCATATACAGTGCCACACATGTGTACTACTTTTATGTACATACTACATTTATGTAATGTAATCATTATATGAAATGCATGAATTGTATACATAAGGCTTTGGCTTTAACTACTTACTTTAACTATTAAACAATCACATACTTGACACAATTCAATTTAAAATAACTTACTTGTCATTAACTTTAAAATATTAACAACTGCAATTGAATGAAGATTGTTAAAAAGCTTTGACCATATAATATAGGTAATTTTATATAGGGAATTCTTTTTAACAAATCTTCATTCATATTTGATTTATATATGAATTCTTTCAAATCAAATACACAAAATGTATACACAAAATATTAATTCCTAATTAGTTACTCAAGTTAAATACATACATACTTATATGCTATATAAATTCCATACTTTCATTCAAGAAACTATAAAATTTAAATTAACATGTCATAACAAAAACTTTTAAAACTTCCATTAAAGTATCAAAACTTATAATTAGCTGATAAGTTAGAACAAAAAAATATACATCTGATTATTTATTTATCGTAAGACTTCAATATAAACATACCTTACTAAAGACATTTTTAAAAATATACATCACAATGGTCACTATACAACAATGGATCACCTATAAGATGCATTGAACT
>JAGSMR010000085.1:0-247500 GCA_029286605.1 Sericinus montela | reverse complement strand
TGCAACCACATGATCAGAAGAACTAGTAATAATGAGATCTAAAAGAGAGTCTTCAGTGTCGAAATTATGATGGGTAGCCCTTAAAGGTAAAATTCCAAGATTGACGGACTCTAAGATCGAGTGAAGTTTTGTGTACGAGAAGAATTATTCAGAATATCAGTGTTGAAATCCCCATGATTATGCAGTGTGTATACTTAGAACCTATGTTTTCGAGAGCCATTTCCAAATTGGCGAAGTAATCAGTAGAAGGAGGACAATACACTACCTGAGAGCTATCCTTGTGCCCTTGACATCAAGTTCCACAAATAAGTGTTCATCGGAGGCAGAGTATGGAGATGGAGACGTTGATAATATTTTATATGGTAAAGAGCTATGAAGATAAATAGCAACCCACCGCCACCTTTATTTGTACGATCATTTCTTATAAGTACGAAACCAGGTATTGGATACATGGTTGACTGTAAACACGGCTTCAACCAACTCTCAGAAATTAAAATAGCGTGTAAGTTTGTATAAGCAAATGAAGTTTCGAGTTCTGCATAATGACTTGGTATACTCTGTGCATTTATGTGACAAATATTCAACAGTTTACTGGCTGAAGGGAACACATTATTTAAAAGACCATTTAAAGAAGAAACGTTGTCATTTAACTGGTCATCGCAAGAAACAAAAGACAAGTCTGAGTCATAGGAATAAAAGGAATCATCATCAGTCATAATGGAATAAGATATATATTAATGTAATTATGTAAAATAAAAAATAAAAAATAAAAAATAAAAAATAAAAAATAAAAAATAAAAATATGAATATTAATGTAAAATAAAAATACAAATACTTTAAAAAGAATATATGTAAAACTAAGAGTAAACTACAAACATGCAAAATGATATAGAAGGATAGCAAACAATCATAATACACCAACCCTCAAGTTGACTGTTTACATTAAAATAAACCAAACTGAAAAAATAAAAAATAAACACTACACAATTATGAACATGTAGAAAATAATAAAAAATAAAGAAAACAAAAACGAAAACAATATCGAAACAGAACTACAAATATATGTCCAAAATATACAGGAAGCATCAATTAACTAAACATAATAACGAAACACTGTTGAAAAATATCCAAAATAATAGAAAGCGAATTTAATACGACGAGGTTAAGTACTACGCAGTGTATATAGTCGTCTCAATGAAGTAAAGAAAATCTGCCACTGTTATTATCTGTGACCATAGAGTAATACACGTATAACCTGGCATTGACATTGTGATTTTGACATTGTTACTGTCATTTACTTTAGTAAACTGACATTGATGTCATAATTAGATTTTGATAAATATTACAAATAAAATACAGTAATGGCCTAAAACAAATCAATAAAGTTATAAGACCAAGTATTCAAAAGTGTGAAAGTCTACAACAAAACTGAATAAAAAATAAAGTGCATATGTTAAAACACAAAGAATGTCAATATTATGTTCTAATTACTTCACCTTGATTATTAAAGGAGTGAAGAGACTATCGCTTGGAAGCGAAACGCCTTGCTCTTTGATGTCATCACTCTGCTTCTGATTTGTTCTAGCAGGATTATTATTTCGCGCTATTTCTTGCTGACAAGTAGAATTAGATGGGCTTTGCTGCGAATGAGAGACCTTCTTGCTCACTGAAACGCTGTCTACATGACGAGGACTATTGCCAGCCCTGTTAGACGACGGTGCAGAAGCAAACTTGACCTTCAGAGCTTCCAACTCATCTTCAGAGGAGATCTTTCGACCTTCAGGAAGCTTAATATGAATAATCCCATCATGACTCCAAACATTTTTAACCCCAAAATACTTACGGGCATTTTTGTGAACTGCTTGTCGTGTTTTCGTCAAAAATTCACAGATTGAGACAGTGGATCCTTTCAACTTGGATTTTGCCTTCCAAACCTCTGCTTTATTGTGATGGTCATGAAAATAGGCAAGAACAGGCCTAACTTTATCGCTCTGTCTCGCACCAAGTCTATGGCACTGTTTGAGAGAAGAGTCGGCGATATGTGGAAGACCCATCTTACCACGAATCAGTTGGAGTACCTCATTCTGTGTATTTAACTCTGGAGATTCAGGGATTCCATGAAAAAGGAGTGCTTTCCGTCGATGCCTCATGTTGATCTCATCAATATTTTTCGAACAGTCTAATATTTGCTGACGTAGAAGACTAAGCATTGAAGTTACCAGATCCTTGAAAACGCAGAACTCTTCACGTAACTGTACAAGTGTTGTGTTTGGTGGAGTGGATGCTGCATTCAAACGTCTTTCGAATTCCGCCATTTGTTAGAAATAAACTTCCTTCCAGTTCTTTCTGTATATTTTCCACATCAGAAATATTTGCCATTTTTATGTTATATACAAAAATGTAGTGCTTTGAAAGTTTATGGAGGAGGGTGTACTATGTAAGTGCTTATAACTTTCTTATATACATGTGATATTATAACAAAATATCCAGATACTATTACTTATTATAGCAAAAATAAATTATTTTGAAAAACTGTTAAGATTTATTTAAAACATTAATTAAATTACGAGAGCTCCAAAACAGCTGTTGTTGGTTTCGCACCTACCCTCGAAAAGCCTGATACCTGAATATAAAATATATATACCTACATTTATACATACATACACATAAAAATACATATAAATACATACATATGTACACTTACACAGATTAAATACTGAAATAATACAATTTTGTTCCGGTTCATAATGTGTGTTCAAAATATTTTTTTTTCTTATATATATATATATATATATATATATATATATATATATATATATATATATATATATATATATATATATATATATATATATATATATATATATATATATATATATATATATATATATATATATATATATATATATATATATATATATATATATATATATATATATATATATATATATATATATATATATATATATGCATGTAAACATCCATGACTCGAGGGCAAATATTCATTCATATTGTGAGTCGGCAAGACGTATATTAACACGTGATTTCTTTTCTATGCCTTAATAAGCCTTATGAAGAATGTATTATTTCAGTATTATAACTGTGTAAGTGTATATTCGTATGTATTTATATGTATTTTTATGCGTATGTATGTATAAATGTAGGGGTATATATTTTATATTCATGTATTATTCGTGATAAGTCACGATAGCCGACTGGATGGATGGTCGGAATTTCGAGTCGAGAGAACCTATGTACGATTCATATCGTTGGCATGGGCATAAAGACGGCGACGGGCTCCCGAAAATTTCTTCTGTGGAAGGTGGGTCGAAGGGACTTAAATGTATAGACTAGACCTCTGTCTACCCCTCTATTGGGAATTGCGTGAAGATATTGATATTGATTGATTTGAATAAGAATCACTAACTATAATATATAATGTAAAAAAAATATCTTCACGCACTTCCCAATACAGGGGTAGACAGAGGTCTAGTCTAGACAATTAAGTCCCTTCGACCTACCTTCCACCGAAAATATTTTCGGGACAACGTGACAGGTGGTGAGCCCGTCGCCGTCTTTATGTCCATGCCAACGATATTCGTACATAAGTTTTTGAAAAACCCTTTGGTACGAGCCTACCAACTGGGGATCTCGGGTCTATTGACTCGAAATTCCGACCACCCAACCACTCGGCTATCGTGACTTTTTTATTTTATATATATTGTTATTTTTTTATTGTTTTTCTCAGTTTTTTGGTTACATAAATTTTTTGTCTATTTAATTTGTAAAGCATTGTCGTTACTTTAAACTTATTGTTCGAAATTGTATATCCTTTTTAACAGCGAAACTCTTTGTTATACTATTTCTATCAATGAGAACCTGTTATTGGCTTCTTTGTGATTTAACATGGTTTATAATAATACTTTTTAGCTGTTGGTTTTCCAAATAAATAAAATAAAAATTCATCACACCACATTATATTTACTCCTAGATTCGAACTCCCAACCTCCGAACCTCCAAGCTTCGAAGGCAGGGACACTACCAACTCGGCTATCGGATCGTCAAACATAGATCAGATAAATTTTAGCATTACGTTTAAAAAAAAACGTAATAAATTACAACACCCACACCGGTTGAAATATGCATAGACTACAAAACGCCCGAAGGCAAGTGGGCCGTTCGTTTTCCAAATTCAAATAATAGTGTAACGAGCGCGCGCCGAGAGGGCGTGGATATCGCATTTCCCCGACAATCATATTACTGCATTCCACCTCCATAAAGGAAAATGTATTTTTGCATTGCAATAAGACTCGGAGCGCTATGTTTTAACAAAATTGAACTTCCGTTTTAGATACCTCGATATTAAGTTATTTATATGTTATAGAACTTTAGTTTTTCCGTATTTTTTATTTATATTTATAAAAGATAGCTATGGATCATGAGGATGAATGACGCTATTATCAATAACCATAAATTATCCAAATATCATTGGTATGTACGTTTATTATTGTAAGTGAGAAGAACCCCTGACCCAATCTCATCAATGAATTAAAAAAACGATATAATTCGTCCTTAAATTAAAAATAAACCCCCATTGATATGAGCTTACAACCTGGGAATCGAACTCGAGTCGCTTGACTCCGAATCCCGATCACCCAGTCATACGATAGCAGTCAGTCGATAGCCGACTATTGTGAATTTTTCAATGAAGTACTACAGATATTAATCACTTACACCAAAGCCCACCCATAACCCTCATGAACAGCTCACATATATAACCACTACATCTATATATAACCACTACATCTCATTATCGATATCTTACATTACAATGTCTTTGAAAAAATTGATAAAAACGTATTAAGAAGCATCTAAATGCTTAATATTTGAGTCATAAACTTCAATTATTAAAGGTTTTGATCCTTTTGGGTGGTGGAATCAGATAAACAACGAAGCCACCACAAATACCCAGACCAGAGAAAAAGTAGAAAAAGTATTTTCTACATTGACCCGACTGGGAATCAATCGTGCACGGAGGACGTAATTAAATATGAATTAATGAATAGTGTTTTTGCAGCAGGCTTTAGCAGTCACTTATCATAAGAAGGCTATTATCTCGTTCTGCACCATACTATGAATGTTTTAAAAAGGTAATGTAAAAAAAGAATACAATAAAAATATTATTTATCATAAAGAATTGTGCAAGACGACGAATTCAAGCAGATTCTTAAAAAAATATGATTAGCCTCCTGAATATTGTAGAGGCAAGCTGCAGCCTTCGTTGCCTGATGAATGGACCGATGCGACTGGCCTCACAGTATACTATCGTAAAATAGTCGTCTGGTACATTTCGTCCGCCTTTCGTCCGTGAGAGAGATAGAGAGGCCCACACACCCATTCTTTAGCCTTTCTCCATTTTCTTAATGGCATCTTTTCTGTCATCAATTTGGTGTAGTGAGCATAGTACACGACGTCGGTAGACGCTAACCACCCGGCACTAACAATTTTTTCTCTTCATTCAGATTTGGGATATACCGAGGTCTAGACCGTTAAGTCCTTTCCACCTTTCTCCGAAGCTTATTTGGGAAAACGTGAGTTTCTGAGTCCATAGCCGGTGTGGAGTCCATGACACGCCTGACTCGACTACAAACATTCAAATTCATCAAAATAATGTTTACACCGCAACCCATAGCTTCGAAGGCCGAGCCAAAATAAAAACTATGAAAGTTAAAGTTATCTAAGGCAAACTCAAGCCGGTCACTGGGCGTAATAGCCTTCATCTATTACAACGTAATGTAATACCGGCACAAAGGGGTTGCGGCGCAAAAACTAGCTAACAAGCGGTGCGGTGCGCCCGCGGCGCCCTAATTCACAATTTGCAGCCGGGACGCGCTCGAAATTTCAGTGTAACACAAACGAATACGAAAATGATTTTGCCAAGTGTAATAAATTCCCTTCGGCGCATCTGATTGTAAGAATCTGCCACTCCTTCATTTCATGGAATCTCTGATCCCGGGATGGAACCCAGAAATATTAACCAATAAAATCTGACAAAATTTATGGCGCATTTGATGAATTGGATGCATCTAAAAGAAAATTAGTTGACCGACTCATCAACCACATGATTACAGAACAAACTACTAGTAGTGGAAAAAATACCACGGGGCATGTTTTCTTTTTATCGTGACACGTCACACACGTTTTAGACATCCTTTCAAGAGTTTGTCATCGTCATCATCATCTTAACAGCCTGTAGACCACTCCAGGACAATGGCCTCTAGCATACGTGAAGATTTGTCATAATCGCCGTGCTTGGCAGCGGATTGGCGATCGCAGAACCAGGTATCTTGTACCTTAGAAGCTGCTGCTCATCACGAGTCTGATCAATGATTCAAGATGGATATCACGCCATCTGTCGGTAGCCAATTAAATTTTAAGGCTTTTCCCTCAGTCGCCTCTTCCAACACGTACGAGAAAAAAGAGGGTGGTATATTCTTACGCTGTAACTACACAGCATCAGGACGAGTTTGTAAGTGAATGTAGTTTCTAAACAACTAGATGTAACATGAAAAACTATGTAACAAGCGAAGCGGTTCGCCAACGGCGTTCTAATTCACAATTTGAAACACGCCCGGGACACGCTGAAATTTCACAGCACGACACAAATTAAAGCGGAATTCAAATTTGTCTATTGCAAAATATTTTATGTTATTTTCATTTTAAGTTATATGCTAACTTAAGTTAGCATATAACTTAAGTTTTATTACTTAAAACTTAAGTTAGTTTTGAATTTTAAATATTTTATTAGGTGAAAACGAAAATCGATTTATACCAATATCTGTTAAATACCAAGGTTGCATTTAAAGTTTATAAAACTTGCCATTTTATGAGGTTGCTAACGAAAACTAGATAGATTAATAAATAAAAAATAATGAAAAATAGATTTTATGGTAACCTTATAAACTTAAATATTGCTTTTATTGTTATTTGTTTTTGTGAATTGGCGACAATTCCATGTCTTGATACCCTATAAAATTTATTTATCTCGAGAAAACTCTAAGATTTATTACGGCTTTCATTGTGGTCGTAATGAACAACAAATGATAGACTTCGATTGGCATTTAATAATGAAGCATCTCGCGCCTCTGTTTACACTTGGTTTAATGAATTTAGACGTGGGCGTAGCAATCTCTGTGATGATCTCCTTGAGGGACGTCCTTAAACAACGACTTCTAAAGATAGAATTAGTACTGTACGACGCGAGACACAGGAAAATTAGAGAGTGATCCACCAACAGATACGGGGAAGTTTATGCACTGATGTGTCAAGTACAAAGAATATTACACGATCATTTAAGTGTCAGGCAGCCTACTATTATATAGATATTCTATCCTTCGAACTAACCAAAAACCTCTTTGCATGCACTGATGTAGCGAGATATCAGAAAAGTTTAACTGAAGTGACTAGAATGCTGTGTTTTGAAGGTAAAATATTATTCCTTTAAAGCAAAGTTATTTCGCGAAAGTTGTACTGTAAGATGGAAGGAGAGTTACTGTATACGCATGCACGCATGCATGGTATGTCTACAGAAGGACCCTTCTTCCTTACGACGATGCTTTAGCGCACTCCACAAGACGAACAATTGAATATTTATAACAATTTAATACTGATAAACTTGGAGGTTTATAAGCCCATATGCGGTGAGAGCGTTCGCAAATGCCATAAAAAGGACTACTAAGGAAGAACTAACTTGAAGAATTAACTTGCTTTTCTCAGAGGTGTCAAATGGGAAGAAGTAAAGAGAGGAACGGCGACTTCTTCGAAAAACAAAACATTGGCAACTTTCTACATTGAACCGTTTTTATTAATTTTCTAAAGATTTTCAATGCGATCTACGTATCAATAATACTTTATATTAGGTAAATATTGTACATAGGTTTTTAGAAAAACCCATTGGTACGGCCACTTGAGGATCGAACTCGGGTCTCTTGACTCGAAATTCCGACCACCCAACCACTCGGCTATCGTGACTTCTTTTATATTAGGTACTTTAAATTAATTAGTAACATAACGAAGGGTTTTTAATATTATCCATATAATATAACTATTCGATTACAGAATAAAACACTAATTCACTGTTATAATTTTTAGAAAAAACCATGAAAGTAACCTAACTAACTTTGATGTACAATAAATGTTAAATACCAAAACTCCTCAAAATAACAACGCTTCAATCATCGACAATATATAATTCAGCCGGAAACCGACGCATCGCTTCACTATCCATCCGCGCCGGCTTTCTCATAATCCTCGGATGAAGGACGTCGCAACATAGCGCGGCCGACGCGGAAAAATCTCACCCTAACCGAATAACCCTTCGGTGGGGGGGGGGGGGCGCACCCGACCCCCAGGCTTCCGATTGGCCGCCCCCCAGGAAGGATATGACCTATAGTTTTTCTTCTTAAGAACTTCCTACGAGCATTGTGAGCGTGATATACGAGCGAACGGGACGGGGGGCGTAGATTGATGATTGCCCGTATCCGGTCGCTCGCAATCACATCTGTGCCCGATCCGGCAATTTCCCCGCATATTCGTTTACCCGGCGCATTATAGGGCAAACTCCTTCCGCGTCTGAGTGTTATTGCCTCTATTATGAGCGCCGAGAGCTTAATGCTCATCGTTACTAGATAAAAGGAACGTAACGGCGAGGCTGCGTCGTTTTTATGCGGTTTACGCGACGAATGGGATTATGGATTTTTCCTTTTCGTGTTTATGTTGGCTTAATGTTGTGACTTGAACAGTTAAAATTGCATTTTGGTTATCTTAAGCTTTTCAATATTAATTTTTTTTTCAAATGTTTGGAATAAAGTTTTCAAGCTATTTTAACTCAACTCAGACATTTACGACAAGACATTTTAATTCAAAAACATTTGAAAATGCTAGAAACGTTTTAAAAAAAAAAAAACATATCCAAATCAACTGTTACCTTAGAAGCAATCTGTACAAACACATTAGTATAAACCAAAAAGCTTACAATCCCCATTGTACTTAGACATGTTCAACTTAGTAAGCCATCCCGAAGATAGGGGGCGCGCGACGCAATCCGAGGGCGGTGGCAGCACGGCACTTAGCCCGGGCGGCGCCTAAGTTCCACCGCGATTTATTGCACACGATTACCGCTTAACGTACGGAACACTAAATCCACTTCCAACAAATTAACAGCCTTTGTATAACGAGCCTTTAATAATACTGTATAAGACGTTTCGCAATTGACATACTATTCATAAATATGTATAAAGTTTTATGACTCAATTGAGACGGACGCTTAAATAGTGGATTCAATTTCGGCGGACATGTTACAGGAAAATATTGCTTTGAAGTGTCCTTATGAAAATTAAGCCAACCGTTGACGGGTAGCAGCGTCTATGGGGCAAGATGTCTTGTAAGTGGTCGTCATAATCCGCTTGCCATGCGTAGCAATTATAGCAAATGTTAGAGGCCTGCGTAAATTTTTTACAAATCATTTAGTAGTGTGAAAGCGCTTTTAACAATATTGCATTAAGACAAAATAATGGATTTATATCTGTCTGACTATAATTTTAACAGTAACATTTGAAACTGCGAAAACAAAAACACATTTTCTCTGATTTTTATTGGTTCATCAGCTTTGCATTATGAATGTTATTTTCTGTCTTATCTTCCCCATTTGTAGTTTTAGGTCAAAAGGACTAAATTGTTTAGACCTCTGGCTACCCCGGTAAAGTAATATATTTAAATGTGTGAAGATGTATCAAACATTTCCCAATCACAATTTTTAAGCATACAAATCTGCTTCCGTCATACTGAAAATATCGAAAATTTTCAATTACGTATACAACATTTTCACTTGTCGTTTCTACTTTACGATAAGTAACAGTACTCCCACTGAAATGGTCAACGTATTAAAACGCATTAAGCGCACACTCCGCAGCATTCACACCGGCTTCTACAATCACGCCCACATAATAAATTCACTCGCAGTTAACTTGCCACCCGCTGCGCGCACGCGACTACACGGACGCGAACAGATAAAGGCAATAGATGGACATTCGAGTTCATTGGTGCCATGCTATTTCTTATAATATTTGAATACTTATGATCTTAACATGAGCTTTATAATTTTTTTCTCTCAATTTCTCAATCTCAATTTTAGAAGTGTCTCAATTTGAACCAAATCACATTAATGTGTAGAATTTCCTTAAATTTGGTTATTCAGTTTTTAACAATTTTTAAATTGATGTGAAAATCATTTGGTAGAGCTATAAATGTTAATTTATATAAGACTTGAATACTGTTTATTTCAAGTAATATTTCAAGGTTTCCTCGCGATTCAATTCAATTTTATAAAATACCAGTAGCACCGTGCGCGTTATTTACGCGCACGATGCTACTGGTATTTTATAAAATTTAAACATTCATTTATATTCCACTAGGTTCCTTGTGTTTTAGGCGTAACAGAGACCACACCTCTTAAGAGGAGAGTCTGAAGAGGCGACTAAATAAACATCTCTACCTTGAAGCAGACCGGTGACGAGCAGCAACGTGTGGGGTGCGAGGTGACTGGTACTGCGATCGCCAACCCAAATCTCAATCATGGGGATTATCGCAAATTGAACTTCAGAAGTCATTCAGTAAATAGATAGGTAAAAAATTACATTGAATAGCAGAAATTTCGAACGATTTGTACTAGATTTTACTTAGTAAAATTAAGTTTTAAAAATTAATGAGGCGAAGAAACAAACAAGTTAAATGGACAGTATTCTTTGTGGCAAAGAAGATTACGCAAAGAATTGACGACTTCTACCCGCCCTCAATACACCATTAGCGGGGAAGAAAAACTTGTAAGAAAATAAGGTAAGGCGCGGCGCACACTTAGCGATTTTATATCTCAATATCCTAGAGAAGTCACAGGTGTAGACAATTTTTGGTTCTTTCGACCTGGTGGTGAGCCTGGCACATATAAGCAAAAAATGTACGACTGGATAAATTTATTTTAGGATTAGATTATTAATTATAAGATTAAAGATATTTCGCCTTCTAGGGAATATAAAAATAAAAAAGATTTAGATTTCGACTCTGGTCTGGAAACTATTTCGATTCGAAAGTATTTCATTACAAGATAGAATTTTATTATTCATGCATTATTATTCATGGGTTATCATAAATAAATAAATGTCTTTACGCAATTCCCAACACAGGAGTAGACAAAAGTCTAGTCTAGACATTTATGTCTCTTCGACCCACCTTCCACCGAAGATATTTCCTGGACAACATGACAGGTGGTGAGCCCGTCGCCGTCTTTATGTCCAAGCCAACGATATAATTCGTATATAAGTTTATGAAAACCCCATTGGTACGAGCCTTTTTTTTACAGAAAAGGGAGGCAAACGAGCAGGTGGCTCACGTGATGGTTAGTGATTACCGCCGCCCATGAACACCCGCAATAACAGAGGCTTAGCAGATGCGTTGCCTCCCTTAGAGTGCCCCTCTCCCCCAGAATTGGGGGAGGGGGGTGTGTGGGCCACCAGTTACCTGAGTGCAGGTAACTGGTGGAACCAGACGAAACGCAGAAGTTTGTTAGACTTCTACTTCACGCCGGTATTCTGTGAGGTCGTGGTACTTCCCCGGTCGAGCCGACCCATTCATGCAACAACAAAAGCTGATGCGTCGCTCTACCACTGTAAACTGC
Source organism: Sericinus montela (assembly GCA_029286605.1). NCBI lineage: Eukaryota > Metazoa > Arthropoda > Insecta > Lepidoptera > Papilionidae > Sericinus > Sericinus montela. The sequence continues at coordinate 235,772 of JAGSMR010000085.1, read as the reverse complement.
CTGCTACCTGGTGATCGAACTCGGGTCTCGTGACTCGAAATTCCGACCACACAACCACGGGACTGGGATTTGAGTAAGTTTTCATTGTTAGTGCCACTATCGAGTACATAAAAGCTTTCTGCTTAATATTTATCACACAAAAGAGTGAATTAATATTATAATTATAAACCACGAGAGCCGAGTGAGAGAATTCGAATCGGGAAACTCGAGTGCAATCTCCAGCAGGAAGGCTCGTACCCATGATTACAAAACTTGTGCAAAATTTGTACCGTTGGCTGGATATCGATATCGTTGGATTGTTGATGGCGACGGGCGCAATACTTGTCCAAAATAAGCGGTAAAGTGTATATCGCTAGAATTCTTATTAGTAAGAGCTCTGCCTACACCAGTTTAGCGTGAAGATAAACAAAAAGTTGAAAAATGAAATTATAATAAATGTAAACAAAACGTAAATAATAAATGTAAAATAATGCAGCCAGCGTTCTTGGTACCATGCCACGAGGAGTAGGACTCTACGATTATAATAGTTTTTAGTTAATAAGTATTGTAAATATTAACATAATTTTTTCTGTAACTAAAGCTTTATATAATAATAACAAAACTAATGTAATAAATTTTTATACATAATAGATATATAGGAGAAACTTCATGAAAGATTCCGTTCAATTGATCAAATTTACTCCTACTAAGAGGTCAAGCCATTAGAAGCGTGGTTGCTACACGCTTCTATGGTTGGTCAATATGCGTTAGTTGTCGGTCATTTTAAAACCGCTTATAATCGCTGTTAAGTTGGTGTCAAAGCCTATCGCACTGACACCGCCTTACCACACACGTCTCTAAATATTTATCAAATAACAATTTGTCGGCAAACCAGAAGTTTCGAGAGAGCTAAAATTTATGAATGTAAAAAAATTGTTTATCTAAAAAATATATTTCATGCCTCTGTGTACGTTCTGCATTATCAGCAACCCTCCAATGAATTTTATATTCTTATAGAGTTTTAAGAGAGGCGGCCGCAACCCTTTTATTTTGATTAGTTATTGTATTTACCGGGGGTGGGTGACGGCACCGGACGGCATTGACAAAAAAATCATGAGCTCTAAGAGGAAATTAAAAATTTGTGACACTGTTTGGCAGTCATTATTTTATGAGTTTTTTTAATATTCTGAAAATCCGGTTCGTAGCTTAAAATTAATATTTAATAATTTCGCCATTCTTGTACTGGTTTAGTAATAAAACTTTGGTTTAAGAAAAGTTAAGAATAATTTGTAAGTCTGAAGTAACTTCATCAGCTGTCAGTCAGGGCGATCTCACATTTATTTTACTGATTTATTACTAACACAACATGCACATTCATAATGGCCTATTAAAGTCCACTGCAGAACATAGGCCTCTCCCATAGGGAGGATTTACCATAATCGTCTCGCTTGGCAAGCGGATTGGCGATCGCAGTACCAGATCACTCGCAGTACGCTGCTGCACATCTTCGGTCTCATTATATTGGTCGAATTTTTTGGAGACGCTTATCTCGCTATCTATCGGTTGCCATAACGAATTTCCAGGCTCTTTCCCTTAGTTGCCTGTTACGACACCCACGGGAAGAAAGGGAACGGTAAAATTGGAATGCAATGTAAAATATCAATTAATGCAATATGCAGGATGAGTGCGCGGCATGCAATAGAAAGAAAGAAAGAAAGAAAGGTTTATTCTCCAAAGTGACGCCATCAGAGAAAACATAAAAAAAACACATAATTTACAAATAACACTTGGATTTACAATACAAATTACAACATACTACATATTACAAACTAAACAATACCTATACTCGTATGTGTCAAGGCGTCATCTGGGAACTGGAGCACACTCAGCATAATGCCATGAAATTTTTTTTTTCCATGGCGCTGATTTTCAGTGTGTCCAACTAGTGACTCGCCGAAATCAGTGCTATATGTATACTCATAATCTTTTAAACACAAAATTATGCTGACAAAATTATGCATTCAAATGCTCTTAGAAGGGCAATACGAACACTACAAAAGGGAAATTATTAAAATACTATAAAGGACTATATACTACAAAAGGGAAATTGTTAAAATACTATATAGTGCTATATAACAAAGTGACCAGATAATTTGTAAAAAAAAATATAAGAATATAAAGAATATAACAAGACAAAACAAAAGCCGCATTCAAGAGGAAGATTTTAATGCTGCGTTGTTAAAAATCTATGACGATGAGGTACGTAATTGTGCAAAGCTTTATGAACTTTGATCAAAGTTAATCTGACTTTGCAGTAATTGTGTTCTGTATTTATTTTTAAATGTATGTATTGCTTTCAGATTTCGCAAAGGAGGCGGTATGTCGTTCCAGCACTTGGATGCGGCGTATTTGAAACTTCCTCGGAAAGCGTGAGTGCGGTGACGAGGCACGACGAGAGTATTCCCTCTAGTGCGCGTATTGTAAGTTTTACATCACGTGACCATATGAGTTTGTCAGCAAGATAAGGAGGTGTTTTATTTTTTAATACCCCGAATAGGAGAGTTGCCATGTGCAGTTTTCGACGATATTCCATTTTTAACATTTTGGCATTGTTAATGTAAGGGGTGACGTGCGTGCGGGGCGGTATTGTAAAACTAAATCTGGCACATGCATTTTGAATACGTTGCACTAGACGTCGCGACCGCGCTAAAAGTCTCGGGCCATATACAATGTCCATATAATTAAATTTTGAAAGGACAAGAGTGTCACACAATTTTACCCGAATATCCGTATTTAAAAACTCCCTTATTTGATAAAGAACCTTAAGTCTATAAAAGCAGTTTCTGCTAGTACTTAGTGTTTCTCAAACTGTAATTTGTCATCCATTAGTAAGCCCAGATTGCGAATCTCATTTCCACGTTCTACGACTTCCCCTCGAATTTGGATGCCTGCCCCTCTTTCTGATATATTTTTTATTTGATTTTTAGAACCCATAATTAGTAGTTTAGATTTAGTTCCGTTTAGTACAAGGCAGTTTGAGTCGCACCACGCGGCTATACTTTCGAGGTCTTCGTTGATTTTATTAACTACTTCTTGAGTATCACGCGGATTACATGCCATAAAGACTTGCAAATCATCTGCGTATAAATGAAATTTACAGTGCTTAATCTTTTTTTACTAAGTCGGCACTGTACACTGAAAACAATATTGGAGCCAGTATTGATCCCTGGGGCGCACCGGCTTTGATATTTTTTGATTGCGAACGTATTAATGTTCCTCGGTCATCGCTCAGTTCTACAGTTTGTAGTCGGTTTTTAAAATAACTATCGAACCATTGTATAGCGCTGCTACTGAATCCATAGTAATGAAGCATTGATAAGAGAAGGGAAACATTTATACAGTCAAATGCACGAGAAAAATCTAGTAATACTAGTATTGTGCCTTTTCCTTCATCTTGAGCGGTTAGTACATCGTCAGTTAGTTGGGCTAGGGCCGTCATGGTGCTATGGTTCTTCCGAAATCCCGACTGCATTTCCGGTAGAATTTTTTTTTCTATCTAAATACATAGTGCTGTTCTGCGACAATTTTTTCAATAATTTTAGAGACACAGGGGAGAATACTGATGGGCCGAAGGTCTTTTTCAGACAAAGGATTTGAGTTCTTAGGTATGGGTTTGACTAACGCATGTTGCCATAATGTCGGATAGGTTTTAGAGTTAATAGATTTGTTCACTATAGCAGTAATAGTTGGTAGTGTTTTCGGAAGGGTCATACGGACCATATCGAGAGAGATCCCATCAATGCCTATGGCTTTAGATTTTAAACTTTTAATGAATTTTAGTACGTCTAGTTCATTTACCTCCTTTATCTCAAATATGTCATTAACGCAGCAGTGGAACTCAAAGTACCACCAATAGGACCACCGTTTGCAGATCCGTCTTCTTGGCCACTAGGTTTAATCTTGAAACTAAATCATTATTAAAAAAAATATCTTCATGCAATTCCCAATACAGGGGTAGACAGAGATCTAGCCTAGACAAGTAAGTCCCTTCGACCCACCTTCCACCAAAGATATTTTCGGGACAACGTGACAGGTGGTGAGCCCGTCGTCTTTATGTCCAAGCCAACGACATAATTCGTACATAAGATTGAAGAAGAAAACCCATTAGTACGAGCCTGCCACCTGAGGATCGAACTCGAGTCTCTCGACTCGAAATTCCGACCACCGAACTACTCGGCTATCGTTACTAAATATTTATATTTTTATTTATACCGCCTGTAAAAGTCCACTGCAGGACGTAGGCATAAATCATTTTTAATTAAAAATACATAACAGCACTTTCTGTTTCTCATCTTACGAAGCTTGGTCGTTCAGATACATATTCCATATTCAGTCAAATGTAGTAAAGCCACTCTGATATAATGGGAATGTTGTTTTGCAAATAACGTGTTGGTGGATTGAGGCGTCTAGCATTCGCGTAGTTAACGTTTCCAAGCGCGAGAGAGAGCGACAAGTGCTAACGGACGGGTTAATTATTTCTTTTTGTGCGAGCCCTCGGCGGCAGATTGCAGTGATTACGTGACTCTGTCTGTATGCAATGAATACATGCGACACTCTCACGTATAAAACTTGACAATTATAACATGAATATAAGTTCGGATTTGTTAAGAAAGAGAACGAACTATTTAAATACATATATAGATAGGGACAACATCATATGAATTGCTCTTGATTCCAATGTACAATAGTACAAGTGTCGTACACATTGGTAGTCATGATGTCGCTAGCTCTGAGGTCTCGGGTTCGATTAAAGGTGGGGTCAATATAGACAAAACAATTTTTCTATTTTTTCTCGGGTCCGGATGTTAGTGGTACCTTCGTTGTTTGTAATTCCATAATACAAGTGCATAAACTGCTTAGTTTAGGATCAGAGTAATATATGTAATGTTGTCCCTATCTATGTATGTGTGTATATATAAAATAGAATCAAAAACAACAAAGGTGTGGTATCTTCGTTATTAACACTTAGACCCGAGAAAATGCAGAAAAAAATGTTTTCTACATTGACCCGACCGGGAATCGAACGCAAAAGTTGAGGAAACGATAAATATTTTATAGATTAATCTGGTATTCAAGACATAACTAAGACATACTAAGAGGACCGTACGTATATTCACGAATTTTCCTCTACTGGGTTAGGCAGAGGTCTAGACGATGAAGTCCTTTCGATATGCTTTTCACAGAAAAAATATTAGGAATAACGTCACAAAAATAACACACACACAAAACACATTTAAAAGAGGTATATTAAATCAAAAATAAATTTTAAAAATCAACTGACAGAAGTCACAAAAGCCGAGTGGTTAGGTCATCGGAATTTGAGTCAAGTGATCCGAGTTCAATTCCTTAAACAGGTAGGCTCGTACCAAAGTGTTTTTGTGAAAATGTGTCGAAACAACTAAATAGTTTAGACCACTGTCTACCTCAATATTGGGAAAATGCGTGACGATACTAAAAAAAGCCTTTTCAAAACTAAGCTGAACTTATTTCCAAGTCTGGACAAGAGATGGTAGTATTATGAAAGCTCTATAAACATACGATTCTTGGTAGAGAACCAGTGACTTCTATTAGCCGAGTCATTCGCGTTGCAACTAGGGTTGCCACAAAAAACACCCAAATAGACTGAGCATACGACATTTTGCGAAACATTTATCTAGTTTAATTGTTACCTTTGTGAACCACCGCTAAATTATGCGGTTCGAATCCAAACCGATCTTTGTCGGGTGGTCTGTAACACAGTCGTTTAGGTCAGTAACACATTTTTACTCATTGTCTGTCGGCCAAATATGAATTTAATATGTTGACATTACATTAACCTACCTTTCCGCCGTTTTCTATGGCGTATTTAACTAATCATCTCCTTCACAGAGTACATGATGAGATCATTACTTAAATTTGTTGATAATAATTTTAGTCGTGCCAAATCAAAGGGTCGCTCGTTTTTCACAATCGACTGTTTTATTATAAACAGTGGCAGATATTCGAGCCACTGAAAATTATATATTTAACAAATATTTCGTTTAACATCATTAGCAAAGCGAATTTACCCACTGGTGTTATAAATGGAACTTAAGTTAAACTTTCATTGATCACTGGTTGGACATGGAAAACCAGCGCCATGGCAAGAAATGTCGTGGCAAAATGGTGAGTGTGCTCAAGTCCCCAGATGGCGCTTTGACACATACGAGAATGGGTAGGTATGTAAATTATGTAGTAAATATTATTTGTACAAACTATGTTTTTTTTCTTTCTATACTAAATTAATTGTTTTGTATATGATTGGAATTTAAAATTAGTCTCATAGCGTTATTTTGGCGAATTAACCGTTCTTTGTTCTTTCTTCCATTATCTCTATTGGAGAGTAGCGTTAAATTATTCAAAAGAAACCGAAAAAACATAATTAAAAAAAATAAAGAAAATTACACAGAAAGCTAATACAATGGTAGAATTTTTTAAATGATTCGTACATTTTTTTTTCACCCTAGATTTCTCCCTACCTAAGTATAAATACACGCCATGACTTATAGAATCTTGTTGCTTATAAATTAGTAACCCTAACCACCAATTGAAAATATTTACAAGAAGCCATTGGCAGTAATAATTGCTACCGTAATCCTAGTAGCTCAACCAAAAAAAACTAATATTCCTATAAAATCTCGTTTGAAACTGGCAGCCCCGGCCGCACAGCAACGTCAGCGCGCTAATATATTCCATCAGCCGAGTAAACTGCAATCTGCGCGCCGCCCATTCAGCGCGTAACGAGCGCACGGAACCGCGTTAGCGCGCGCGGGCCGCCGCCGTCGCGCACCTCTCTGTTTACCTCGTCCGAGCTATTTGCGCGCCGCATTCATTCCGACTCGGCGGCTGTATGCGAGCTCTGATTGGAAGGGCTCAACGGAAATACGCTCACATATCCACTAATTTATAAATAAATATATAAATATCTTCACGCAATACAGGGGTAGATAGAGATCTAGTCTAGACATTTGAGTCCCTTCGACCCACCTTCCACCGAAGATATTTTCGGGACAACGTGACAGGTGGTGAGCCAGTCGCCGTCTTTATGTCCAAGCAAACGATATAATTCGTATATAGGTTTTTGAAAAACTCATTAGTATGAGGATCGAACTCGGGTCTCAAGACTCTAAATTCCGACCACCCAACAACTAGGCTATCGTGACTCTGTATGTTTGCTCATATTTCAAATTGTATACATACATACAAAGTCGCGATAGCCGTGTGGTTGGGTGATCAGAATCCGAGTCAAGAGACCGGAGTTCGATCCCTAGGTAGAAGGCTCATAACAATGTTTTTTTTTTTATTTTGAACATTTATATCATTGGCTTGGACATAAAGGCGGCGACGGGCTTCTCCAGTCACGCTGTCCCGAAAATATCTTCGGTGGAACGTGGGCCGAAAGGACCTAACTGTCTAGACATTTGTCTACCCCTGTATTGGGAAAGATATATATTCATATTTTTGGTGTAAATACATAACAACCTCTAAAATTTTAATGGTAGTTCATACATACATACAAATATACGATACTTCTACAGTCAGGAGGATTTGCTATAATCGTGTAGCTAAGATTTGCGATCAAAATACCATATAACTGACTAATAATTGTCGTTCGTGACTGGCCTGCTTTGATCTGGTATTTTTCGAGATGGTTATCGCGCCATCTATCGATTGCCATTGTTATTTACGAGACCTTAGACTCCTAAGACCTCTTTAAACCACACGGGAAGTGCTCCCATTATGTTAAACTATTTGTATAGATGCAGACAGAGGTTGGCAGCAAACATCGCATGTATTTCTTTAATATTGGACCACGATAGCCAGGTGGTTGGGCGATCTAGATTCGTAGTAGGAGAAGACCCGAATACGATCTTCAGGAGGAAAGGTTGTACTGATGAGTTTATTTGAGACTAATGTACAATTTGTATCTCTGACTTGGATATTAAGAACGATGTAAAAGAACGACAGGATATTCAACTGTCACCTTATCCCAAACAAGCTCCGGCGAAATTTACGTTAAAAAGACTATATTCTCTACGTATCTGACTAAACCAGTATGGGAAATTTCGTAAAGATATAAAAAAAAATTCTGTGAAAAGCGATCTCTTCGTAAAATGTGCGTCGTTTCCATTGACGCATGAAAAGGACTAAAACTCTTTTAGACATGACGCAGGTCTAAAAGATGTAATTACTAAAGTAAATGATGAGAGACAATGAAATCCTTTCGAATCACATTTCACAGAAGCTTGTATGGGACACCTGATAGGAAGCGAGACTATTGCCGTCTTAAGGAAGTAAATCCAAAGTACATAGTCCAAACTATATAGTACAACATATTTACAGTAGATAGATACTCATACATACATATAAACCATCCATGACTTGAGTACAATTGATCAAATTAATGTTTGCCTCTAGCGGGATTCGAACCCGCAAAAGCACGGGCTCGACGCTTCGTGTTGCGGACCGCAACCCGCTACGGGTTGCGGGAGCGTTCGTTCACTACTGGGGTATCGAGTCGTCCATTGCTGTGATGCTTTTTAACATAAGCATGGTTTTCTGCTACATCACAAATAATATTTCCTACACTAAATTCTGCCTCCGCAAAATTTATTGCACACACACACACACACACACACGCACGCACGCACGCACGCACGCACGCACGCACGCACGCACGCACGCACGCACGCACGCACGCACACACACACACACACACACACACACACACACACACACACACACAACACACGCACGCACACACACACACACACACACACACACACACACACACGCGCGCGCGCGCACTCATGCACTCACACAAACTCATTGAAATTCCCGCGGGATTCTTTAACTTTCCGAAAAAAACCGCAGTTTATAAGCCTAAAAAGGCACGATAGCATGTTGGGTGGTCGGAATTTCGAGTCAAGAGACCCGAGTTCCGTCCCCAAGTGGCAGGCTCGTACCAATGAGTTTTTCAAAAACTTTGTACGAATCATATCGTTGGCTTGGACAACGATATGATTCGTACAAGACGGCGATGGACTCACCACCTGTCACGTTGTCCCGAAAATATCTTCGGTGGAAGGTGGGTCAAAGGGACTTAATTGTCTAGAGTAGACCTCTGTCTACACCTGTATTGGGAATTGCGCGAAGATATTCATATTTATTTATTTTTAAGTATTAACCATGAGGTCTCACCTGAGGTTCAATCTTTTCGACGGCTTTCGGCTTCAGTCTCTGCAAATGATTGGGTAACCTCGTTTCCTTCTTTTCTTCGCTGCAGACTTCATCTCTATTCTCTTCACTCTTACGTCTGCTTTTGTCGTTGCCTTTCCTAGGATTCACTCTGGCCGCCTATGGATATATCATAATATAACAGTTAGTTTTGCAACGACATCTGGCAACTAATGTACGTAAAAGCATTGAGCTTGTGTGTGTTAGTGTCTACGCCCGGGCGCGTACGTTGTGTTAATGTGTCTCGTGGAAAGTATATTTAATGAAATTAAATTAAATTATATTAGTATATTTAATGATTTTAAATATACTTTCGATTAGAGCGCCAATAGCCTAATGGTTTAGGGTGCGGACTGCGAAACATGACGTCGCAGGTTCGGGCCCCGCCATTCGACTACTGACGTAAACCAACCGCAGACACAAGCATTGCAGTTTAATTGGAGTGGTTAACAGGAATACTAGTAATGTTATTCGGCATTGCTAGTATTCTATTGCTAGTCTTTAAAATATCTTCACGCAATTCCCAATACAGCTGGAGACACACATGCGTATGCATGAGTGTGCACGCACAGAGTGCGTACGCACAAGCGTGCACATGCACGTGCGTGTGCGTGTGCGTATTTATATGACTTTATGCTCGAGTACGCATGTGCCATGTTCAAGTATACGTTTAGAAATGTTACTTTAACAGCCATCGTTATAAAATTAAAAAGTCACGATAGCCGAGTGGTTGGGTGGTCGGAATTTCTAGTCAAGAGACCCGAGTTCGATCCCCAGGTGGTAGGCTCGTGTCAATGGGTTTTTCAAATACTTATGTGCCAACTTTACCGTTGGCTTGGACATAAAGACGGCGACGAGCTCACCACCTGTCACGTTGTCTCGAAAATATATTCGGTGGAAGGTGGGTCGAAGGGACTTAATTGTCTAGACCAGACCTCTGTCAACCCCCGTATGGGGAATTGCGTGAAGATATTTATTTATTTTAATTCCAATTATAAGTTCCTTACTTCGGGATCGAAGCAATATATGTGATGTTGTCCCTATCTATTACATGCATAGATAGCGGCATAATCTTACAGCAATAACTCAAATTCATAGTTGCACATGAATATTGCGTGAAAATTAACACTAGTAGATGCTTTCGTCTGTGTGTGTACTATACTATGATAAACACTTATTTGAGCCAACTGACCATTTCCTCGGTGCGCCTTATCATCTCCAGCTGCTGCTCCCGCGCAATCGCCTGCCGCACCGCCGGCTGTGTGCGGACACGCTCCTCATTGCCTTTGAAAACCATTCATGCCATAATATAATAAAAAATATATATTTATAAATCAAAGACAAAATTTATAAACAAAATCTTTGGTCTATGATTGTTTTTTTACCGATTTTAAAAAGGAAATTGTTTCGTGTTTTACATTTTTTTTTATAGAAATGGGAGGCAAACGAGCAGGTGGCACCCGCAATGCCAGAGGCTTAGCAGATGCGGGGGGGTCTCCGGTTACCTGCACTCACCAGACGAAACGCAGAAGTTTGTTAGACTTCTACTTTACGCCGGTATTCTGTGAGGTCGTGGTACTTCCCCGGTCGAGCCGGCCCATTCATGCAACAACAAAAGCTGATGCGTGGCTCTACCACTCTATAAAAAACTTATTTTAATACCGCATCGAGGCTTGGAAGGGTTAAGCAACAATAATATAAACTAACATAGAAACATTTATATAAATAAACAACTCGATATTGTACTAAGTAGTTACCCAGCCTTAGAAGCTAGGGGCAAACACTTGTGTGACGAAAATGAATTTATTAATTTACATTAATTAAATTAACTTGGAGTTCTTAAAGTATCTTCGTAGAAAATCTGGAGTGGTGTTCTGTCTTCTTTATATACATAATAATTACTTTTTAGTATGTATGGTACATAGTACATACTGTTTAGTATGTACTATGTTACTTTTTTGCATAGAATAGACCAGCAATAAGCTAAACGGATTTATATTTGTAGTATCATGGTCCCGGAGAATTTTTTTAGTAAATTTCATAAGTTAACTCTTATCAATATTACGAGGTAATTTTTTAATGTGCACCAATTATGAAGACGATTAAAGTACCTATATAGTTTTGCTGCATCCGATAAATTATTGATAGCTTAATATACTTTTCAATTCTTTAGCAAACTGAAAACAATTAGATAGATCATTTACAAATACAATAAGTAAAATTGATCCCGGATGAAACCCTTGGGGTACGCCGGACAGTATTTATTCTTTGTCACACCTTATACTAAGGACTACAATGGGCGGACTTAATGCCCGGTGGAATTCTCTACCAGTCAACCCTTTAGATTAGATTAGATAGTAACAAAATTCCTGTAGAAATATATTCAGCAATTAAAACCTTTTGTGATTTGAGTAGAAAGTACAAGAGATACTAAGGAACCAATATAGCAATTTAACGAAAAACGCAAACATCTAAAACAGAAAATATCTTGTAATTGGAAATTTGTAGTTAACCCTATCGAAAGTTTTACTTATGTTTGTATAAATTGCGCCTGTTTGTCGATAGCATTAGTTATTCGATGTACACCTAGAGACTGGATTGGGTTATTGTTATTTATACATTGTTATGGATATTGACTGCATTTTCTCTTAGCAATTAAATGATCTCCCGGAAATTTGCATAATGCGCGGACAATGACTATTTAAATTTTAAGCTTTTGTTATGCAATTTTATTGATTTTTAAAGCATATTTATGCTGAACTTTTATGTGATTAAATTACAGAGAAAAAAGTTAAAATTTCAACTGACACGGGCGGAATTCGAACCCGCGACTTTCGTCGATCCGTGGCGACGCTGTTACTTCTGAGCCACCGTGTCTTACACGCACCAGTTGAAATTTTAAATCTGTATACTCTCTTATTACTTATGCCTTGTTTTTTGGCATAGGCGCCATCTATTATCCCTTTTACAAGTGACAATTGGATTGTCCGCCCGTGTCAGTTGAAATTTTAACTTTTTTCTCTTTAATTTAATTTTAAGATTTTAAGCTTTTGGTTTATCAGTCACGATATATATAACAAAACAATATAAAAAACCGTTATTGTTTTATTTCCTCTCAGAACGTAATTCTTCGGATAAACGCACGATGCCGTCCGTCTATATCTGCTAACACACGGCAGAGAGAGAGAGAGAGAGAGAGAGAGAGAGAGAGAGCACACCTGCACATTGGCGGAGCGCAGGCGCGGCGCCAGCAGGTGCGGCAGCAGCGGCAGCACGTCGAGCCGCAGCGCGCCGCGCCGCACCATGCCGTCCGTCTCTATCTGCTAACACACGGCAGAAAGAGAGCACACCTGCACGTTGGCGGAGCGCAGGCGCGGCGCCAGCAGGTGCGGCAGCAGCGGCAGCACGTCGAGCCGCAGCGCGCCGCGCCGCACCATGCCGTCCGTCTCTATCTGCTAACACGGCAGAGAGAGAGAGAGAGAGCACACCTGCACGTTGGCGGAGCGCAGGCGCGGCGCCAGCAGGTGCGGCAGCAGCGGCAGCATCGTCGAGCCGCAGCGCGCCGCGCCGCACCATGCCGTCCGTCTATATCTGCTAACACGGCAGAGAGAGAGAGAGAGAGAGAGAGAGAGAGCGAGAGAGCACACCTGCACGTTGGCGGAGCGCAGGCGCGGCGCCAGCAGGTGCGGCAGCAGCGGCAGCATCGTCGAGCCGCAGCGCGCCGCGCCGCACCATGCCGTCCGTCTATATCTGCTAACACACGGCAGAAAGAGAGCACACCTGCACATTGGCGGAGCGCAGGCGCGGCGCCAGCAGGTGCGGCAGCAGCGGCAGCATGTCGAGCCGCAGCGCGCCGCGCCGCACCATGCCGTCCGTCTCTATCTGCTAACACACGGCAGAGAGAGAGAGAGAGAGAGAGAGAGAGAGAGCACACCTGCACGTTGGCGGAGCGCAGGCGCGGCGCCAGCAGGTGCGGCAGCAGCGGCAGCACGTCGAGCCGCAGCGCGCCGCGCCGCACCATGCCGTCCGTCTCTATCTGCTAACACACGGCAGAAAGAGAGCACACCTGCACGTTGGCGGAGCGCAGGCGCGGCGCCAGCAGGTGCGGCAGCAGCGGCAGCACGTCGAGCCGCAGCGCGCCGCGTCGCACCATGCCGTCCGTCTCTATCTGCTAACACACGGCAGAGAGAGAGAGAGAGAGAGCACACCTGCACGTTGGCGGAGCGCAGGCGCGGCGCCAGCAGGTGCGGCAGCAGCGGCAGCACGTCGAGCCGCAGCGCGCTGCGTCGCGCCGCCCGCACGATGCCGTCCGTCTCTATCTGCTAACACACGGCAGAGAGAGAGAGAGCACACCTGCACGTTGGCGGAGCGCAGGCGCGGCGCCAGCAGGTGCGGCAGCAGCGGCAGCATGTCGAGCCGCAGCGCGCCGCGCCGCACCATGCCGTCCGTCTCTATCTGCTAACACACGGCAGAGAGAGAGAGAGAGAGCACACCTGCACGTTGGCGGAGCGCAGGCGCGGCGCCAGCAGGTGCGGCAGCAGCGGCAGCACGTCGAGCCGCAGCGCGCCGCGTCGCACCATGCCGTCCGTCTATATCTGCTAACACACGGCAGAAAGAGAGCACACCTGCACGTTGGCGGAGCGCAGGCGCGGCGCCAGCAGGTGCGGCAGCAGCGGCAGCATCGTCGAGCCGCAGCGCGCCGCGCCGCACCATGCCGTCCGTCTATATCTGCTAACACACGGCAGAAAGAGAGCACACCTGCACGTTGGCGGAGCGCAGGCGCGGCGCCAGCAGGTGCGGCAGCAGCGGCAGCATCGTCGAGCCGCAGCGCGCCGCGCCGCACCATGCCGTCCGTCTCTATCTGCTAACACGGCAGAGAGAGAGAGAGCACACCCGCACGTTGGCGGAGCGCAGGCGCGGCGCCAGCAGGTGCGGCAGCAGCGGCAGCACGTCGAGCCGCAGCGCGCCGCGCCGCACCATGCCGTCCGTCTCTATCTGCTAACACACGGCAGAAAGAGAGCACACCTGCACGTTGGCGGAGCGCAGGCGCGGCGCCAGCAGGTGCGGCAGCAGCGGCAGCATCGTCGAGCCGCAGCGCGCCGCGTCGCGCCGCCCGCACGATGCCGTCCGTCTCTATCTGCTAACACACGGCAGAAAGAGAGCACACCTGCACGTTGGCGGAGCGCAGGCGCGGCGCCAGCAGGTGCGGCAGCAGCGGCAGCACGTCGAGCCGCAGCGCGCCGCGTCGCGCCGCCCGCACGATGCCGTCCGTCTATATCTGCTAACACGGCAGAGAGAGAGAGAGCACACCCGCACGTTGGCGGAGCGCAGGCGCGGCGCCAGCAGGTGCGGCAGCAGCGGCAGCACGTCGAGCCGCAGCGCGCCGCGCCGCACCATGCCGTCCGTCTATATCTGCTAACACGGCAGAGAGAGAGAGAGAGAGAGAGAGAGAGAGAGAGCACACCTGCACATTGGCGGAGCGCAGGCGCGGCGCCAGCAGGTGCGGCAGCAGCGGCAGCATCGTCGAGCCGCAGCGCGCCGCGCCGCACCATGCCGTCCGTCTATATCTGCTAACACGGCAGAGAGAGAGAGAGAGAGAGAGAGAGAGAGAGCACACCCGCACGTTGGCGGAGCGCAGGCGCGGCGCCAGCAGGTGCGGCAGCAGCGGCAGCATCGTCGAGCCGCAGCGCGCCGCGCCGCACCATGCCGTCCGTCTATATCTGCTAACACACGGCAGAGAGAGAGAGAGCACACCTGCACGTTGGCGGAGCGCAGGCGCGGCGCCAGCAGGTGCGGCAGCAGCGGCAGCATGTCGAGCCGCAGCGCGCCGCGCCGCACCATGCCGTCCGTCTCTATCTGCTAACACACGGCAGAGAGAGAGCACACCTGCACGTTGGCGGAGCGCAGGCGCGGCGCCAGCAGGTGCGGCAGCAGCGGCAGCATCGTCGAGCCGCAGCGCGCCGCGCCGCACCATGCCGTCCGTCTATATCTGCTAACACGGCAGAGAGAGAGAGAGCACACCTGCACGTTGGCGGAGCGCAGGCGCGGCGCCAGCAGGTGCGGCAGCAGCGGCAGCATCGTCGAGCCGCAGCGCGCCGCGCCGCACCATGCCGTCCGTCTATATCTGCTAACACGGCAGAGAGAGAGAGAGAGAGAGCACACCTGCACGTTGGCGGAGCGCAGGCGCGGCGCCAGCAGGTGCGGCAGCAGCGGCAGCACGTCGAGCCGCAGCGCGCCGCGTCGCGCCGCCCGCACGATGCCGTCCGTCTCTATCTGCTAACACACGGCAGAGAGAGAGCACACCTGCACGTTGGCGGAGGCGCAGGCGCGGCGCCAGCAGGTGCGGCAGCAGCGGCAGCATCGTCGAGCCGCAGCGCGCCGCGTCGCGCCGCCCGCACGATGCCGTCCGTCTCTATCTGCCAACACACGGCAGAGAGAGAGAGAGAGAGAGAGAGCACACCTGCACATTGGCGGAGCGCGCAGGCGCGGCGCCAGCAGGTGCGGCAGCAGCGGCAGCATGTCGAGCCGCAGCGCCGCGCCGCACCATGCCGTCCGTCTCTCATCTGCTAACACACGGCAGAGAGAGAGAGAGAGAGAGAGAGAGCACACCTGCACGTTGGCGGAGGCGCAGGCGCGGCGCCAGCAGGTGCGGCAGCACGTCGAGCCGCAGCGCGCCGCGTCGCGCCGCCCGCACGATGCCGTCCGTCTCTCATCTGCCAACACACGGCAGAGAGAGAGAGAGCACACCCGCACGTTGGCGGAGCGCGCAGGCGCGGCGCCAGCAGGTGCGGCAGCAGCAACGGCAGCACGTCGAGCCGCAGCGCGCGCCGCGCCGCACCATGCCGTCCGTCTCTATCTGCTAACACACGGCAGAGAGAGAGAGAGAGAGAGAGAGAGCACACCTGCACGTTGGCGGAGCGCAGGCGCGCCGCGCCGCACCATGCCGTCCGTCTCTATCTGCTAACACGGCAGAGAGAGAGCACCTGCACGTTGGCGAGCGCAGGCGCGGCGCCAGCAGGTGCGGCAGCAGCGGCAGCATCGTCGAGCCGCAGCGCGCCGCGTCGCGCCGCCCGCACGATGCCGTCCGTCTCTCATCTGCCAACACACGGCAGAGAGAGAGAGAGAGAGAGAGAGAGAGCACACCTGCACGTTGGCGGAGGCGCAGGCGCGGCGCCAGCAGGTGGCAGCAGCGGCAGCATCGTCGAGCCGCAGCGCGCCGCGTCGCACCATGCCGTCCGTCTCTATCTGCTAACACACGGCAGAGAGAGAGAGAGCACACCCGCATCGTTGGCGGAGCGCAGGCGCGGCGCCAGCAGGTGCGGCAGCAGCGGCAGCACGTCGAGCCGCAGCGCGCCGCGCCGCACCATGCCGTCTCTATCTGCTAACACACGGCAGAGAGAGAGAGAGCACACCTGCACGTTGGCGGAGCGCAGGCGCGGCGCCAGCAGGTGCGGCAGCAGCGGCAGCACGTCGAGCCGCAGCGCGCCGCGTCGCACCATGCCGTCCGTCTCTATCTGCTAACACACGGCAGAGAGAGAGAGAGAGAGAGAGAGCACACCTGCACGTTGGCGGAGCGCAGGCGCGGCGCCAGCAGGTGCGGCAGCAGCGGCAGCATCGTCGAGCCGCAGCGCGCGCCGCGCCGCACCATGCCGTCCGTCTCTATCTGCTAACACACGGCAGAGAGAGAGAGAGAGAGCACACCTGCACGTTGGCGGAGCGCAGGCGCGGCGCCAGCAGGTGCGGCAGCAGCGGCAGCACGTCGAGCCGCAGCGCGCCGCGCCGCACCATGCCGTCCGTCTCTATCTGCTAACACACGGCAGAGAGAGAGAGAGAGAGAGAGCACACCTGCACGTTGGCGGAGCGCAGGCGCGGCGCCAGCAGGTGCGGCAGCAGCGGCAGCACGTCGAGCCGCAGCGCGCCGCGCCGCACCTGCACGGCCGCCGCGCAGCCGCGCCACACCGACCAGACTATACTGTCCACCTCCGCTTTCTTACGATACGTCTGCGGGCAAACAGTTTGCTTTTATTTACACATTACACGCTACTATTAGCTTCACCTGTATGTTTGTAACAGACTTCTTTTGGCGCGATTTTGACCCAATTTAAACGGCCAGATTCCGTTCAAACTTTGTAGATTTATCGAGGACCGATGAAAATACACTAATTTGATAAAAAAAAAACTGAAAAGTAAAATAAATAATAGTTTAAAAAAACTAAAAAACACGTTTTTCTTTTATTCACACTATTATTAATTTATAATTATTGCAAATTTTAAGGCTATCCTTAATTTAATTTTATTAATATTTATTTTCTATTTTTTAGTTCGGTTTTCTATAAAAAGTATGTTTTTTTATTTCTTTTTACTATTATTTATTAATTTAACAAAGGCATATTAGCAGACTGTATGATTACGCCGTAAGAATATGCCACATACCTGTATAGTGAGAGGCGACTAAGGGATAATGCATAACTCAATATGTCGGGTTGCCTCTCAATTGTTTTTTTTTGATATATTTTTAGGCCAAACCGAACACATAAAAATTTTGCGTATTAATATTTTTATAAATTTGTTTTTAGTCTTAAAAAAATGATGAGCAAACCTATAATTGGCTTGCACACGAATACCAATCACGTATTCAGTATACTTTTGTTACTGTAAGTGTGTTAAGCTGCTGATGTGCCAATAAACAAATAAATATATAAAATGCCTATTCTGTCGAAAATGAAATATTATATAGTATAAAATGTCTATTCGGCCACTGCTATTAAATAAAAGGGATATTACATATGATTCCAAGAAAAAAATACGTAAACATTAAAGTATATTAACTTTCAAGGTAACAAAAATTTCTGTAATTATTATACACAGACACACCTACCTCCTGACTCTGCATAGGAAACCTCAACTTGTGCTGAGCCCTTGAGGCGAGCAGTCGGTGACATTGCGCTATACACAACGGTAGGACTCCGTAGAGCGAGTAATTCTGAGTACGCATCGTCCAAGAATTGACAGTGTCATAGAAAAGGAGCCAGTTCATTGTCTCACAGGCTATGAGGAGACGGGAGTCAACACGTGCAGTCAGGTAATTTTCGAAGATACCCTCTATTAATCTGTAATAATAATTCCCACATGAATCTCTCTATGAAGCTAAGCAGCCAGTAAAAAAGGTAATTAAATTTTAATTACTTATCACATATTAAACTACTACGGTAAATTTATATTCATTTAACTTAAATCTGATTTAAGTTAAATGCTATGGACCAAGATCGATACTAACAAAACAACTAAAATAATTGCGGTAGCTAAGTTTGGCAAACTAATAACACTAGTAAAAAAGTTTACTTCAAGAACCAAGATTAATTAATGTTTAGTTAAACAACATGATTAAGCGTCACGTGGATATTCTTCTTAATAATATTCTTCTGTCCGTTAGTTGGGGAGTATCACCCATCAAAATTCTAAATTTTGTAGAATTTTTATTTCATTAAGACAATTAAGGCAATAAACTATTCAGTCGCGTTTTTTGTTTTAAAAATATTCAAATTCCCCATAATATGGTGGGATCAAATCGAGTAGTAAGGGTAGTTATTCTTCCTGTACCTACAAGCCATGATGCCAGTTCATCTCGTTTTATAGCTTTCCCTATATTTAGCAATCTCTTGTTTGACAGTATTGATCTTAAGATCCTCATGAACATATTTGTTGCTCACGTAGTAGAGTATACCAAGCGAGGCTCGCAATTACTTGGAATTTTTAAAAGAATGTTGCTATTGCTAGCAGTTCCCCATAGCTGGTTTCCATATGCCTAGATTGGTTTGAGTATAGATTTGTAAATAACTTACTTTCATATGATAAACTTGTTTTACTACCAGTACATTGATCTGACTTTCGTGTTTAGCTGTTTCCGTTTAGTCCAAATGTGTTTTATGCAGGTGAGGCTTCGATCTAGATACATAACTCTGTAGCAGGCATAACTCTGGGGCAGGTCTGCCTTCTCAGGGTGATGGTCAAAAAGGTCACATTGTCTAGCCATTCCTTCACTGGACGTTTCCATGGAGAATGTCTGATGCTCATCGTGTATCGACAGAAGAGCTGTGTTATCAGCATAGGTGGCAGATCAGATACTATCAGTCATTATACTATCGTTATTAGTCATTATTGTCATTATGCTGTTAGAGTGCGTTGGCAGGTCTGCAGTAAATAGCAAATATAGTATGGGTCCCAATATACTTCCTTATGGTACTCCGGAGAAGACTTCGTTTAAAGGAATATTTTCTTTGTAGAACTTCACCCCAAAACACCTATTGTATAGGTATGATCGTAAAATGGGAAAGAACTAGTGTGTTTTTGGACGAGCTTTTTTTATTTTTAAAGGTATTACTTCATACCACACCCTGTTAAACGCCTCACCAATATCTAGTAAGGCAGATGAACAGAATTGTTTACATAATAGTGTAAGACTTACAGTATCAGTGATACGGTGTACAAATCCTCTATTTATGGAAATAACAATATATATTCGTTTATCGATAGACATTTTTAATCCACCACCGTTTCGTTATGAGGTTCTCTTATCGGATAAGAAACAGGCGAAAGACACTCCGTCATTGTCCTCTGCTTTTGGTCAAGAGAATACAAAAATATGATATGATTTTCCCTAGAAATAGCTTGAGAGCGATCAACTTATTCTCATGGGTTAATTTCATTAATAAATTAATTTATATTATAATAACCCTTCCTATAAAGTTTCTATTTCACAAAGTTTTTAAACCTGTTAATAGGCAGGCTTTGCACATTTACTGGGATTTTGTTGTAGTTTGAAAGTCACCATAGACAAGTGGTTGGGTGGTCGGAATTTCGAGTCAAGAGACAAGAGTTCGATCCCCAAGTGGCAGGCTCGAACCAATGGGTTTTACAAAAACTTATGTACGATTTATATCGTTGGCTTGGACATAAAGACGGCGATGGGCTCACCACATGTCACGTTGTCCCGAAATTATCTTCGGTGGAAGGTGGGTCGAAGGGACTTAATTGTCTAGACTAGACCTCTGTCTATCCCTGTATTGGGAATTGCGTGAAGATATTTATATTTATTTATTTGTTGTAGAAGTGAAGAAGATATACACCATGCTATAAATCAGTTACTTACTCTATGGAGTCTAGTAACCGGTATTACAAGCTTGTGTTTGTTCCTAGTATTTACATTAAGCACAACAGAATTCCAGTTTCAAATATAATTTTAAATTGTATCTGTTCAATAGTTTCATGCTGCTCTCGGAAGCCAAATTGATGGAAAGGAACAACTTGCGGAAGAAAGGTGTGTAACTTGTTTAACAGTATTTTTTCCCGGAGCTTTACTATGAGCTGTGATATGAATCATGCCTCTTGTAGTCTTAAATCTGGTGTTTTTCCATTCCGTGGATTTAAAATTTTCCTCCACATTTCTTTGGGGCTAGCACTTTTTAGTGGTAAGCTCATTTGCAGTGCTGCGTGCATCTGCATCTGCGTTCTGTTTTTGACCACTTTCCATCAGTAATATTTATAGATGGTTTGTTCTTTTAGTCTTTTTAGCCTTTTCGTTATCGTACACAATGAGTAGTTAGGTATTTTTCTCAGGAGTAATCTTTACCAGGTATTGAATGCGTTCGTTTTTACGTTTCAGAAATCACGTGCTTAAATTCCTCAGAGGAATTGCAGAAAAGTTATCACATGGGTATTTTTTGTAGATTGTAATTTTTTTCGCAGCCGTTTTCTTTATCTTTTTGGAAAAGGGGGTCATTAGTTGTAGATTTTAAGATTTTATATCTGCTTTCTCCTGTTACTGTCTTTTAAGTAGTCTTCGTTACTATATTAATTTTGTTTGTTGATTCCGGACAGGAGTCCGAATATGTAGAATTTTGACAACAAGCTCTTAATTGACAAGATAATATTAAATAATGAATAAACATCGTATTTCTATAATGTATTGTCTTATATATTGTAATATATACATTATTTTTATTGAATGAAAATAAGCCAAAGAATTTTTCAATAATCTTGCTAGCTATTTAAATACAGATTATTTTAATTAATAAATTACACTAATGCACAGATTATTAAATAACTAACGTTTTGCTAATTTTAATTTTTGCATATAACCACAAGTTGATTTTTTTTATGAAAATGCGTTCATAATGCCGTAATTCATGCGCAGGGTGGCCGAGATAGTAAGGAACGAGAGGCTCAAGGTTGCATGGTGGGCCAACCGCCTTAATAGCTGAAACCCTCCGCTTCCTCTTTTACACTCTTACCGCAACTTACTTTTTTTTCTCCGGAATAAAATATATACTATTTTCTTTTCTGGAGATTAGGCAAGTGATACCAAACTGATTTATTTTATAAATATATTTAGGGTATACAGATAGGAACAACATCTCATACCTTGGTCTTGGTCTTAGATGCCATAGTAGAAAAAGCACTTGTGTTATGAAATCGGAAATAACGAAGATTGTACGAGCTATATAATATAATACAACTACTGCCAAGGAACCAATAACATCTAGGCCCATGGAAATGTAGAAAAAGAGGTTTTTCTCAATGTATAAAAACCGATTATTCTACATTTCACAATCGTCCGTCAGGGAATCGAACCCGGAAACTCAGAGCTGATGACACCATAAAACTAGTTTGTTCGCTAATCCTCCCACATAGATCACCCATTTGAATTTAAACCGATTTTTATTCCAGTTTGTATTTTGAATTTAAATTAAAAATAAAAAATATCTTCACGTGAAGATATTTTTTATTTTTAGACAGACAGAGGTCGAGTCTAGCCAATTAAGTCCCTTCGACCCACCTTCCACCGAAGATATTTTCGGGACAACGTGACAGGTGGTGAGCCCGTCATCGTCTTTATGTCCAAGCCAACGATATTCGTACATAAGTTTTTGAAAAACCCATTGGTACGAGCCTACCAACTGGGGATCGAACTCGGGTCTATTGACTCGAAATTCCGACCACCCAACCACTCGGCTATCGTGACTTTAAATTGTAACCGGTTTAGCAGTTGAGTCGTAAAAGCGTAACAGACAGAGAGAGGTACAGTCCTGTTTATGTATGTTATGTTATATGTATGGAACTATGGATTACCTGTCATATTCCCCAGCAGCTTGAATGGTTTTCAAAATAGAATTAGATTGTCCATCTTCAAGTGTAAATATAGCTTGTAATGCCTGCATCATGCTCCTGCTTGTGTCCTTAGTGCCGATTGCTACATTTTCTATGTCTTCGACTGTGACCTATGGATTTAATAAAATTATAGAATTAAAAAAAAAACTTTTACGAATAATAACACATCTATCATGCGTGATTTTCAAAATGACAACTTTTAAATCACAAAGTAGAAGAAAATTTTTATGTAAGTGGAATGTTGATGCTTCACATCGGATGAAGTTTTAAAGGTACGAAAAAATATGCCAATTACAGATCGTTTACATATCTGAGAATTTAAGGTGAAAATAGATGCATTAAATGTCAGTTATTTTGATACGTTTTAATAGCAACATGTTTCAAATAAAATATGAATAAAATACATATAAAATAGTCTAAAATAAATCGTTTAAATCAGTAGGTAAGATTTTGTTGACTTGTGCGCAAGTTATGTTTAGGTAAGGGATGAAGATCATGGATTCCTGCTCGAGGTAATCTGCTATTAATTAATTTTAACTTCATCGTTATCATTTTGATTTTTATGTTCTTCTGATTTGGATAAAAAACCAACACTGGATATGAAATTCCCAATTTTTTTTTGGGAAATTGTAAAATTGAACTTTGTGAAAGAATTTTGTTCCCGCTTGCGGGCGCGCGCGCAGGAAGCTGAGCACGTGCAGCGCGGTGCGCACGTCGCCGCGCGCGCGCGCAGGAAGCTGAGCACGTGCAGCGCGGTGCGCACGTCGCCGCGCGCTGGAGAGCGAGCGCACCTGCGGGCGCGCGCGCAGGAAGCTGAGCACGTGCAGCGCGGTGCGCACGTCGCCGCGCGCTGGAGAGCGAGCGCACCTGCGGGCGCGCGCGCGCAGGAAGCTGAGCACGTAGCGCGGTGCGCACGTCGCCGCGCGCTGGAGCGAGCGCACTGCGGGCGCGCGCGCAGGAAGCTGAGCACGTAGCGCGGTGCGCACGTCGCCGCGCGCGCGCGCAGGAAGCTGAGCACGTAGCGCGGTGCGCACGTCGCCGCGCGCTGAGAGCGAGCGCACTGCGGGCGCGCGCGCAGGAAGCTGAGCACGCAGCGCGGTGCGCGTCGCCGCGCGCGCGCGCAGGAAGCCGAGCACGTGCAGCGCGGTGCACGTCGCCGCGCGCGCGCGCAGGAAGCTGAGCACGTGCAGCGCGGTGCGCACGTCGCCGCGCGGAGAGCGAGCGCACCTGCGAGCGCGCGCGCAGGAAGCTGAGCACGTGCAGCGCGGTGCGCACGTCGCCGCGCGCTGGAGAGCGAGCGCACCTGCGGGCGCGCGCGCAGGAAGCTGAGCACGTGCAGCGCGGTGCGCACGTCGCCGCGCGCTGGAGAGCGAGCGCACCTGCGGGCGCGCGCGCAGGAAGCTGAGCACGTGCAGCGCGGTGCGCACGTCGCCGCGCGCGCGCGCAGGAAGCTGAGCACGTAGCGCGGTGCGCACGTCGCCGCGCGCGCGCGCAGGAAGCTGGAGCACGTGTAGCGCGGTGCGCACGTCGCCGCGCGTTGGAGAGCGAGCGCACTGCGGGCGCGCGCAGGAAGCTGAGCACGTGCGGCGCGGTGCGCACGTCGCCGCGCGCTGGAGAGCGAGCGCACCTGCGGGCGCGCGCGCAGGAAGCTGAGCACGTGCAGCGCGGTGCGCACGTCGCCGCGCGCGCGCGCCGCCAGCGCGGCCGGCACGCGCGCGTCCACGCGCAGCCGCTCGCCGCGCGCCACCGCCGCCAGCCGCGCCGCCAGCCGCGCGCCCGCCACGCCGCCCACGCTCACCGCCAGCGCCACCGGACTGACAGAGAGACAGATTCACTTGATGACAAACAGATGACTCTTCAATGCTTTATTGACGTTCAGTATTTGAGCAGGAATAATGTCACGCCTATTTTTCGCGTGGATGTCGCAAAAGGCGACTCCTCCTCAAGGATCCTCAAGGTTATCAGTTCGTCGAGCTATGTGGCCAGCCCATTTCCACTTCAGCGCGCTGAACGTTACTGCTATGTCCATTTGCTGGGGATGTACTCATAGTGGATTCTATCACGCAGAGAAACACTGAGCATAACTCATTCCATAGCAAGCTGAGCAACTTCGAGCACCCTCATTCGACCTGCAGTGAAAGACCACGTCTCGATAACATAAGTCATCACTGGCAACACGCACTGGTTGTATAAGTTGGACTTAAGACATTGAGGTATACTCGACGAGAACATATAGCGTAGTTTCCCGAACGCTGCCCAACCGAGGTTAATCCTTCGATTGGCCCCAGGGTCGAAGTCGGTCGGACAACCTAGTCCGATAATTTGTACCAGGTATATATATTCGTCAACAACTTCAAACGTAGTGTTCCCGATCTCATCCGAAGATTCTTCGCACCCCTTGCCCCGCCACTTTTGCCATGACGCCACCTTTGCCAGGACTAGCGGGCCCGCCGGGCACTGGGGGCCATTTTTGTGAGCTGTTCACAAAGGGTTTTGTCATAGTTGCCATGCTTGGCGAGGGTATTGGCAACCACAGTTTTTTGTCTTAATGGTGTTATTCAGGAAGATGCTGTTGCCCATCTGCTGATATTTTGTGGTCTATCTGTCACACCAATAGGATGAGACAGGATTGCAGATTTTCTTGAGCCCCTGCCATATGGCAAACCTATTATTATTAAACTCACCGTAAAGGCCTCAACGAAGTCGCGTACAAATCATTACATATCGCAATGACAGGTCGTCTCAGTGGCTGCGACTTGCCCTTTCTCTTGCCGCCTTCCGCGAGAGTGGTGGTGCACCACTTCACCAACAACTCCACCGTTTGAATTGGTGCGCCGTCAATCTCGTCTGAAATTATACATACATACATTCTTTAACTCAGAAAACATCGATAAGCGTGACTGGAACTGTAGGAAAGGGAAGACCAACACGAATGTTACTCAGTCCATTTTCGCGTTTTCTTTTTCATACTGAAGTAGTCAGAGGTTCTACACAGTTAAGTTCTTATTGCAAGATTTTTTAATGATAATTATTTTTGAATTTATGACATTAAATTTCATGTAAAAATTATGTTTCAATATATTATCATGATAATTACATTTGTAAATTCAATTATTATATAAATTTTGATACAGAATTTGTTTTTTTTTTTAAATCATATAAATATGTTCACGCATATTTCCAATACCGGAGTAGACAAATAAGTCCTTTCTACCAACCTTTCAGTAGACTATTTTTTCTCACCTACAATTCTTTGTTACCTATTTTTTTCATGATTTTGCTAAGTCCTATCGGGTGCCACATTGTAACTTTGTTCACCTTGTAAAACCATTTATTTATACATGTGGAAAGTATAATAAACTATTGAGTATATCCATATATACTATAAAGACATTTCTGGGATAACCCCATGGTTATCCCAAAAATGTCTTGATAGTCACGATAGCCGAGTAGTGACAGTACCAATGAGTTTTTCAAAAACTTATGTACGAATTTCATCGTTGGCTTGGACATAAAGGCGGCGACGGGCTCACCACCTGTCACGTTGTCCCGAAAATATCTTCGGTGGAAGGTGGGTCAAAGGGACTTAATTGTCTAGACTTGACCTCTGTCTACCCCTGTATTGGGAATTGCGTGAAGATATTTTATTTTTATATTTCCATGGTTATATTAACCCAAAATAAGGCAGTTGGGCCGTCTGTCTGCGTCCAGCAGCGAGCGCATCGACGTGGCGCTCAGTAAGGCGGTCCTGAAAGCTTCCGCGCTGCGCTCGTCGGACGCGTTCAGTTCTACCGGTCTGTAACCTGTAAATATACATAAATATGTACCATATATATACGTATATAGATAGAGACTACATCACATACATTGCTCAGATCCCAACGTAAGTAGCTAAAACTGCACTTGTGTTATGGAATCGAAAACAATGAAGGCATTTTTTAACATTTGTTGCATGAATGGGCCGGCTCGAACGGGGAAGTACCACGACCTCACAGAATACCGGCATGAAGTAGAAGTCTAACAAACTTCTGTGTTTCGTCTGGTGAGTGCAGGTAACAGGAGGCACCTCCCCCCTCAATTCTGGGGGCGGGGGGCACTCTAAGGCCGGCAAGGCATCTGCTATGCCTCTGGTATTGCGGTAATCACTCACCATCACGTGAGCCACCTGCTCGTTTGCCTCCCTTTTCCATAAAAAAAAAAAACACAAACGCCGTGTATTATCTTCACGCAATTCCCAATACAGGGGTAGACAGAGGTCGAGTCTAGACAATCAAGTCCCTTCGACCCACCTTCCACCGAAGATATTTTCGGGACAACGTGACAGGTGGTGAGCCCGTCGCCGTCTTTATGTCCAAGCCAACGATATTCGTACATAAGTTTTTGAAAAACCCATTGGTACGAGCCTACCAACTGGGGATCGAACTCGGGTGTATTGACTCGAAATTCCGACCACCCAACCACTCGGCTATCGTGACTTATTATCGGCCGTGTATTATCGATGTAAGAATATACCATCTCCTTTCTTACAGCCACCCACGGTATCGTAAGAGGTAAATAAGGGATAAAGTCTCTTAGGCTGCCTCCAGATAGCGGGATAACCGCCTCAAAAAACACCTAACCAAGTGTGTGCAACCTAAGCGACCTAAGCAGTTTCTATGAATAAAGAAAAGGTGGTGGTGAATTTTTTCACCGATAGTCATTAAAATGACCTATCAAAAATGCACTGCTGAATAGGGTTCCCTAAAGAATGCCATATTGAACTGTCCAGTGCCACTTGTAGCAGGTAGCTCCATCTTGTTGGTGGTCTATGTTTGCGTGAATAAGGTTTTTTTTTTTATAGAAAAAGGCCAGAAAAGGGAGGCAAACGAGCAGGTGGCTCACGTGATAGTAAGTGATTACCGCCGCCCATGAACACCCACAATGCCAGAGGCTTAGCAGATGGGTTGCCTACCTTAGAATGCCCCCCTCCTCCATAATTGGGGCCGCCCCCAATTATGGGGGAGGGGGGCATTCTAAGGGAGGGTGTGTGGGCCACCGGTTACCTGCACTCACCAGACGAAACACAGAAGTTTGTTAGACTTCTACTTCACGCCGGTATTCTGTGAGATCGTGGTACTTCCCCTGTCGAGCCGGCCCATTCATGCAACAACAAAAGTTGATGCGTGGCTCTACCACATTGACAATTGAGAACGTTTCTTCCCCTATGGTTGTCAGTTCTACGACCTGTATGGCTTGGTCATTGCCACTTCTGCATGCTGATCCTTACGGCTATTTTTTTTACGGCACATGTCTTTATAGCAACATAGTCATTTCCATAGCATACTAAGCAACTTTGAGCTTCCTCATTCAACCTGCACTGTACTAACACCAACACCATACGACTACTACTTATCCAACGGTTATTATTATTATTTTGCAGAGTTAAATAAATATCTTCACGCCATTACCAAATACTGGGGTAAACAGAGGTTTAGACCATTAAGCCCTTTCAACCCACCGAAGATATTTTTGGGACAACATGACTGGTGGTCTGTCACCGTCTTTATGTCCAAGCCCACAATATATATTACATAAATTTAAATCGGTATGTGCTTACTACCTAGGGATCGGACTCAGGTCTCTCGACTCGATATCAGATCACCCAACAACTCGGCTATAGGGACTACTTAGCAGGTTTAATGCATGATTAGACAACTAACCAGCTAATCGGGCTAAGAGATGTGCCAGCGTGGTTTTTCCAACCCCAGGTGGTCCACAAAGCAGCGCCACCTTGTGGTGTGGCCGGCCGTCTTCATCCATCTCAGGTTCCTCTTCCTTCTTCCCCTTCCATTTGTTTGTCAACTGAAATTGACCTGCCCTCTTGCTGAAGCTATTACGTTGTTGAGGGTCCTTCGTTTTCACTTCTTTTTTGAACACCACCTTGAAAATAAATGTTAAATTTGTGACATTGTATCTGGTTGATATTCAACTATAAAATTTTACACATAAATCAATACAGTATAGGAATATTTTTACCAACATTTACCAACTAAAAAGCACATGCCACTTTAATCATTCAATTCATCAAAATTTCAATTCAAAATATTATATATCGTGACTTGTAATAGGAACTTTTAGTAAGAATACTGACGTCAACACTTGTAAATACTAGGGAACAAACACAAACTTGTAACTGGTACTAGACTCCATAGAGTTCTTTCAGGCGACGATGTATACGCTTGTCCCATAAAATTCCAGTAAATATACGAACGGGTTTAAGAAATTCATTAAAGCAACCAGTCACGATAGCGGAGTGGTTGGCTGAAAGGGAAAGTCAAAATACCTGAGTTCGAACCCCAGGTGTCGGCACATACCAATGGGTTTTTTCAAGACTTATGTACGATTTGTATGTAGTGGTAAAGACGGCGACAGGCTCACCACCTGCCACGTTGTGGCAAATCTTTTATTTGGTGGATAGAAATTTAATGTATTTCAGTGGCACCTACGATTTGTATGTAGTGGTAAAGACGGCGACAGGCTTACCACCTGCCACGTTGTGGCAAATCATGTATTCGGTGGATGGAAATTTAATGTATTTCAGTAGCACCTAGAAAAACATTCCTTGACAGGATATTGAAAACCTTATTCTGAGTATACCCAAACAAAGCAGATGTTATGTTTTTATTCAATTATTAACTCTTAATCAATTACCACACTTAAAACAATTTTACTTTGATTTCTAAATTTAAAAGTAAATGCTAATCTCTGCTTAGAAATCTGAAATCATGTCAAGTCAATGTTTACAGTAAATTATAAAATAATGTTAGCTCTAAAGAAAATATGCTCTATCGACTTCATCAGATGACCTCCATGGATGAGTGACGTACACACCAGTTTTCATGGTGTTACGAGCGCTGAGGTCTCGAGTCCGACTCCCAGTACTAAAAAGATTGTATCATTGTAGAAAAATGTTTCTATATTTTCTCGGGTCTGGGTGTTTGTGGTACTTCGTTGTTTACTTAATTTGGGA
Source organism: Sericinus montela (assembly GCA_029286605.1). Classification (NCBI taxonomy): domain Eukaryota; kingdom Metazoa; phylum Arthropoda; class Insecta; order Lepidoptera; family Papilionidae; genus Sericinus; species Sericinus montela. The sequence continues at coordinate 206,302 of JAGSMR010000085.1, read as the reverse complement.
TCAAAGCAAAGTATGTGATGTTGTCCCTATCTATGAGTCTATGTATGTACTTATTGTATCTATTGTTAAAATATCCCTTTACCATGTTTTACATATTTTGAATGTTGGTAATTGTTTAAATTCTTTTCTTAGTAATGTCTTAACATAGGTACAACATCTATATACATTTGCGATGAATTTAATTAATTAAGTATTATACTACATAATCTACATTTAATTCAAAGCTAAAAATTAATATAATCATGTTGCATTAAGTTTTTTTTTAATATTTTAATTACATTATATATATTTTAATAAATCATATACATTAAATATGAAATTATAAAATGCTTACACTTATTCTCCTATGTAAGCTATAAAAAAATATATAAAACCTTAAGAAACAGATACAATAAAATAATTACAGAATGCAATGCTGAGATTTTTTTTTCCAATCAAAAACAAACCAAGAAATTTGACAAACAAATTCATTTCCAATGACAATTCATTTTTATGTTACACTTAACATTATTCTGTATGCAGGATTGACTCTAGATACACTCCTGAACAATTAACAATACAGAGGTTTTATACATTTATATGATTACTTGAGAAGTGGTAAGTTTTTTGTTTGTTTATGTTGTTATTTTAAATACAATATGTATTTTTTAAAGATGATGGTATAAGCACCTCGTCAAATACCAAACCAAAATAAAACAGACCTGAGTGTGTAAGGTATTACGAGGTGTTTAGCACTGCGATAGCCAATTTGCTAGCAGAGCACATAGATTATGGGAAACCCTCTCTTACGGGGTGGTTGAGGACTGTTCTTTGTGAGAAATTTTAAGGTATGCCTATGTTCAGCAGTGGTCCTTCATGGGCTGTAAATAAGAAGATAGAGTTAAATATATATCTTCACGCCATTCTCATTACAGGAGTAGACAAAGGCCTAGACAATTTAGTAGTTTCAACCCAACTTCCATCAAAGACATTTTTTGGTTCCATCAAAGACAATGTGACCGGTGGCGAGCCCGTCACCGCCTCATTGTCCAAACCAATGATATAATTCGTATATAAGTTTTAGAAACATTTGAAATTTTAAAACCATTTTTTTTTTCTCTTTAATTTAATGACAATTCACATTCAATTAGATAATAGGTACATATAAAAGCTCATTTATATAAATATATCAATAATAAATGCTTCAAATAGATTCTATTTGAAGTGATGAATGAAGTCTATTTTGTTATTTGTTGGAATTGGTGAGTATGAGAATTTAAGAACAGTATTTTCTATTATTACCTTATCCCAAAGGTGCAGCCAATGCAGTAGTGCCCTATTAACAGGTTCCTCAGACAAGAGATCAATATAAGACTGTGGACGGTACTTTTCTACCCACAAATCTGCACTCTGGTCTTCTACACATGGAATTGGCTCTGATCTCTCTTCTTCATGTTTCATTCTTAGTTGCTCTTTGTTCTCTAACTGAAAAATAATGTTATCAATTAACTAATGTCGATTATCAAAATGATAGTCATACATTGACGATTTTATACCATTTTATTATAAATGTTAATAGAAAAAAAACAGTAGATGTTGAGTGAATAAGTGAAGACAGAATGGTGAAGAAAATATATTGCGTGAAAGTTAATAATAAAAGGTGTTGAGATATACCGAGACTAAGTTACGAAGAGCATGTAAGTAAATTTGCTCAAAGAGGGTAGGGTCAAGAGTATTCAAATACTTCTTTCCTAGACTTCAAAATAACATTTTCATTATTTCGCAGATGAGCAGAGTTTCTAACCACTTTAAAAGGTTCAAACCAAGGTCACACATGTACTGAAGCAAACCCCTTAACCACTAGACTACCTTAGCATGGCTATGGCAATGATTATTTCAAGTTTAAAACCATTACTTTCCTAACGCTTCCAGATATTTGTTTGTAAACTAATTATCCTTAGCAGAGTCATACACAAAAATTCTGTGTTAAATCATTACAATTTAAACAGAACATTTAACAGTTTCAACAGATTCCTAAATCTGCATTGTGACTTACTTCATTATAAAGTACTTTTTACTTAATAGTTAAAAGAAATTTATAGAATTTAATAAAAGAGATTTTTTCAAGTTTGGCATTAAGTCAAATACTGGGACTGTCATAAATTTCTCAAGATTCAATTATAAAATTTTCGATATAATTGTTTCTGATATATTGTGAGAATACTCAATTATCTTCATAAGTGTTATTTAATGTTATTTTTACCCTTGGCCATTAAGGCCTTTTTAGTAAACTAAAATAGAGGTTTCGTCAGTGCATCTAACATATAAAAATTGAATATATCATACTAACAATCTATTACTGATTCTATTTTCTAATTTACTAACAAATTGTAATTAAAACATCCTCACAATCTTGTGTGCTTCCTCCCATGCTGAAGCATAAGTATCCCGTAGTGAAAGTTGCCCAGTAGTCATTTCCAATGATTGGTCCCAGGAGTCTTCAGATTCTATCCTAATATAGATACGGTCACCATCTGAGTTCGTTAAAGGGACAAAAGGCCATCTGAAATAATTATAAACCACTAGTTAACTAAATAAATGACAGAAAATAATAATATAAATGATCATGATGACATTTGCATTAATTATTTATTTTTAAGCATAAATATATCACCACTTTGGTATGGGCATAAGAACATAGCATGACTTTGACCCTTTCTTTCCTAGGGTTAAGATGAAGAAGACTAAGAGGAAATCCTAGAAAATTACTAAAGACCCACCAAAAGTTTGGTTTTGGTTTCAGCCAAAAAATCTTGGTGGTAAAAAAAAAATAAGTTTCTTCACGGAATTCCCTGTACAGGGGTAGACAGAGGTCTAGTCTATACAATTAAGTCCCTTTGACCCACCCGAAGATATTTTCTATGACTATGTGACAGGGTGTGAGCCCATCGCTGTCTTTATGTCCAAGACAATGATGTAATACATAGATAAGTTTTTGAAAACTCATTGGTACGAGCCTGCCACCTGGGGATAGAACTCAGGTCTCTTGACTCGAAATTCCGACCACCCAACCACTCGGCTATCATGACTTGAATTGTAAAAAAAGTATTATTACTTTTTTTTTCAATACATTTAACTGCTCTAATTAAGTATTAAAATATTCAATTGATAGGATATAGCCATGCGGTTGAGTGATCAGGCTTAATTGTCAAGACCTATATCTACCCCTGTATTGGGAATGGCATGAAGATAAGAAAAATTATTTTAATTCCAAGTGATTTCTTATTCAAACATGTTCAGTTTCAGTTGTGTTTTTGACGGAAACTAAGATCAAATTTTTAACACTGTTAAAGGCTATGCTTAGGAAGGAGGAACTAAACATTTACTAAAACATGCAGTCTCTATCATTTTATTTGGACCAAAGTTTGATTGAAATTAAGGTTACATCAAACAGAACACACACTATGCTTTAAAAGTTATAATATTTCAGATCTTAACCTTATTACCATATAAATTGTTTTCTATTGCTTCAACTCTACTATTTGTAGGAAGAAAATATTTATCTATAAAAAATTATAATGATATGTATACAGAAGAGATTACCTTGGTATGTTAATTGATATATTTTCTTTTACATCAAAATTTACTTTAGTAACATTTATATGATTTGTAGGCTCTGATAGCAACTGTTTAAGTCTTCGTCCCTCAAGTATCTTATTAATTAAATCCATATCATTCTCTTCTTCCGTCTTCTGTCTTTTACTAGGTAATTCTATGCTATCAAAATCAATATCTTCTATGTCTCCAAATAAATCCTCTGCAGTTCTTTTACTTGAAACATTTGTGGCAGGTGTCAGAACATCATCCATGGGTACCAAGCTAGGTGTTAAAGTAATTGTATCATCTTTATTAACTAGTTGCCTAATTTCTGTTTCTGGATTCGCATCTTGATGTTCTGAGAAATCGAGACTTCTTTTTGCTGGCAAAGGCTTTTTTCTAATTAACTTTGAATCTAAACAAAATAAAAAAAAAAAATAAGCTTATTCAAAATAAAGGTAAAAGATTCATAGCACATGAAAATTATTCAGCAATAATAAAATTATTGATTCTAACCTGACTTATCTTCAACTTCTCGCATTAGTTCGAGCTCATCTGAATACATGAGCTCGTATTCTTCATCGGGATCAGGATAATCACTCATTTTTAATTCTATAATTATAGTAAACTTATTGTAAAGGTAATTCAAAATGATTCAACAACACAATTTTCACAACATCGCTAGAAGTGAAAAATATACATAATAATAAAAAATGTAATGTTTGTTGGTAATGTATGTAACAATATAATAAATAAAAATATTTTTATTTAGAGATGCCCGCCAAGCAGAAAAAACACAGATAAGGTTGTTTTAATTTTTTTTTCCAATTCGCTAAGAAACATAGATCCACTGACAAACAACTTGCAAAGCATAGATAATATTTGCATTGTAGAAAAATGTTGCTGACAACCTTTTCATAATTAATTCATAATTCTATAAAAAATTAAATATGTATTTTACCTCTAAATTACTTAAAATAAATTTGAAACATATTTTAAAGATTGCTGTTATCTTACAATATTTTTTACCTCAGTGTGCAAAATCCTACTGCTAAATATAGGCTTCCAACGAACATTGCAAACAAAAATGATACTCACCTACTAGTATCTATCGATATCTATTGTACAGTTAGTCCTTCAGCATTAAGAGTATCATCAATATTCGACGTTTTTTCCAAACGTACACTACATATCCTGAATATTGACGATACTCTTCTTGCTTTGCGTGAACCATTCTTATCTGCCCCCAGATCTTTCGAAAACTGTCATTATACCTATAGTTAAAGAATTGTAGCTAACGTTTTTGACAGTTTTCTTTATACACAATTGAATAAATATATAAAATTATATGACAATCAATTTGGATTAAGCCTTAGTTATCAACGGAGTGCCTTAGGAATACCGACAGGTACTAGATTACAAAATACCTGTCTACGCATATTTCCGTGATTTATCGAAATCTTTTGACCTGGTACCATAACTAGGAAAAATGTATGTATCACATTATTATTATTATTTATTATTTATCTTCACGCACAATCCCTGACGGGGTAGCCAGAGAGATCGGATCGCCAAGTGTCACGATCCCTACATACTTCTTTCGCTTCTTTCAGATTCATCATCTTCTTCATACATGCACGTCTAGGTATCCGAGTACTCTTGACCCTCCCCTCTTCGAGCAATTTGATCACATGGTCTTCGAAAGTTAGTCTCGGTCTACCTCGACACCTTTTAATATTAACTTCGGTCTTCACTCATTCGCTCAACGTGCCCAAACCATCGAAGCACGCCCTTATCCATTTTTGAGACAAGGTCATCTTTCAAACCTGCCATATTGCGAATCTCTTCTTTTCGCTTTCGGTCGGCCATGGTAAGGCCGCACATTTTACGAAGAGATCGCATCTCCACTGCATTCAACCTGCTTTTATGCTTCTTCTGGCATACCCAGGTTTCGCTGCCATATAACAAAGTCGGTACCAATACTGCGTTATGTATTGCAAGGCGTGCACTTTTCACAACGCCTTGCCTTTTGATTAACGCAGTCAGGGCACCATTGACTTTGTTCCCGGCAGCAACACGCCTGTCCACATCTAAATCACATCTTCCATCCCAGCTAAACGCACTCACCAAGTATACAATTTCATTCAATGTCTAGAACTGATCAAGTATACAATGTCTAGAACAGGTCTAGACATTCCTGATTTACCCAAATTTCGCACTTCGTTCTTCTTCGTCCCTTTCAAATACACCCAAACAGCTATCTTTCAGCTTCTGTAAACAGCTGTCGAGATACAGTATGAATAGCCAGGAAGACATGACACAACCCTGTTTTACACCCGTTTGAACGCTAAACATGGGTGACAGGTCATGCCCTACCCGCACACAGGCTTTACAGTCACAATAAAGTGACTGCACAGCCCTTAGCAATCGACCATCCACACCGTACCCCGGCAACAGTTCCCACATTTTCTTCCTTACAACCTTATCAAATGCTTTCTCAAGATCCACAAAAGCACAAAAAATCTTCTGGTTAGCAGCCAGAAGCTTCTCCGTGATCATGCGGAGAGAAAACATTTAATCCGTGCATCCTCTTCCAGGTCTAAATCCGCATTGTGCCTCCCATAGAAATCTTTCGTGTCAAAACCTTCGAGTAAACTTTACTTGCTAAACTGGTCAAGCTGATCGCCCGATAGCACCCGCAGTCATAATGTGAACCTTTACCTTTATATAAAGGCACAATGACCGCGGTTCGCCAATCATCCGGAACAGCCTCGTTGCATGACGTCCGATTTTTCTGAGAGGACGTCATTGGTTCCCGAAAGCACTTTATTCATTCTTAAGGCTGTCGCACCACTCCGGGTCCTTCCAACCTCTTTCCAGAAGAGTTTGGAGTTCTCCTTGAAGTTGTGCGACAACCTTTCGTCCGCTTCCATTCTACTCCTTTCACGCACTTCCTCAATCAATGCTTTCGTGTGAACTTTCTGGAGCTTATATCTTTCTTTCCTCTTCTCTCTCATATCCTTATCATTACTAGAGGCCAAGTAGTCTAACCATGCTTTCTTCTTCTTATTTACTGCTTCTTTCACTTCATCATTCCACCATGCATCATCCTTTTTACTACTACCTCTTTTCACAGTTCCACACGTCTTCCGCTGCACTAACCATTCCATCTCTAAGGCTCTGCCATATTTCTTCCACACATTCTTTCCTGACATCGATGATGTCCAGCTTTTCAGCTACCCTTGCTTGATATTTATCCCTAGTGTCCGCTTCCTGAAGCTTTCAGCTTCGGATGCTATCGACCGACTGTGGTTCTGGTATCGCCGTCCGGTGGCGCCAACCCGCGAACAGACCCCTAAATCTAGTAATCACTAGATAGTGATCCGTTCCCAGGTCAGCATCCCGGAACACTCGCGTATCCATCACCTGTTTTCGCAGTCGGTCATCAACCAGGAATAAATCGATCATACTTCTCTCATTCTCTCTTGTTTTAGTATACATATGGATTTTCTTGTGACTAAACATAGTGTTTGTCACAAGAAGACCCTTTTCCTAGCATACAACTAGTATAAGCTTGCCAGCATCGTTAACCCTTTTATCACCAAACATTCCAAGTACCGACTCGTACCCTGGCCGAGCGGTACCAACCCATCCATTCAAATCACCACATACAACTCTAGAACATCACAAAGTCTAGAACATTAGCATTATTAGACACTGGTATATGCATCATATAAACTGCGTTAGGGGGGCGAGTGCAATTTCAGAGCCGCATCGGCTTGTTAACGGTGTGAACTAGGGTAGACAGACTTCACCCACCTTATTTAATTTATACACTGATCGTCGCCCTCAGCAGCCGGCATATCGGATGTCTACAGACAATGGATGCGTGAGTAACCTAAGTTATGCTGAGATCACGTTGATGATGCTGTTGAGTGCGTCGGTCTCTGGCCTCAGAAAGCTAATAGGCATATGTGAAAATTACGCTACAAAACATGGGTTGAAATATAATATGACCAACATCAATACATGATCGAGGCTGCAAGCGCTAGGTGCCCACAAAATATACCAACTATTAATCTAAATGGACAATTTAAATACATATAGTTACCGCAAATCTTGGGGATAATTCGGATTGTGAACAAGAGCGAAGGGCACTTTCCATAAGAGAGAATATTATAGCTACCAGCTATAATATTCGCGATGATTTTCGCGATGCTCAGTAGAGGTAAAAATTAGGCTCTTCCGAGCATGTTGCACTTCTCTTCACACCTGCGCTACATGAGCTAAATAGGCTACAGATAAGAGCTACCGTGAATTCGGCATATAAGTTCTCAAAATAATGAGAGCGTCAGGTGTGGTCGCAGCTCGCACTGATTGCTTCCACGGTAACATACACAGATGATGCGTGTTACTAATGCGCGGGGTGCGGGTCAACTACAATAAGGTACTATTGATGACTGCGAGTAGGTTGGACTGTAGCTTTGAGTGCAGGTAACCGGAGACCCACCCCTCCTCCAATTCTGGGGGGGGGGGCACCCTAAGGCCGACAACGCATCTGCTATGGGCGGCGGTAATCACTTACCATCACGTGAGCCACCTGCTCGTTTGCCTCCCTTGAAACAATATTTCGGCCTTGAGGAACATTTAGGGAGGACGGTAAGAGACCCGACGGCTACATTAGCGGCCTCTCACAAGGGTACTTTGATAAAGGCCGGGGCGTCATCAGAGGCAGCTGAATCGGGTAAGTGGCTTAAATGTGCCTCCCCAAGTCACGACCACCCGACTCGCCAGGTCGGGTGATCGTGACTTGGGGAGGACGTCTCCTCCACTAGTGTGCGCTCTCGGTAATCGTATATATTTTTGTAATTTTGGGAACTTCCATAGCGCAATGTAGGGCGTCGATGTGTTTCCTGAATCCGCTAGCAATCTTCTTATGTTGAGACATAGATGTCGCCACATCACTCCCCCGCTGAGACTGGTGGTTGAAAGTTACGAGAGCTTGACGTTGAGCAGTCTGACGATGCGGTGAGAGGCTGTAACCAGATATACGGTGAGATAGAGATGTATGGCCACAGTGCCGATGCCGCAATGTCAGCCTGAGGAGAAGGGGGCCCGCCGTTGATGATCCTCAGTGGCTGACAGGACTAGGAAGCATACGTTGTGCCGACAGTAGTCCGGTGCTGTGACGGCGATGAGGACGTCGATGTTGTTGGAGAAGCTCGCTGCGTTATTCTTTAGTGGTCACCGTCGGTTGGCGGTGAGATCACGTCGTGGTGACCAGTGTAGCTGCAGGAAAAGTGTAGCTACCGGCCAGGTCGGGTGATCGTGACCTGGGGAGGACGTCTCCTCCACTAGTATGCGCTATCGAAAATCGTATATACAAAGACATTCACAGCAAAATCAAAGTATGGTTCTGCTGTAAATTTCATAATTGCGATTTAATTATTACTTGCTTTCTCGTTCTCATTCAATTTTCGAATTGCCAAACATATTTATGAATAAAATATGGGGCACGGAAAGTGACGCCCGATTCAGTAAAACTTAACATGACTCAAGTTTCAGTTAAATACACCTGACTACTTGATAGCCGAGGTGGTAGTGAACCTGCCTTCTAAGCCAAGGGTTGCGGATTCGAATCCCGCTGGGGGCTACCGTTACGTAATCTACTGTCGTAAATGTATGAATGTATCTATATATAAAACATTTAGTATCATGGAGAAAAAACACTAATAAATATAGAGTACATAGAGTATAATCTCCTTTGAATAAGATAATATGACAGTGTAAAAACTTAAAGATTATGAACAAATAAAATTAACTGCAGATATACTGTGTACGTACTATTAACCAATTTCATAAAATCAATGCTTTATAGAAATTAACTTGTAGGACTTCATTTTTGAGAAGTGAACACTCATATTTTGCTGAATATTTTTTACAAGTAAAGCTAAGAATAAATAGCAATAATTAAATATCCTTCATGCGTTGCTGGAAAATAGATAACTGTTGAGGAATAAAAATTCTAGAATGACAACCTCGTAGAGGAGAAGTCAGTCCAGGACGACTTTCTACAAGATGTAGTGACAACCTACACTGTGTTAAGTAATATCAGTGGTGGTATGGTCCACCGAAGAAATTTTTTGTGACAACGTGACAGGCACACCAGCTTTCTTTATATCCAAGCCAACGATATAAATCGTACATAAGTTTTGAAAAAAAAAAACATTGGTATGACCCTACTATCTGGGGATCAAACTCCGTCCTATTGACTCGAATTACGATCACCCAACCACTCGGCTATCGTGGCAAAAGTAATAAGTAAGTAAATAAAGTATTTTTCTGCTAGTTATTAATTATCCATGTGGTTACGGTGTAATATAGTATGCCACCCCATTTCTTCTCGTGTGTGTCGTAGAGGCGACTAGGGGAAAGCCTTAAAAGTGCAATAGGCTATCGACAGATGACGGGATAATCATCTCAAAAATATAAAAATCAAACCGAATTCGAGCAAACCGGTGACGGGAGCGTCTAACACTGACGTCACACAAAAGCGTAGTGATTGTAGCAAAATCTCCCCTATATGTAGTGGATTAAGCAAGCAGAACCGTAGTAAATACTATTCAGAAAATACGATTAAATACTAAATAATTTTATTTGCCTTCTATAGTACATAAAAACGGATTGTATTTGTCCTTTTTAACGGAGTCTGTAGCAGTTGTCACTAGCTGTGGGGTTAATCCGGTACCGCCTACAGGAGAAACTTATGTCCCCCAATGGACTTTTACAGGCTTACGTATGCTGATTATATGGTAATTATTAATCATACAGGAGTCTCAATAGTTGAACGGTTTGTTTACAGGAATTCAAATCAGGAGACTTGTGTTCGATCCTCACGAAGAAGACTGTATGAGTCATTCGAAATAAGCTCTGATGAACCGTGGGTTGAAATCAAACACTTCATTTATTTATACGAAATTTTTAATAATAATTGGGTATATTTACATTTGGTTAATTAACAAACGTGAGTTACATGAATTATTTTAGAATGGGTACTTTTAACTGCAACGCCTTCGATAAACTAACACATACGTAAAGAAGTCCACACTTTCACAAACGGCAAGTACCTATGTTAAAACATCCATCATATAACCTTCGGTATACATTATTAATAGTCGGAGTGTAGATGCCAACCTGACCACTTTGCTTTTCGAATATCGAATATCAATAGATAAGACGAAAATAACGGCAATAGTGAAAGACAATTAAAAATAAAATACAATTCTTGTCTATGGCTCTAGACAATGCCGCCACATACAAATGTAACGAGTATTTTCAATAAAAGACGGCATTGAAGTAGTACAAAGATATAGATTTCGCCTATAGTTTACAATAACGTAGAAAATACAAGTGTTTATCGTAGTTTAAATTTTTATCATGAAAAAATGATTTATAATTTGTCAAGTTTGAGAAGAATTTGAGTTTATTATTTAATGTTAAAAAATAAATGAAATTAAACAAATTTCTATTATTTCAAAGTTTTCGTTTGCACCCTCCGCTGAGGACCAAGCCGAGTGACTGGACGGTTCCGGAGGACGAATTGTAAAATATTGTGAAATAAATAGTAATTTAAATCTAATAAAACTGAATGTCGTTCCATTTTCTATAACATTTAAATTTCATTTGAGACCTAGGCAATTAATTAAAAACATCTAGTACGTTCTTCATTTTATCAACATTTTTACCGATTTGCTTAAATAAAAGCGTTTGTTTTTAATAATTCCTCAACTTCACAAAATATAAATTGATAATTACAAATAATATTATTCATAATAAAGTATGAGATCAGAATATTAAAATAAAACGGATTTATGACTAATAAATAACAGGACACTAAATGACTAGAACGAAATAAATTATCAACGGAACATGGTAACACAAACAATAAAATACAATAATCATCACAGATCTCTACTTCTACCTAACAATAAATGAGTAAGGTTGTGTTTTAGAGATTCACAATAATTATTACCTATACTTCCTGTTAAGTTTACTTCCTAAATCTTTTCTTATCTACGGCACTCGGCGACAAGAAAATAAAGGCAAAAAAATAAAGATTAAATTAAGTTATCCATTTTGAACTAAGTTGCAAGTTTTGAATATTAAAATGTTTATTAAATCACGCTTATAACTATAATAAGTCTTCATATTCAATATATTTTTTAAGTTTCATACGCAGAACTTGACACGTCCTTGTCGAAATTCAATAACACCATGACACAAATTAATAGGAGATACAGGGAATAATTTAAAGATTGTGATCCATAATGTGTAATTAACTAAAAACAAAAGTTATGGTCAGAGGTTTGAATTATTTTGAAATGGAAAAGACTCAAAATAAAATTCCTAAAAGCTGTTGTCATGTATAAAATTTGATTAGATACTTAGGGATAGCATATTGTTATAATATTATTTAACAAATAACTTAATATTATAAAAATTACAATAGTATTAAGTATTATCATCGTCTTCCTTAAATCGTAACCTGAACACGATACATTAAGAAAAGGCATATTTGCAAAATCCATAGACCGAGTGCCATCAGGCTCTTAATACCTGCAATCCATTTGACTAGACTAGACTATCATTTAAGACTTATCATACATATTACTTTAATCGTTTAATTTCTGTACAAAACGCTTATTCGTTCACGAAATTTGACCTATTTTTTTAAATAAACTTTCCCTGCCAAATATATCGCCCCGCTTTGAGCCGGTCAAATCTTTATACGTACACATTGTAGAAGGGTTAACCGGAGTACAGACAGACTGACAGTTTATTGCATCCTCCCGCCTGCCAGACTTTTCGCTAATAATATCAACTAACTATATGGCATTACGTTTTTACTACAAATACGAGACTTAGCTTAATATCTAACCGCAGTTCTATTGAACTAATATTCCCCTGATTCTGGCAGCAGTTTTAAGGCCAATGTACACAGATATTTGTGTAGATACCATAACTATCATTACTAACGTGATATATCCTATCAACATTTATATAATAGAATCCAGATCTACATTGACATATAAGTATTATGTTAAATTCATATACAAATAAAAAACTTTATCTGTATCATTGCATGGTATAAATGTTGATTGAAGTTTTAAAAAAAATAATTTCCAACGATAAATCGTTTTCATCATGACTCATATAGCAAAAACAATCAACATTTATATAGTATAGTAGTCGATTATAGTTTTAACATTTAAATATATAGTAGGTAAAAACTCATATTGAAATGTAGCTTGTTGTTTCTAACACATATTTCCCCTTAAACGTATCGTAGTACATGGGCCTTAGTAGCATAAGATTATCAGACAATTTCCTACAGCATAATTACATACATAAAACGCAGATTTAAATATTTTATCGTGATCTATTTATTCGCATACCGAATTTCACATTTTCCTATTCATTCCTAAAACTATCGACAACGAGTGGTTAGGCAGCTTTTTCTTAAATTGTTGTTATAGGTATTATAAATGTAATTATAAGCCATTTCCATAATTTAGCAAATAATCTTACGATTTCAGCAAACCATGTGTTTCTAGTCAATCTCTTACATCATCATGATTTCAGCGTCTTTTAGATTTTGGTTTGATGATTAGAATCGTATATTACATTTCCCTTTAAAATCGTTTGTCTCTTATAAAGTACCTCTATAACAAATTATTGCCGTAACCAATTGCAACATTCAGTTTCCTCGAGCTTATTATGTTATTTATACATAGTATTCGTAATGAATGTCATAAACTTGCAATGTAAATAGATTTTCCATGTGGTGTCATTGATTAAAAAGTAATTTCGTTTTTTTCATTGTATATTAGACTTGTAAATTGCACATTTCTAGCAGCGTTGCCCTTGGGCACGTTTCAGACAGCGTACTATACCACATTTATCACAATCACATCGTAAATGAAATTCAGCTCATGTTAAAGAGCCTCTTTTTCAAACTATGTTTTGACTCGGGACGAATCTTGATCAATCCTGTATTATTGTTAATAAGTTGAGCATTGTTATTGATGGATCTCATAGAATTATGTTTTGGTAAAATTATATAGTAGTTTTAATACAAGACGATATATTTGTAAATTTAAAATATAACTATAGAAGGGTAGAGCAATCCTGGCATGTAGGAAGAATTACAGCGACGTCAGTGATATTTTAAAGACTACTTATTAAATCTCAACTGCAGAGCCAACACACAGAGAGGGGCAAATCTTTACGAAAGAACAGGCAGCTGCTTGTGTCATGTTGCTTTGTAAAGTTGTATTTCATTCCTCTCATTATTCTGTGTTGGATCTACAGTAACGTGAAGTATGTAAGCTATTAATCAAAATTTAAATTGATCATTTGTTTTCTTTAATTCGCCTTCCCGTATTAAAATAAGTGACGTCGGAGCTTAGAAAAAAGGTTTTAATAAGAGACAGGAGCCAGTGGTACTTCGTACACAACAATAAAACCTAAACAGGTCTGAACGTACGATAATTAAGGGCACAAAATCTACAAAAATTTTCTTCAATTTTAACACATCATTGAAATAAAACGATGCCCATTCATAGAGTTAACATAAACAATAAACTCAACGCTTGACTTATTAATGATTCCAACACGATTGTCCAAGACCATCGCTAGTCAAAAGCCGACATCAAACGCGACTGGGTCGGTCAGTCAACGCTAGCCTCAGAACAGCCACCTCTGTATGTCAGGCGGCCGATAGTGGATGAGGTGGTGGTGGGGCTGGGTGCGGCGGAGCGGGAGGAGGACTCTCCACAGTCCCGCAAGCCTTAAGCTCAGTGAACACTTCAGTGAAAAACCCAGGTTCTGAGTTGATCCTTAACATGTTAAACGATAGCCTGTCTACAATGAGGAGACAGCGATCCCAAAATTTGTCTTTCGAGTCCTCAACGAGGAAAGGTTTGAGTGGGTAAGAGATCTCATTCCCCATGTAGGAATATGAGAGGTACAGGCAGGTGAGGACAACGGCTTGTAGCTCTTGTGGGCGGGCTATCCTCTCGCCGTCGACCAGTTCTCGGACCAGCATGTACACGAAAACCACGTTCGCCGGGTTGATAAACGCCACGTCCTGGAATCAGAATAAAATAATATTAGAGATGGTTACAGTGAGTGTTTTATAATTATTCTATTGTTACCTACGCTACCGACAGTCGGCGGAAGAACCATCTTGCTAAATACCAGACCAGAGTTCGGCAGACTGCTGACGGGCAGCAACGTCTCTGTTACTGCGATCGGCGGTTACGGTTACGGCGGTTACGGCGAATCCCTCCCTACGCTTATACACTGCAGAAGACTATTATAATGATAATGATTGTGATGATGATTGATGTTGTGCTTAGGGACATATCAACTTGCCAGAATATCGATCCACTTGGCAAGCATGGCGATTTGGGCAATAGTCATTTCTTTTGTAAATTGTTATTGTTAAGAATAGTAGAACCTGTCACGTCGTCCCGAAAATATCTTCGGTGGAAGGTGGGTCATAGAGACTTAATTGTCTAGACTAGACCTTTGTTTACCCCTGTATTGGGAATTACGTGAAGATATTTTTGTTTATTTTTTTAAGAATAGTAATGTTTTCCTTTAACCACAGTCAGACATGAAACGTGTTAATTAAACTCGTTGTTGTCTCAAATAGTTTATACTCGTTGGAGGAGTCGTTGTACTTTTTTTTTTTTACTCTTCAGTCGGTAGCAAGGAAGCAGGTTTCTTTCTACACATTTTTTTAAATTAGGTAATATTATCGTATATAACGAACCTAGAACTATTACGTTTCTCAAAATATTTCGTAACACGTTTTTTTATTTTTATCCTGTACGGATCGGACGTGCGGTGCGCATTTTAAATAAAAATAATAACCTTTATTTATTTTTTATAAAAATAAAAAAACGTGTTACGAAATATTTTGAGAAACGTAATAGTTCTAGGTTCGTTATATACGATAATATTACCTAATTTAAAAACACTCACACAATAGACAACAGCAAACCTTCTTCTTCTAAAAATACATCATCCGCATGTTTGTGGTCGTAAAACAAGTAAATTAATAATTTTTCTCCAAGAGTGTTTGTAAATAACGAAGGTCCCACGAGAACGGGAAAACTTTCTTAAAAATGGAGTGTTAAAGGTGTGAATTTTTTAATGATTTAAGAGTTTTAAAATCTGAAGTATATATGATATTCTTTGGAGTGTACATATAATGTTTCATATTCCTCCCGTTGCAATCTTCAAAGATTACTATATATACTAATTTTATAACAGAAGTATAAGAATTTACCTAAACCACAGCGAAACGTGGCCAGGTTGATCTTGCCTGTGTATAGAAAATTTAGCTGTGATTTTTGTCCATAAAACTCGAAAAGAAAATTTTTGTAATACTTAAATAACATCATTTTTTGAAATAAATTCTGAAAATAAACTGGTAAATTTCTTTATGTACAAATTAACCAATCCAAATAATTATGTATTAACCACGGATTCTATGGTTTGTAAAATTTATTTCAAATGTGTATAATATTCGTTCCATTACAAATCATAACAATTTTGTTATTCCGAATATTCCAATACGTACTGAGAACTTCATACTGTCCTCTGCTGACAGAACATAACAGTTAGAGACAAAATTATTATCATTTTTGCCAACAGTATTCCGAAGAGAGTCGTACTGCATTTTCTAATGTTTTAATTTAGTTAATTAATACTGACGTACAACAAAAGACAGTGTTACGAGTATTATCAATCCCTAACGAACGTTCCGCTACGGGGGTAACACGCCCCTTCGTGTTTCGCACCCTCTTTATAATTGCTTCGTCTAGACACGTTCCCTGGTTTTCGATTACCTCTTCCCGGAGATGGGAGATTGGTGATAAAACCTGGATGAGGTCAATAGCTATTTGAACGCTGTGCGCTACACACAGAAGAGTCAGTCTTCATCATTGTAAAAGACTTGAACATCTCGAAATGTACATGTTTTTTTTTATAATATCATTACAACTACATTACTATGTGATGAGGTTGAAGACGATTAATTGAAGTTTCTGTCGGATATAATTCCTTCAGAACTAAAACAATAGACTTCTGCCAGCCCTGTATAGGGGAGAGGGTTGTGAGATCTTTTATTTGTAAATATAAAACGTAAAATATAAAAAGTAGTTGTTTTGTAAGCTTTGTTATAATATATTCTTGTTAAAAATTAAAAAAATAAAGTATCGTACAGGCTGATATCTCCATGAATGATAAAACTGAAGAGTTTGGTACGTCGAACAGCATAGTACCTACTGTTTAAGTCCATAAAATGAGATAATATAAATAGGAACAACATCACATATATTTTTTTGGTCCCAAAGTAAGCAGCTTAAGCCATTGTAATATGGAATCAGAAACAACGAAGCTACCACAAACATCAAGACCCTAGAAAATTTAGAAAAAGTGTTTTCTACATTAACCGGGACATTGAAAACCGATATGTACGCCACTCGTCCACGAAGGTCGTCAAGCAAGAGTCAATCAATCATATACAATCCATTTTTCCAAAAAACAATTTCGTATGCACTAAACATTGTTATTATTCTAAAGAAAACTCATTAAAATTTTCAGGTGAATAATGGCTTAGAATTTTTATTGTGGCCATATTTATGATTGTCGTCCTTTATTGTTAGACATTAATTATTTGTATTCATAATATTTTATTTTGTGTTTTAAAAAATATTTAATAATAATAATAATAATTGATTTCAATTTAAATACACTTGTAAGATTAAAATAAATAAATATCTTCACGCAATTCCCAATACAGGGGTAGACAGAGGTCTAAACAATTAAGTCCCTTCGACCCACCTTCCACCGAAGATATTTTTCGGGACAACGTGACAGGTAGTGAGCCCGTCGCCGCCTTTATGTCCAAGCCAACGATGAAATTCGTACGTAAGTTTTTGAAAAACTCATTGGTACTGCCACCTGGGGATCGAACTCGGTTCTCTCGACTCGAAATTCCGACCACCCAACAACTCGGCCATCGTGACTCTTACTTGTAAGATTGTTACTAGTTATCTAACTAAGCTGTAGTACTATAGATTATATCTATACGGAATCGAATTCGACCCCCAGGTGGTAAGTTTGTACCGATCGTACATCAAATTGGCGACCTGCTTACATATAACCCTATCACCTTCATTTGTTTAGACACCAGGCAAGCGCCATAATTATATATTTTAAGCTATATATTGGTATATTAGGGATGTATTACAATATAATGCAGTTAAAATACTTTATATAGTATTTTAAGTGAACGATTAAACAAATGTTGTTAAAAGTTACATAATAAAAATAATTGTGTTGCTAGTAGTGCCTAAAATATGGAGTTAATTTCCGATTATATGGTTTACGATACTTTAATTGCTCGTCCGATTATTATTTAGGAAATATTGTTATGGGTTATTTTCGTTTTAATCGATATATTCACATAATGTGAGTGGTAAAATTATAGGGTGTCGCTGACATTTTGATATTAAAACTTATTTACGACGGTACTTTTTACAGATATTCGACTACGGTTATGTGATAATATTTTAACGCATAATATTTTATAACAAACATAATTTTAAATCTGCGAATAATCCCTAGAAGATCCATAATTGTGTATAACATAAGATCAGACGAACTCTGAAGAGAATAAGTATGTTATCAAAACATATTTGTAGTAATAAATAGTAAATAAATTTCCATTGCAACAGAATAACTAAAGAAATAATTGCACTTTATTGTTTTACTTTTACAAATACATTACATGTTACGATAGCCGAGTGGTTGGGTGGTCGGAATTTCGAGTCAAGAGACCAGAGTTCGATCCCCAGGTGGCAGTACCAATGAGTTTTTCAAAAACTTATGTAACTTATGACATAAAGACGGCAACGGGCTCACCGCCTGTCAGGTTGTCCCAAAAATGTTTTCGGTGGAAGGTGGGATGAAAGGAATAAGACTAAATGGCGTGAAGAACTATATATAGAAAAAGTCATAATTGTCTAGACCTCTGCCTGCCCCAGTACTTGAAATTACATAAAGATATACAAAGGAGACAGACATGAGTTCCGAACTAAACCTGACAGTAAGTGGCTACTGATGCCCATAACATTGGTAAACCACTTCAAAAGAAGGAAGTTACATATGCGTTGTCACCTCTGAGGACTAAGGTGGAATGCCTCTGGGCACGTGAATCCTCTCTATACCTTTTAAACTGGAACACAACAGTCGTGACTGCTATTAGGTGACAGAAATAGGCAAGAGTGTGGTACTGACCCTGAAAACTCCTAAGCAGAGGAGTCTACAATCCTGAGACATTTTATTAACCTACTAACTACTTTACAACATTTCTCATTTTCGTGACCTTTAACTGCCAGACTTGAGTTGTCATAAATTATTTATTCAAGTGAAAGTTAGTCAAGTAATTAAGGTATAGTAATTATGATCTACTAACTTACATTGTTAGGCTTGGAAGCTTATTATAAAGTTAGAGAGTAATTCATTTTTCCTTCAATGTAAATCCAATGTTGCGCAGAGAACCTTTGAAAAATAAGACGTGAATTTAGTCTAAGTAATAAAATCGTAAAAGATTTGTAATTTGATTAAGAGAGAGTACTATTTCTTGCTGTGAACTTTTACAGGACGTGATATAAGTAACTATTTTTGATGAATATAATCCAATCCGAAAAAATATCCAATCCGGTGCGTACAGTAACCGAATGTTCGGTAACTCATCCGTCTCTACCTATAACCTTTTCTTTTACCATTACAAGACGGTATTAGAACACCATTTCGGATTATGTACCTACTGTGGTAATTGAGAGTCAGCAGAGTAAAGTCAGTATGGAGTCTCATATACCTTAATTTTAGAATACAAAAATCTATTAAGGATTTCCCCCCAGTAAAAAAGCTCATGCTTCTAGCAATTACATCTAGAATTTAAAGTATTTGATTTTATTTTATTCATTCGTAGATATAAACATACATAGGGACAACATCACATACATGACTATGATCCCAAACTAAGCAAGCGTAAGCACTTGTGTTATGGAATCAGAAACTACGTAGACACCACAAAGGCCCTGACCCGAGTAAATGTAGAAAAAGTGTTTTCTTTGAGTTGGTTGTTGGTTGGTTGGTTGTTGTAGTTTGAAAAAGTTTTGGACCCGGGACCCCAGAGCTAGCGAGACAATGAAAACTGGTGTGTTCGCTATTCGTCCTCAGAGGTAGTTGCCATTTCGATACGCTTAATGGCGTATGTATGTATGTAATGGCGACCTCTGAGGACGAGTAGTGTACATCCTAGAGCTCAAAGGTCAAAAAAGTATGAGATAAGATTTCATCAATACAAAGGGTCGATTATTTATTTCAATGACAAGACTGAAAGCCTTGTCATTGAAATAAATTCCGAGTGCTTCTTTGTTCGAGCAGAAAAACCTCGCTGCGCGTTATGCAGACGCCTGCTTCCATTAGCAAGCTGTCATCGCGGTCATGGGATTTGTTTTTGTTTGATAGATAAGACAGTTTGTTGCATGCTTTCATAAACTCTATTAATTTCATTGTCAGTGAAAAAAATATGAATATAGTCGTAAAATATTTATTAATAGCACATTAAGCGCACGTTTTTGGTCTTATAACTAAGACTTTATTAGTGCTTCAATATTAGACCAGTTCGATATTATAATTTTATTGAAACATCAAATTCAAATGTTCATATTATTTTTTTAATAAATGTTTACAGAAAACTTTTAAATTCTTTTTTAATCATTTCATTTACAATTACACTTAAGGATAAAGAAAAAATCGGCAAATAAAAATCACTAAACGTCATATGTACTATACATACGAGAGGAACAATAAAATAATAATTATTCCCAAACGATGGAATCCAAAAAAGTTTAAAAATTTTACCATTTTCTTACCATTCCTTCGGTTATTGGTATATCCACAAAATTTCAAAGGTATAAACATATATATACTCGTAGATAATATTGATACATATAACTGTACATATGTATGCATAATCTTATATTTAAGGAACCCCGTTTTAAATGCAGTGTAGGACGACTCTACACAAGATGACGACCTACAAAATCTTACGGGGAGTCGATGGATGCAGGTGGCTGAGGACCGTTTTTTGTGGCGAATTCTAGGGTAGGCCTATGTTCAGCAGTTAACTCATAATATATTGTAAAGAAGAAGAAGACGCATACTCTGTGTACTAGGCGCGACTATAGGTCAATCCTACGTCCAAACCTATACATATAGTCAATGTATGTTCAAGATAATATGAAGCTTGTAAAAATTACTGTACCATTAGTTTTAAGTGAATGAGAATGTGGAATGTAGCTATAATATGACTAATAAACACGATCCTTTAGAATTATTTTTTAGTCTCACCAGTCATCATTATTTAAATCAAAAAATCATAGGGCACGTTCGTCTTACCGTCTCGTACGTTCCAAAAGGGGTTCACCCTAATCGTCACGCTTGGCAAGCAAATAGGCGATCGCATACCTTCATGCACCTTCCCGATACAAATCAGCTGAATATTGGCCAACAGATTGTGGAATAACCAGCGAAATGTAGTATATTTCGAACTTACAACAAAAAATTTATCTACATTTACAAACATTAATCTATATTTAATCAAACTATAAGTGTCCCTTCATTAATCAACAACCTTAAAGTAATAAACTTAAGCAATCATCTATTATGTATATAAGTTATCGTGCAATTCCACTAATTATTACGAGTACTATAATTATTAAGTCATTAATCTTATAAGTTTAAACGAGCTTACCTTGTATACTTGTACAAAGGCATTTTGGTAATTATTGTAACAAATTGAGCACTTTTTTGTATTTAAAATTGTCAATACAGGGGTATACAGAGGTCTAGTCTAGACGATTAAATCCCTTTGACCTACCTTCCACTGAAGATATTTTCGGGACAATGTGACAGGTGGTGAGCCCGTCGCCGCTTTTATGTCCAAGCCAACGATATAATTCGTACATAAGTTTTTGAAAAACCCATTGGTACGAGCCTGCCGCCTGGGGATCGAACACAGGTTTCATGACTCGATATTCCGACCACTCAACCACTCGGCTTCCAATTATGTTATATTAGGATTGGTAATCAAAGAGCAAATTCCATTTTTTAAAGTTTTATTCCATGAGCAGTTTCCTTTCAAGTTTTTAGAACATTAAATTATTATTTAATACTAATTAAAATTGTGTAATAATACCTACACGACGGATACTTTCTTCGAAATAAATCTGCCAACCCATAAGTTGAAAAAATAGAAATCCAACCGTTACGTTAAAACTTTGTGTATATATTTTAAAAATACTAAAACGGGCTAAGTAAATGTATTTACGTTTTGGTCACTGCTTTCGCAATATTTTCGTGATACGTCACCATCGATCGTCAAATTAACCCTCCGCTACGACGTAGACGTACGCGCGTAGACCGTTATTGATTTTTCAACATCTCGCTACCATAGTTTTCCGCATCCATATTGAATGAACGTTCACGATTAAAGCCGTGAACGAGCCGCGACTGTGGAAACAAGGCTAATTGTTGTAGTGAAATAGAACTCGGTCAGGTTAAATATTTAGACATGTCATGTTACACTTACAAACTTTCGTTCAAGATCGTAATCATAATAAATATCTATATTTCTCGACAAACGAACATAAATGTCACTAATCATAAGTTCAACTAGTAAAAAGCGGTATTTTTATATCTTAGTACCACCGTTTCGTAACAAGGTTCCTCTGATGGAGAAGAAATCTGTTAAGGGAAATTGCGTAGCTATCCTATTTTATTGATCTCTTTTTTGCAATTTTATTTAAATTTTTTCCCACGGAAAACCAAAATATGTTCTAATATTAAAAATAAATATATCTAGTAAGTCTTCACGCTATTCCCAGTACAAGGGTAGACAGAGGTCTAGTCAATAAAGTCCTTTAAACTCACCTTCCACCGAAGAAATTTTTAAGGACAACGTGACAGGTGGTGAGCCCGTTACCGTCTTTATTCGGTATTTTTAGAGATGTGTATCCGCCTTTTTTAAAATGGGTTATAATGTAATAATATGTTGCGATGTTCCAATAGATATTTGAAAGTCACCTCAGCACAGGCTTATTCTAAATTGAAAAATTAGACGTAAATATATATTTTCGTTTATATATACCTTTCCAATTTTAAACAAAAATATCGGTAAATTAAGGCTAAAAGGCGCTTTATAAAAAGATACTAAGTACATTTCAAGTTCATTAAAGGGTGTCCTTTATACGAATTTTCATAGAATTATCAGGGATTACTTCAGTATATTCAGGATATCAGGTTCACACGCAGCCGTATGGCAGCGGCTTAAGAAAATCTGTCATCGCGTCTCATCACATGGTCCAAAAGTCGTCTAAGGGACCTCTAAATATCAGGACATGCGCAGCAGCATCTTTGTGAATACCATAATAAATTTTTAAATAAAACGATTTTCGGATTTTAATTAGTTTTTACAAACTATTTTTATTTCACGACGTTTCGGATGCTACCATCATAAAGACAAAAAAACTGCGGTTGCCAACACGCTCGCCAAGCGTGGCAACTATGGCAAAACCCACAGTGAGAAGTACACAAAAAGTGCCCCAGTGCTCGGCGGCACCACTAGTTCTTGCCAAGGTGGCAGCCATGGTAACGGTGGGGCTGGGAGTTCGAAGAATCTCCGGACGAGATCGCACTGCCAACCCCGATGACTGTACCTGGCAACATATAACGCACGCACACTGAGGACCGACGAGAAGATTTTGGAGCTGAAAGAAGAGGTGAGCAGATTACACTGGAGCATAATAGGGTTAAGTCCGAAGACAGGGAAAGGACTCGATGATTCTTGGTTACGGTAACTTACTCTACCACCGGGAAGGCGACCATCTATCTCATGGAGGTGTTGGGTTTATCGTCCACAGGTCTCTTATCAATAACGTGGTCAAAATCGAGAGTGTGTCGAGTAGGGCGTACCTTATACTAGAATAACTAAGCGGTATTCGCTGAAGGTTATACAGGTCTACGCACCTACCTACCTCGACTATAGAACCAGACTGGTTCTATACTCCGAGTATAGAACCAGAGCACGAAACCTATCCAATTACAGAAAGGTGTAAGACAGGGTGTCGTCATATTCCCGAAACTCTTCACCGCTGCATTGGAAGATGTCTAGAAGCTACTGAACTGGAAAGGATACGGTATTAACATCAATGGTCAATTCATCACTCACATTGGTTTGCCGAAGACATAGTCCTAATGGCTGGATCACTGGCGGAACTTAGTAACATGCTCAATGACCTCAATACTGTCTCCCAACAGGTTGGTCTTAAGATGAACATGGACAAGACGAAGATCATGTCTAATGTCCATGTCAGACCAATGCCAGTTATTGTTGGGAACACTATGCTCGAAGTTGTCGACGAATACGTATACCTGAGACAAATTGTCATCTAGGTAAGACCCAGGTCAATCGACGATTCCAAATCAGCTGGGCAGCGTTCGGGAAACTACACCCCATCTTCTCGACTAAAATACCTCAGAATCTTAAGACCAAGGTTTACAAACAACGCGTATTGCTAGTGATGACATATGGATCTGAGACTTTCTCGTTTCTCTGCGTGATAAAATTCGTAACGAAGGTATCCGCAGCAGAACCAGAATAACCGACATAACCGTAAGGTTCAGCACGTTGAAGTGGCAATGGGCCGGCTACATAGTTCGTAGAACTGAAAACGTTTGGGGAAGAAAGGTTCTCGAGAAGCAACCTCGTACAGGCAAATGCAGTGTTGTTCGACCTCCCACGAGATGGAGTGACGACTTGCAGAATGTCTCGGGAAGGCGATGGATGCAGGTAGCTGAGGACCGGTGTGGAAAATTTTAAGGGAGGCCTGTGTTCAGCAGTGGACTCTTGATAGGCTGTAAAGAAGAAAGAAGAAGAAGACAAGTTCACAATTATTATGACTGCAACATATATAGATCCAAACTTGAAACAAAACAAAGATAAAACAACAAATATCTATATAAAGTATTATCTATGGATTACAACCTTTATATAATAGGTATTATCTACTATTACAGCCTGTAAAATAGAACCTAGTCATGTATGTATAGATTTGTTTCAAGTAAAACATTATAATTATTAACAAACAAACTGAAATGAAATTGGTATTAAGCTTTCACAATTGTAATAGTAACTTTCACAGTATGAATGTGTAATCAACCTCTAGTCTCTTGGTTTGAACTTCATACACCCAACCACTCGTGGCTTTCGTGGCTCATAAATTTTTATCTATTTAAATATTTAAGTTTTTTATACATGAAGGTGACAATTTGATTCACCTGACGATAAGTAATTACCAACGCTCTCGAAGACTAGAAGAGTTGCAGGTCCGCTGTCGGACTTTAAGTTAAGAATAAGCTCTTCTTGAAAGTCCCTTAGTCGTGCCATTCATAAATACCGATGGCGATAACAATGTTGCTGTGCGTGGGATATTCTTTATAAAACATACGTTAAAATCCAGTTTTCCTTGACTACATGAGATTGATTAGAGAATGACGATCGATGGATGTAATATATGTGTCAATTAGTGAGGCCGCCCAATAGTTGTACAGTGCTAATACTGTAGCTCCACTTTTTGAAAACAAACACAATTCTGACTTGCACATTTATGTCCGGCCTAAAGTAAAATTTTTAACTTATTATCTCATAGGGAAGATACTAAAGCGACAGTGACTTTACATATGGTACAGCAACGTGGCTGACGAAGTTTTTTTCGCTCGATGACAAGTGTAGTGCACTATGACACATTTTTCTAAGCAATAATGATTAAATTTATATTGTATATAAACGATTTTTATTCAGAGATTCCATTTACAATACCAACACAAAATCGGAACGTATAGTAATATAAAAATGTAAGGGAGAAATTCAAATTAAATCATTTATTCATCGAAATAAGTAACATATACTACATTAATCAATAGCCATTTTTTAATTTATCACCCATCCTAATAAGATTGAATCAATGAATGATTTATATGATTGAGTGATTTCTTTTATTATAAACCAAGAATAAGAAATAAAATAAAAAATAGAAATTCCAAAAAAAGAGCAAGAATTAGGTAGCAGGCACAATTTGACGGCCGTGTGCCTTCAAGGCAACGAAAGGCGTAAAGATAATAAGTCTATAAAACAAGGTAGGTGATGCAATATAAAAACTATTAACCTACATGTTTAAAAAAACATAAACAGAATAATAAACAATAGACTATATATACATACATACATAATATGCTCTAAAACGCTTTGTAACTAAATTTTTAAAGTTGCAATGGGTGGTATACTCGTATATATCTTTCAACATACTAGACGAAAAAAATAGGATGGCTTCATTTCACACTAGTATTCTTCGGAGTTATGGCCCTTCAAGTAAAATAAACATATACATATGTTTGACGAAAGTATTCTATTATTTTCCATAAATGCTGGGCGTGTTTGTGATTATAGGTAATATAATATATAAAAAATAAATTGTGTTTCTTAAAACACATTACGAATAGCTAAACGTCTCTAGACTTTAATGCAATTATCCAAACGTCACGTACGATCGCGTAAAGCACTTTGAACTTTTCAATGCTTTCTCATTGTGATGAGTGCTTTCAGAACATGCATGCGACTGTACTATAACTATGTATATAACTTTTCTAAAGGGCAATTTTCTTCAGATTGCTCAACATACAGTTGAACTGTTAAGCTTTTATAAGGCGGACGTAAACGGGTCTTATGAAAGTAGTTTCAAGCATGCACGTCTTCTTGCAACATATTTTCTCACCAGACAGGCTATATTGAACTTGAACTAGTACATAGATATATGAGTATAAAAATATATATTCTCGCCATTCCCAATACAGGGGAGATAAAGGTCTATATAATTAAGTCCTTTCGGCCCACCTTCCCCCGAAAACATTTTTGGGACAATGTTACTGGCGGTGAGCACGTCACCATTTTTATGTCAAGATATAAATCGAAGATATAAATCTTACATAAGTTTTTCAAAAAGCCCATTGGTTACCAACCGGGATCGAACTCGGGTCTTTAGACTCGAATAGTAAATAGTAGGTATATGAGTAAAAATAATATATGTTGCCGTTTGTGGTACCATCGTTGTTTCTGATTCCGTATTACAAGTGCATACACTGCTTAATTGGGAACAGAGCACTGTATGTGATGTTGTCCCTATCTATGTATGTATTTAATATTTATATACGTGTAGGTTATATCCGCAGAGAACTAGGGTAACCGACATGCCATAAGTATCAAGCACGCTGAAGTGGTAATGGGCTGGCCATGTAGCTGGCAGAGCTAACAATTGTTGGGTATGAAAAGCAACACTAAAGCGGCAACAGATTCAGCACCTGGCATGATTAAACGCCATAGACGCAGACAGAAGAGCCTGACTAAAAAATGTGTTACTGACACTTACCCATTTCTGCCGTCAAGTAGCGGAGTAACAAACGTTGAGGTTTGATTAGAAAGATATAGAGAGAGTGAATGCAATTAACGTCAATGAGGAATTTTTTCGTAAAATGTACAGCGCTACCACGGCTGAGCGGAAACTGAACGAAAAGATGCGGTATATGCTAGGTTTGAACAATGTACTTATGAATAAAATGGATAAGGGCGTGCATTGCTGGTTTGGGCCCGTCGAGCGAATAAGTGATGACCGAATGATGAAAATAATATATAATCCGAAAGTTAACATTAAAAGGTTTCGAGGTAGCCAGCCCTAGACTAACTTTCGAAGATCGCGTGAGCATATTGCTCGAAGAGGGCAAATTCCGGAGTACTGGGATACTTAGACGTACGTGTATGAAGAAAATGATGAATTTGAAAGAAACAAAAAGGTTTGGTAGCATTGTAACACTTGACGATCTGTGCTCTCTGACTACCCTGTTAGAGATATGCGTGAAGATATAAGTTGGTGGCAAATGGTAATGGGCTGCCGTAGACTCTTATCATTAGATGGACTGTTAGCTTTCACCCAGATAAAACAACAGAAAAGAAACATAATTCCTAAGTATGCTTGGTGACGAGCAAGTTCAAATAACAAAAAACTGTCCAAATCTCTGACAACCGTATTGATTTTTTATTTACTATATTTACTTATTAATGGTATTATAATTATTAATTCTGTGTAACCATGTTTTGGTTGGCGTTTATTACCAACTCCCACCTAACTACAAAAAAGACGATGTCAGATGAAATATATTTAAAGTATTTCATATTATTTGACCGTGTGGTAACGGCGTAAAAATATTGCCATCTTCTTTCTTCCGGGGGTGTCGTAACAAAATATTGGCCAAACAGTTATATATTTAAATACTAAGAATTTCGGAAATACTCGATTTTATAATAATTTTATCCTTTCTTTTTAACTTGAACCGAAACTGATGCGAAAAGGAACACGTATACGAAAAGTACATAATAACTTTTTTATATAATAATTTTATTTATAATGAAATTTTCTAATACCTTATTAGGTTTTTTTTATTAGGTATTAGAAAATTTAGTTGTGATATTTCACTACTTACTAATGAGCTTGTATTCAGCGCACAGTGTTGCTAAATTTGTGTTATTTGAATCTATTTGAAATCAACTTAACAAGTATCTCCTTATAAGTCACGATTGCCGAGTGGTTGGGTGATCGGAATTCGAGTCGAGACAGCCCAGTTCGATCCTCAGGTGGCAGGCTCGTACCAATGGAATTTCACGTCACGATGTCCCAAAATAAGATATTTTGATGGAAGGTGGGTCGAAGGGACTTTATTGTCTAGACTAGACCTCTGTCTAACCCTGTATAGGGAATGGCATGAAGATATTTATTGACTGTATTCAATCGAAGTTTTTCAAAATCTTCTTACTAGTTCCCACTCCTTACGTCACAACATAGTTTATTTGCCGACTGATATTAAACATGCATGTCATAAAACATGTGATTTTCATTTGTTTCATAGCAAAAAAAATATACACATGCTATGTAAGTAAAAAGTTTCTATTAATTACGCGCACACTAGACTCGAAAATGTTTTGTTTGAAAGTAGAACATTGTATTCACACGAGTTTACATGATGTATTTAAATGGAACGTAGTTAACGCAACTTAAGCCCGCCACTAAGCTCTTTTAAAACTGCATAACCAAAAAGATTTACACAGTCGAACAAGCAACGCTCATGTTGAAATTCAGAATATATTTTATGAAGAGTCCAAGTGACCTTATTTTATGTATTATAATTTCAATGGAAATATGGTTAAAGTATATAAAATATTTACACTAATTTTTTGTGTGCTCTTTCTTTCTTTAGTTTAACTCCTTTCCATAGTTATATTAATCCCGATGCCCAATTAGTAACACCTACATACGTATGTACATAGATGGGGTCAACATCACATACATTGCTCTGGTTCCAAAGTAAGTCGCTAAAGCGTTTGTGTTATAGAATCGGGAACGACGAAGGTATCACAGTCAAAGAGACCCGCAATGCGAAAAAGAGCCTTTTTTTACATTAGCCGTTCGGGAATCGCACCCGGGACCACAGTCAGAGTTCACGTCTTACGTTCCCGGAAGTTATCAAAAATAAAAACAAACTTTTCAATGAATGCCTTTTTAAGGAATTGGGTTAATATGAACTTAAAAATGAATTATGATAAATATGAACTAATAGTCAATTTAATGGTAAGTGGCTTCTATAACTGCGCGCAATATTTCCATGCCTAAGCAGTAAATTAATAAAATGCGCTTTTTTTAACAGATTGAAAAAAAAAATTAGACAGCAATTTTTTTTTTAAATTAGATACCAATTTTTTTTAAAGCCAGTAATATAATGTAACTCTAAAGAAACTAAATCTCTAAGGAAATCATTACATTCCAAAACCATTAACTAGCACGTATATAACTAAAAAAGTTTCTGTTAATTACGCGCTACTCAACTCAAAAATGTTTTGTTTGAAAGTATAACATATAAATAATCTAGCGGAGCCCTAGAACCTGTTTACATATATACATACATACATACATACATACATACACATACATACATACATACATACATACATCCATACATAACGGCCTATTAAAGTCCACTGCAGAACATAGGCCTCTCCCATAGGAAGGATTTGCCATAATCGCCACGCTTGGCAGGCGGATTGGCGATCGCAGTAGCAGACCACTCGCACCTCAGACGCTGCTGCCCATGTTCAATCAGATAATTTTGGTCATGTTCAATCAGATAAAATTGGTTTGGATATTCAAAGCTGTTTCCCTTGGTCGCCTCTTACGACACCAACGGGGAAAAATGGAGTGGCAATATTCTTACACCGTTACCACACAATAGAACCTGTTTACAGGGTACAAATGTAAATCGAAATCACTCTCGAATCTACTTGAACAAAAAGCACCAAATAGGTCATCTAAACCGGTCCAGCAGTATAGAAGAAGTTCAGATAAACACACACAGAAGTATATAATATATTATGATGTTTGTATATACTAAAGATGTTAGCTTATATTCACTATTATAAATATACTATTTCCATCAGGGTATAGAATTGCAACAAACAAAACTTAAATCATATAAGAAATCACTAGTACTAGTTATAAGTCTCGATAGTTTATAAGTCACGATAGCCGAGTGGTTCAGTGGTCGGAATTTCGAGTCAAGTGACCCGAGTTTGATCCCCAGGTGGCAGGCTCGTACCAATGGGTTTTTCAAAAACTTACGTACGAATGATATCGTTGGCTTGGACATAAAGACGGCGACGGGCTCACCACCTGCCACGTTGTCCCGAAAATATCTTCGGTGGAAGGTGGTTCAAAGGGACTTAATTGTCTAGACTAGACATCTGTGCACCCCTGTATTGGGAATTGCGTGAAGATATTTATTTATTATTATTTACTAATACTAGTAAAAGCCTTTTCAACACAAAAAAAGTTTATGAGAAGTAAAGTCGAATGCTGCCAATCATAAATTAGCAGAACTGTGAAGGTACTCAAGTCACGTAGCGAAGCAAAATCCGCCTGGTTCAAGTGAAAAAAAAAAATCTATAAATTTCGCTGGGAAATCTTTTCTGGCTGATCTTATTATTTTTCATATAATTAACTTTTCTTATTTTTCACAATTTATACCACATACAGTAAAAACCACCTACTAAAAATCCGTGCGTGTTAAATATGTTATTAAGTAAATTATACGTACGTACGTACGTATCTATGAAGTTATTCAACTATGTAGTTATTTTTATAATTTAAAAGCTTTAGTGTTTTTTATAATTTGTAATATCTTCACGCAGACGCTTCAGACAGAGGTTTAGACAACTAAGTCCTATCGACACACCTTCCACCGACAGGTGGTAAGCCCGTCGCCGACTTTATGTCCAAGCCAAGGACATAATTCGTGCATAAGTTTTTGAAAAATCTATTGGTACGAGCGTTGGGGTTTGAACTCGGGCCTTAATTTTTCTGATCTCTTGACTTAATTTTTATAATTTAAGTAAAAACTAAAATAATTGAAAACAAATATATCAAAATGTAAAATAATAATGGAATAAATCGAAATATATAAAGGTATTCAATTATCTAGTCCCATTTGTCGTTACGTGCTGCACACGCAGCTCCCCATTTTATTAAACGCGCCAAAAGAAATATAGACTAAAATACCTCTTAAACCTAAAAACGGAATAGAAGAAATCAACTGACTCAGGAGGGATTCGAGCCTGTAACCCCCAGCGCACCGCGACGATGAGTTTACATCCGAGCCACCGAGTCTGCATCGGTTGAAACATCGTATTTAATATTATAAAAATCAATCACCTCTTAGAAGCGCATCTCTACAAAATGGATAAGATTATTCCCCATTCGTTAGGCGAGAAATTTCTACATCCCATTTCATAGCCGTCAAGTCGATTACGGAAAATGACAGAAAAACGTCTGACGTACAAATTGCATCTGTGTTCTGTGATTTGGAAATAATAAACTTGCTAAGTTCATATTTAAGCATTGTTGACAGACTAAAATTGAGAAATTAAACATTATTTTTTTTCGTGGGTGTATATTATTTGATATTTAATTATATGTAATATTTCATATTTAAATAATATATGAAAAAGTCTAAGGCAATTATGAAATTTCGTGGCCACATAAAATTTGTTTTAATAACTATTATTATTACTTTACAAAATTTGTACTAAAACAACTTTTATAGATTGTATATGTATACCTAAAAATCTTTACGAGAATGCCGCGAAGTTAAGTGTGAGTGCAACTCTATTGTAGGAGCCTAACTGTGAAAATCTACTTAATTTGAAGATACGGACTACAACAAACATTGACCTAATTATTATTCAAAAAGTTAAGCGTAATTTTTATCGTTCGCCATTTTTACTCTTAGGTATCTTCAGAGGCTGCCAAAATGTAATGACGGACAAAGGCGCAAGGTTCTATTTTTTTGTAAGAATAAGATACATAAAATAGTCCTAAATGGAATATTAAGAGATATAATTATTTATATCTTTATTTTGATTCTGTGTATGTAATAGTAATTAATAGTAAATTTATAAAAATGGAAGGAAATTTAAATATAACTCAGTGCAATAAGCCCATATCTGATTCTTCTATTACAATCCGATCCATCCAAAAGTTGTCCGAAAGAAATCGCTTTTAAGCGCTTTTATGGCGATAAAACTGCCATTTTGTCACCATAACCTTGCAAAATTTAATGTTGTATATTTTCTGTTATACACCATAACGATTAATAAAGTGTATTCTATCTATCTATCTAAAACATTTAATTTAAATTTAACCAAGCGAATGAAAACAGAAAGTTCAGCCAGTATAATATTGAAAGGACGTTATAAATACCGTATTTTGTAGTACTCTTTTATTATTCGCAATGAAAAACGTGAAACATTTAAGAAATCGCAACTCGAATTTCGAAATTAACCAGAAGTCGAGGAAGAAATCTTACAAGAGTAACACAATTTTCAAAGGGTTACGAAACAACAAACGCTTTGAAAACGCGGCGGACGCGAACCCTTCGTTATGAAAATAGCCCAGTCCGTTGACGTAGCTACGACTTCGCGGGGTGTTGGGTGCTATGATATAAAAACTGTTTCACCAACAATAAATTTTGAATTTTTATTTTAATGAACTGATGTTATATATTTTATTCTCTTATTAGATAACACAGTTGTTTATAAAATAAATATACAAATATCTTCACGCAATTCCCAATACAGAGGTAGACAGAAGTCTAGACTAGACAATTGATAACCTTCGACCCACCTCCCATAGAAGATATTTTCGAGACAACGTGATAGGTGGTGAGCCCATCGCCGTCTTTACAGTAGTTTAAATCGTTTATTTTAAATTAGAAGAGATAAAGAGTATAAGAGAGGTTTCAATTATTGCGCTGCAGGCTTTCCTTGTCTTCGTACACATTGTTCACGATTTATTTAGTAAAATTCTTAAGAATGATTTGGACTTGACCTTTGCTACCGAGACAAGGGAAGCATGGCTACGTAGAGACGTTCGAGGTCCCGGCGAGGATATTCACAAACGGTACAAAAACGGTAGGATATCCCGTTGGTTCAGAATGTGCATAAATCCTTACTGAACAATTTTAGCTATGGCAGAGACCGCGTCCGCTTTCTAGGTGTTTTGACCATCATGTAGCCAGTAACATCAATCCAGTTACTGGCTACATGCTTTACCTTCAAGTAACCTTGGTACATTACCGGATTGTGAAAGGTTACGCATAGCTGTAGGAATCCGATTGGGAGCTTCGATTTGTCAACCACATCGATTTCCTTGTGACAGCGACGTCGACGAGTTAGGCCTCCACGGACTTTCATGCCAAAAAAGTGCCGGCAGACTGTCTCGTCACGGTTCCTAGAATGAAATCATACGAAGGGCTCTTGTTTCCATAAATTTTCTATTGGTTTTAGAGCCTTGTGGAATATTTAGGGAGTATGGTAAGAGACCCGACGGTTTGGTATTAGTCACTTGGGAAAGAAGCAAAGCTCTTCTGTGGAACGCTAGTTGCGTCGATCATTAGCGGCCTCTCACATCAAGGGATAGTCAAGTGGTTGAGTGGTCGGAATTTCGAGTCAAGAGACCCGAGTTCGATCCCCAAATACCGAAAGATGGTGGGATCCATCTTGGAAAATAAATGCAAATTATAAAAAAATATCTTCACGCAATTCCCAATACAGGGGTAGACAGAGGTCTAGTCTAGACAATTAAGTCCCTTTGACCCACCTTCCACCGAAGATATTTTCGGGGAAACTTGACAGGTGGTGAGCCCGTCGCCATATTTATGTCCAAGCAATAAATGTCCAAATATATACAATTCGTACGTAAGTTTTTGAAAAACCCATTGTTACGAGCCTGCCACCTGGGGATCGAACTCGGGTCTCTCGACTCGTAATTCCGACCACCCAACTACTCGGCTACCGTGACTTCTTACAAATACAGACTAAACTAACTAACTTTTTACTGAATGTAAAAAGTGATACGTGGATATTGCCCTTCCGATGCAGCGATTTCTTGATAAAATGTACCGCGTTACCTAGGCTGACCGAAAAAATGGCAGGTTTTAAACATAATTTTATCACTAAAATGAATGAGGACGTGATTCGATGCTTTGGGAACAAGCTAATAAAGTGAAAATCGAATGCAGAAGGAAATATAAACGAAGGAAAAGTAAACATTAAAAAGGGTCAAAGTAGGCCGAGTCTAACTTTCGAAGATCTTGTGATCAAATTGCTCAAAGAGGGGAAGTGCAAGAATACTCAGATACCAAGTTGTGCAAGTATGAAGAATATGATGAATTTGAGAGAAGCGAAAGAGGTATGTTAGGATCGCGTCACCTGACGATCTGTTCTCTTTAGCTACCCAGTCAGGGACTCTGCGTAAAGATATTTATTATCTTAGATATTATTATTACTGTATTATTACTATTTATTCATGCAACATTTTAGTCAGTCGTAGAGGTTATGCTACTTAACATCTTTTGTGTAATTCGGTGTATCAATAAGTGAATAAATTTTGCTTGAGTTGCCAAATATTATTAATATTTTTATTTTTGTTGAGTACCTAAGAATATTCTCAGAGATAATACGTATCTAGGTCCTGTCAGAAAATTCATAACACTTTCATAACAATTCATAACACATAAATAAAAAATGTTGTCGAAATTACGTTTAAAGTAATAAGATTAAATAATGGCTTAAGAAATCGCTCCCGAACTCTTTATTGTGTAGTCTTAAGTAGTTAATAGTTGTAAATATTCTTCTGTTTATATAAACTTTTAAATTTCATGATTATAACTTACATTCAACTTGTCTGTTTTTTTTTAAAGTTTGTGGATGTGTATGTTTTTTTTTTTTTTGCAATAGTAAATATATTTTTAATATTTTTCACTCCGTCGCTGACACGGTATTTAACAATTGCACATGTATTTTGCATTTATTTTGCTACAAAGCCAAAAGTTTAAGAGATTTATTACAGTAAAATATATAGGACATCATAATATAAGAATTACTATCGATAAACGAATGCATATTGTTTCAATAAATAAGTTATTTTATTTGATTTGATTTAATTGATTTTCTGATTATTTATATACTTTGCTGGTTATATATATCGTGTGGTAAAGGCAATCAAAGCCGTTGCAGTAAAAAGTATACAGAAAACCCTACATAAAGTAAAATTAATAATCATTACTAATTAGTCATATTAAGTTTATAGTTTATTTATCTTCACGCATAGTCCCTGACGGGGTAGCCACAGAGAACTGATCGCCAAGTGTCCGCCGAACCTTACTTTCTTCTCTTCCGTTTTCTTTCTTCTCTTTCGCTTCTTTCAGTTTCATTATTTTCTTTCACTCATTCACGTCTTAATATTAATTTATTTAAATCTAAGCATTAGTGTGCTAATGAAATGAAATATTGAAATAATGAACGATTTATAATTTAAAAAATGAACGGTTTTCTCAACGGCTTGTAAATATCCATCACAGGCCAAAGGCCTCTCCCGTAAGCAAGGTCTGCCATATTGTCATATTGAGCATAGGTTCAGAGGGTGCTTCCTTTAGCTGTCTGTCCGGCACTGTAGGAATCACTACGGGTATGCGACCCCAAACTGCTCTAGCGTCTGCTGTCATGATCCTTCTCCTGTAACAGTATTATCCTATTCCTTTTTTCTCTGATAACCACCCAATAAGGCGGAAGCCTCCCACCAACACCGACTGGCAGTCCCGGCCAGTCACAAGACCTGCTAATATAGCAGCTTATATCGGCGTTAGAGGTCTCGCTATCGTCCACGTCCCTACCTCTCTCATCACACATTTTTAATGTGTCGTGCACTATAATATCTCCTGCGAAAATGACTTGGCGGGATACTATATGACATTTTGAGCAAACGAATTGGCGATCACAGTATCTCATCTTATATTCTGCTACCACCTCCAATTTTTTCAATGTGAGTCTAGAGATTTTTAGATGGTTATGCGACCATCTATTGATAAAAATTGCCTTTTTTGTGGTATATTTCTTACTCCCTCAACCTAAACCGTCGAGAACTCGCACCCTCAGAGCTGGTAACACCATAAAAACTGATGTGTACGCCACTCGTTCACAAACGCCGTCAACTAAAAAATAATAGGTTTATATTCTTCATTGAAGACCTTCGTGGACGATTGACGTACACACCGGTTTTGACGGTGTCGCCAGCTCTGAGGTCCCGGGCTCGATTTCCGGTCGGGTCAAAGTTTTCTTGGGTCTGGGTGTTTGTGGAGCCTTCGATGTTTCTTATTTCATAATATAAATGCTTCATTTTGCTTACTTTGAGATCAGAGCAATGTATGTGATATTGTCTCTATGTATGTATGTACGTATATATTCTAGGGCATTCAATACTGAAAGGCGGTCAAAATGCAGTATTATATAAGTAGTATCGTGCGCACCTGAGTTTGAGCTTAGTGGTAAAAGGATATTTCTCCTTTTACCACTGAGCTCAAACTCATGTGCTCAATGTGAGAATAATCTAAAAGTGAAAGTGGAAGACTTGAAACATTTATATAATGAAACGATAGATACAGAGCTTTTACGCCAATCTCGCAATCGATAGCTCGTGGTAAGTTGTAATATATTAGTAAGTTGTAATATCGTAGTAGCAATATATTAGTTGCTATGGCTAAAATGACAACATTCACCACGTACTGCAGCAGTTTTGTGACAATGAAGTTTTTCGTTGTCAATAAGGTCCCACCCTATAGCCACTGTAGTATTTGCTACGTTAATAAAAATGGCTGCAACAAAATTGTTTATACATTTTCTCAACTTTTTCAGACGAATGGCAGCAATATGTATTATTTAAAGTTCACGCAATTTATTAATATATGTAGAACCATTAATATATGACAGAAACGTAGTAACAACTGTCAATATTAGACGTAATATTGTGTATTTTACTTACCTTTCAATTGTAAAAGGAAAAATAACCAAAGAAATTTACAATAAAAGTAATTAACAATAAAGAAATTAACAATAAAATTCTAAAAATAAAAGGCATTCAATAAGTTATTGTGGCTGGATAAAGATTATCTGTGACATTGCGTGGGAAAAATATGATCAGTTAGAGTTTTATATTTTGTGTCGCTTGAAATGTTGTAATATAATATAATTATAACCTTAATACTGATAAAAAAAATAAAAATACCAGAATAATGTTTAAAAAGAAAACTCGGTACAAAAAATCGGTAAAGTAACAGGATAGATGAAAAATAAATATATAAAAAAAATGTTTATGTTTAAAAAATATAAACATACAATGTTTACAAGGTATCTCACCTGCCAGCCCTGCAGCAGAAGCGAGCGATCAACAGTGCGCAGCCACATTACAGCGTCGCCCGCCTGGAAGTCGCGGAGACGGTGGCAGCGCGTGTGCAAGAACATGCCGAGGCACTTGAGCAGCTCCGAGGTGGAGGCCTGGATGACAGTCTTGCGCGGTGGCGGCGGCTTCTCGCACACATTGTTGTTGAGGGCGTTCGAGCGCACCAACTCAGCGGGCGCTGGCGCTGGCGCCGGCCTGACGAATGGCGCTCCGGTGCTTACATTCTTGTTCCTATCCAATGGCGCATTGTCCGTCAGAGGTGGACGGAACGTCGCCACACTCTTGCTCTTGCATTCCAGCTTCTTCTTATTGTTATTCGCCGTCGAGAACCTCTTCCACGACAGTGCGTTTATGAACAGCGAGTGCTTTTTGAGATTCTTCTCCAGCGCAGTCTTTTCGGAGATAATCTTGGCGGCGTCGTCGAGGGTAGCGCGGCGCTCGTCGCGCGGCACTTCCCGGTTCTCGCGGTTCTTTGCGTTGTTGAGTCTCTCGTACGAGTAGGCCAGAGCGGCGCGGTCTGGCGGCGCGGCGGCCGGCAGGCGCCGCTCGCGCGGGCTGAAGCTCAGCACGGTGCCCATGAGGCCCGCGCGCGTGAATCCGCTAAGTCCCCGCATGCATAGCGTCGGCCTGCGACGGCGGCAGCGGCCCTAGTGGGCTCGATACCCGCGCGCCTGCGCGCCGCGCTGCGCGTATCGACCGTCGCCCAGCTGAGCGGCCCCGCCCCGGTAAACAAACCCCTGTCTCACTTGCCGTAAATCACGGAATTACTGATCGGGATAACGCCGCTACAATTAACTTGCTGCGCGGACCCAAGTCCTGTCGAATAATCTATTGCGATGCAGACTTACGATTATCACATCGTCGCTTATCTCGCAACACTGTGAGCACTTGAGATGATTGTTACATGCAGCTGTTATGTAATACTGCAGACGCTTACAAAGAAGAATCTACTCCGACACTAAAATTTTACTTATTGAAATTCCTTTTAAAATACAGAACCTCAAAACCAACCTAGATTCGTAGCGCTTGACCCGAATAGAATTTTCATTAAAAAAGATGCTGACGGCTATTGGATATCATTCACGAGGGGAAGTCAAAATCTGAAATCTGCTCATGACTATTGACGCACATGCTTGCAACATTTGAAATTTCGTGCCCGTGCAAAATCTGGTAAAATCTACATAAAATATTTAAAAAAAAATATCTTCACGCAATTCCCAATACAGGGATACCCAGACGTCTAGTCAAAACATTTTAGTCCCTTCGACCCACCTTCCACCGAAGATATTTTCGGGACAA
The DNA here is from genome assembly GCA_029286605.1 of Sericinus montela. Taxonomy (NCBI): domain Eukaryota; kingdom Metazoa; phylum Arthropoda; class Insecta; order Lepidoptera; family Papilionidae; genus Sericinus; species Sericinus montela. The sequence goes on along the minus strand of JAGSMR010000085.1, from coordinate 167,333 downwards.
CGTGACAGGTGGTGAGCCCGTCGCCGTCTAAAAAATTTAAGTGGCCGGTCGCCGTAAAAATTTTGAACATCAGTATTATTTCTTTGATGACTAAAAAAATAAAACGAGTGTGCTCATTGAACGGGAATACAATAGCAAAAAAAAGAGTACATTGACCGGGAAACGAGGGCCGGAAGAGCCGTCTAACCGCACTAGGATACAGTTGATAGTAATCATACCTACGCCACCCCACTCGCAAACTTATTTGTACCCTAATTTCATGAACTATACCGTTTGATAATTATTAAAGTCACTAAAAAATTGTGTATATTTTAAGAAATCAATAGTTTCAAAAGCTTACGTATAGAGTATACCGCAATAGGAGAATAAAAAATTTAATACGCAATCGCTCAAAGAACGCTTCACCCCTGACGAGGTACCAGCGAGAAAAGCTAGCCAAGTGTCGCGATCCTGTATCTCGTCATAAGCGTCGCACCTGATATCCGAGTACTTTTGACTTTTTTCTAAACCTTGGAGGATCTGCGCTACCCTTCCAGTAAGATAAATAGTCTAGACTTCAAAAGTACATACAATACATACAGTTTTTATTAATTACATTGCACCACTCCGCATGCAATAATGCAGTGGTGCAATGTAATTGTTTAATAAAAACTTTGTAATGTCCAATTTTTATTGATTTCAAGCATATAAGCTATGCTGAGCTTTTTGTTATTAAATTAAAGATAAAAATGTTTTAAAATTTCAACTGACCCGCCCGTGTCTGTAATATAATGAATTTCCGCAAAATAACGCCTAAATCTTGTAAGTAACGACTATATTCAAAAGTTACGGCCGTTTACTTTTCTTTTTCGAGCGACGGTTTTCTTCATTCAAACTTTTGACGTACCCTAGTCATCGTAGCAAGCCCTTTTCTTAGTGTTAAGATGCTGTCGTATATGAGATTAAACTATAGCAATAAATTACGGCATATTTGTATCTAATTTAATATTTCTATAACCTGACATCGACAGGCTAATCACCAGTCAAGTTGTCTGTAAAAAGCTTCGCTGTATTGGGACATGCGTTAAGATAAAAAAGACGCATTACTAATGTACATTTATCTGCTCAATTACAACATTAAATATATTAACAGACGAATTTTCAGACTTAATACTACACGGCACATTTTATCCATATTTTTCATGGCGTCTAGACTCTCGTTTTTACATAAAGACATTCACAACGAGTCATATTTTAAATTGGAATTTCTTGGAATATTTGGACGTGCAGTTCCAAGAACTGTACCGCTCGTAAGGAATAATAAATAATAAAATGGTTTCTTTTAAATGCTGTTATAAATATTTAATCCATTTAAAGGTCAACCTGTCTGTGAGCTTATTACAGAAGGGGATAATTCGAGACATGACATTTGAAACCTATTAGCACATCAGTAAGAGTGAGGGTGCCCTTCTTCTGAGAGTACCGTAAGAAGTGACTAGGAAATTTCCCAGGCCAAAATCAAAAAGGCTGGTGAAAAGTATCTTCGCACGTTAGCGCCGCAATCCGTCATCGCTTTACAAAACGCAGAGAGATACCAGAACCGCATAGAAAATCGCTGTACCCAGGCTTGCCGCAATCTGGTACTGTGACGTTAATCTTGAGATGTGTAGCAATTATGGCTCCTCCGAACGGGAGTATTCAATATCTTGCAGTGGAATTTTAGATGCCTTAAAGTAACTTTGCACTGGTCGCAGTAGTAGTTCCTTTACTTTTTTTATGTCAAAGCTGCAAATGCAAATTTTTTGCTACCATAATAACGTTTAACGTTTAAGTGTTTCAGTTTGAACCAAGATTCTATACGGTTCGAGCGGCAACCCGCTTTAATCGGTAAGGTTGAAATGCAACTGCAATATTCTCTAAGTTGTTGCAGCTATCCATCAACTACAGAAGATATCTACAATAGAGTGGGCTCACGTGAACTCCCTAAATGCTGGTCGAATTATACTGTATTGAACCAGCACTGATCCCATCACTCCGTTTAGATTGATAGGATCAGTATTGGTATTCTTATTCCATGACTGTAGAGAGCAGCAAGTGCTAGCAGCTCTTATAAGGAGCTGTTAATTATATTTATCGTTATAGTCCTAAGTCACTTTTTATTTTACAATAATACTTTTCAAAGGCTGTAGCGTAGAGTAATTCTAAGAATTTAACTATCCATTGTTTGAATGTGGTACTAAAGCTAAAACTGAAGCGTTTTCAAAATTAAAGCTAAGAAAATAAAATATACATTATCTTCACGCAATTCCCAATACAGGGATAGTCACAGGTATTTTCATTATAAGGATAATTAAGTGCCTTCAACCCACCTTCCACCGAAGATATTTTCGGGACAACGTGACAGGAGGTGAGCCCCTCGCCGTCTTAAGGCCTTTTATAATATGACAGATATGTAAAATACAAGCCGACACAATGCTCGTTTGCTTGCAGACGCTCTGCAGTAGACGTGTGGTAAATTGTCTAGCAAATCACCACTATCGAGTGACTTGTCCGAGGTCGTACAGTAATGAGTTTAGCTGAAGCCGCACCAAGTACACCAGCGCGCCGCTAAGGGTGTCCATCCTTCTCTATAAAACATCGGATTAATATTTATTAACTTGTTATGCTGTCTTTGTACTTCGGACGATTTTAAAAAACAATAGTTTTGATGTACTGACGTACATTGTAACTATTGGTTTTTAAAATCGTTTGAAGATAAATGATGTCTACCAAAAATACTATGTTTTTAATTTCTAGCTAGGTTAATTTTGTATTACTTTACTAGTTGACAAAAATTCATGACAAAAAGTATCCTATATGCAGTCTTTATCAAATTTAAGCAAGTACCGTTCAGGTACTAAGACCAAAAGAAGAACTCCAAAAGAGAGACAGACGACAGAACGAATTCCAGAGGAGAATAATAAGAAAATAACCCGGCCGCATCATGATCAATAAAATTTAATAGAAAACCTGCAAGGCCTGTATAAGAAATCTTCTAGTCGTTGAGCTACTTTTCATGAGGTCGGAATCTCGAGTCGAGAGACCCGAGTTTGATAACCAGGTAGCAGGCTCATACCAATAGGTTTTTAAAAAACTTATGTACGAAATATATCGTTGGCTTGGACATAAAGACGGCGACGGGCTCACCACCTGTCACGTTGTCCTAAAAATATCTTCGGTGGAAGGTGGGTCGAAGGGACTTAATTGTCTAGACTAGATCTCTGTCTGCCCCTGTATAGGTAATTGCGTGAAGATATTTTATTAAAAATGAGGACTATCCGATTTGATATCAAAACTACGTCTCCTCTACTATCACACGGCGTTAAGCTATTGTTTGCTTACGTAGCAGCCATACATAAATTATAATTGTCATTTGGTGTCCGAGTCACCCCTTCGCTGACTAGAAACGGCGATGATTAGTGAAATTAGCCTTGCATTACTTAGCAAGCGGATTCCCATTGAGGTAAAATAAATTAATTAAATATTTTCACGCCGTTCTCAACACAATTAAGTCTTTTCGACAGAAGATATTTTTGAGACATCGTGAAAGGTGGTGAATGTGTCGCCGTTTTTATGTCCAAGCTAAAAATATAAATAGTACATAAGTCTTGAAAATCCATTGATACGAGCGTCCACCTTGGGATCAAACTTGGGTCTCTTGATTTCAATTCCCATCACCCAACCACTTGGAGCCAACCACAGCTTGACCACCTTCCAAATTGAGGTGATTATGGTAAATTTTCTTCATGGGAGACTTAAATTTCCTGCAGTGAATTACTTTACAGGCCGTTAAGTAATGGTAAAACTTTCATCAGCAATGTACTCCTTCCTTTTATTCTTTTATTCCAAACTACTAGACCTGTCTCTAGGTTTTGCTCAAAATACGAGGTTTTTCATCTGAATTGACAATCGCGTTAATGAATCCCAAGGCACTTTAATTAGGAATCTTCAGTAACGAAAATATTTAACTGAATTTTTCCTATGTAATTTTAATATACACAGTCAGGTCATAAGTATTGTCACACAGTAAAAACTTTTCTTTTAGAATGCGGACCACAAAAAAGTTTATTGAATTCGAATTTCGAATTGTTCATGAAAATAAAACTACATGCTTTTTAGAATTTTACTCATTTTTAAATATGGAGTGGACGCTTAAAGAAGACCGTGTTGCGTTGCATCGTTGCGGTTACGCGCCAAATCAAGTTTTTGACATACTGAAAAATTTGAATATAACCAAAAGATTCGTCTATCGTACCATTAAACGATACAATGGAGACTCTAGTGTAGATGACAGGTCAAGAAGTGGTCGCCCTCGGTCTGTTAGGACTCCAGCAGTGATAAACGCTGTGAAGGCGCGAATTCAAAGAAATCCCAAACGTAAACAGAAACTGTTGGCCCTTCAGATGGGGTTAAGCAGAGCCACGGTGAAAAGGGTGTTAAATGAAGACTTAGGGCTTCGGGCATATCGAAGAAAAACAGAACATTGTTAGAATGCTCGTCTAATGCACCTGAGACTGAAGAGATGCCTTGTTTAAGCGGTACGTGGGAAAAAAATATCGGGAAATTCTTTTTTCGGATGACAATTTTTTTACCGTAGAAGAGAGCTACAACAAACAAAATGATAAGGTGTACGCACACATTAGTGAAGAAGCGAGCAACCGTATTCCGCGTGTCCAACGAGGTCATTTTTCATCATCGCTCATAGTATGGTTGGGAGTTTCTTATTGGGGCTTAACAGAGGTACATTTTTGCGAGAAAGGTGTAAAAACGAATGCAGTTGTGTATCAAAATACAGTCCTGACGAACCTTATGGAACCTGTTTCTCATACCATATTCAATAACAGGCACTGGGTATTCCAACAAGATTCGGCGCCTGCTCATAGACCGAAGAGCACACATGACTGGCTGGCGGCGCGTGAAATCGACTTCATCGGGCACGATGACTGGCCCTCCTCCAGTCCAGATTTGAATCCGTTAAATTACAAGATATGGCAAAACTTGGAGGAAAAGGCTGCTCAAAGCTTCATCCCAATTTGGAGTCACTCAAGACATCCTTGATTAAGACAGCCGCCGATATTGACATGGACCTCGTTCGTGCTGCGATAGACGACTGGCCGCATAGATTGAAGGCCTGTATTCAAAATCACGGAGGTCATTTTGAATAAACTTTAGTGTCATAAGAATCTATGTTTTGTTAAGTTCATTTTGGTATATAAATAGTTACATAATTAATAAAATTGTTTTAATTATTTTATGTTAAACATGGGACAGAATTTATGACCTGACTAGGTATATGTCTCGGTCACATGTTACACGCATGTATTCTGAAAATAAACCAGTTATTATATATTCAAATAATCGATAATAATGATCAATTAATAAAGTAGGTGGGTGATCGGGATTCGATTCATACGGAGATCCGAGTTCAATCCTCAGCAGAAAAGCTAGTTTTTTTCGAAACTTGTGTACGATTTGTACCATTGGCTTAAAATAAATTCTTATTTATTTATTTTATTTATATATTCTTTATTGCACACCGAAAAAAAAGGAAAACTTAAAAAAAACTTAAAATAAAACACGCATGTTATTAAAGTGAGCAATGGGCGGTCTTATTGCTGACAGCAATATCTTCCAGACAACCGATTTCTTTTCAATCTTTTCAAGTATTAACCGTCTTTAAAAAAGAAGGAGGTTCTATATTTATTGGTGGTTGATTTTTTCAAAAGTCACGATAGTTGAGTGGTTGGGTGGTCGAAATGTCGAGTCAAGAGACCCGAGTTCAATCCCCAGGTGGCAGGCTCGTACCAATTACACAAGTTTTTCAAAAAAACTTGTATACGAATTATATCGTTTGCTTGGAAATAAAGACGATGACGGGCTCACACACATGTCCTCATCACGTTGTCCCGAAAATATCCTCGGTGGAAGGTGGGTCACAGGGTCTTAATTGTCTAGACAAGACCTTTGTCTACCCTTATATTGGGAATTGCGTGAAGGTATTTATATTTATTTATTTTTGATTTTTTAAATCGTAGGCGATGGGTCCACCTGACACGTTGTTCCAAATAGGAATCGGTGAAAGTTAAGACGGTTGAAAGGACTCAAATATCTAGATCTCTACATACCTTTTTTTTTCATAATCTTTTTTTGTTTGACAGATGAAGTCCTCTTGTCACCACCTGAGGATATAATCATGTAATCACAAGAAAATCAATGAAATTACTTCTCTTCTTTCTCTCAGATTCGTTCATTATGGCTTTTCACTTAGTAGCTTCTTACGACACCCACGGAAAAATGGAGGGTGATATGTTCTTATACCATATATAACTTTCCTTAATTTATTAAACTTTACGAACATGAAACTTTTGCTTTTTAAAAGATAAGCTAATTTGTGTAAGTAAGGTGTACATATGAATTAATATAGGTACAAACTAATACATACAAATGTACTTAACACAAAGTGTGGGCTTATGAAACCAAATTTTACAAATGCTTACTATTCAGACATGAATATTTTATAGCGCTTTCATGAAAGCCTATCTGTTGTAAAGACATTAGAATTTCAAATATACGGACGACACTTTAATATCGTGCGCAACCCCTCGGCTACAAATAAAGAAGGGTTTTGACAAGCTCGTCTATGTTTACTTGGTATTGTTTTTTTTTTAATCTACATACTCCTAGAAGCGCCATAACAGTAACCCTCATGAGATGAAGCTGTAAAGCCCTCCAGACAGCATCTCTCGAGGATGGTGTTTTGTTGGTATTATTCTCCATCTGAACTCATCCTTCTCTTTAGGATGCGACATAACATTTGAATGAAGTTTGGCTCACATATTTTGGTATAACATGATTTAACACATGGGATACTTTTTTCCCAAAAAAAATCAGTTCTTGTTAACTACTAATCCGGCAGTAAAGCCATGGAGAAAAAATTATACCAATATATTTTTTACTTCTTATTTGTTCTGGAAAGCTTTGGGGAAGGCCTGTGTTCAGCAGTGGACTCTTGATAGGCTGTAAAGAAGAAGTAGAATGATGCTCTCACTTGGGAACGCAACTAAAATCAATTTTAAATGTGTAATTTACTACGATATTAGCAGTGAACGGAAAACTTTAGGAAACCTTCGTCTGAGAAATAATATGTATGTAAGTAGTTAAAAACAGGATACCTACTGAGTTTCTTTCGCGTGTTCCTTGCCCATTAGATAAACCTCATTACGAAATGTTGGTAGGTTTAAAAATGACTTAAATCTAATGTACGCTATTTATATTGATGAATTAATAATTTAAGTAATAATAAAAAATTGTGGAAATATGTAGCACACCAACACTCAGCGTAACAGCTTGTCGACAATCTTTACCTGCTTCAAACTCTCTCAAATGCGATGGAGAGAAAGCCTTCTCTCAGCTGAGGCTTTTCTAAGAAATTAGTTGCGCAATATCAACAAGTATTTTGTTCGATTATGGGTTTTAAAAAATCAGGCAAATAACTCATAAAAGTTAAGCCGTCGACGAGTACTTTAATTATAATTAAATCTTTAAGAAAAATTTTATATTTAATTGATTATTTTACTTTTTTAATTTTATATTTTGTTTTCATTAACAATGCATTTCTTTTCATTCATATACTTTATTTAAAACTTTGAGAAATTCTTTTTAAATAATTTTTTTTATCGCAAATCCACCATTCGGAAGGCGCCTACGGCCAGCAATGGAAACTGTTGTTTAATAGTTTTTGATAAATTAAAACAATGCGTAATTCAAATCTAAGTAATACAAATATAACCCTTCTTAGGATAAAAATGTTAATCCTATAATTGAGACCAAACAGAAGCAAATATCAAGTATGATTAGTTCCAGACGGAATTATAACGTCACGCATGGGGAGAGGGTGAGCAGAGGAGTATAAGTCGCCGCCTTTTGCGAAAGGAAACCTTAAATTAAGTGCACTATGGTTCATTCCATATATTACAATGTTTAATGCGATAGATTGGTGAAATACCACCGCGTTAGAGTTCAATGAACTCCATTAAATCGTAAATAGCAACCCTTGGAGGATAGCGCAAATGCAAAGGGTGGTACATTTATGCAAATGTGCAATGTTCCTCTTTACATTGTTAATGTTTGTGGAGTAAATAATGAACGTGAAATGAAGTAATATGTAGCATTATGTTATGATGATAGCCGAGTGGTTGGGTTATCGGAATTCGAGTCAAGAGTTTTGAAAAAAAACCACAGATGATTTTTTTCAAAACTCTTGTACGATTTATATCGTTGTCCCAAATAATATCTAGCTGGAAATAGCATAATTGTCTAAACCTCTGCCTATCCCTGTACTGGGAATGGGAAACTTTGTAAAGAAAGTTTTTTTTTTTCAGCGTAATGTTGCTCAAGTCACGATAGCCGAGTGGTTGGGTGGTCGGAATTACGAGGCGAGAGACCCGAGTTCGATCCCCAGGAGGCAGACTCGTACTAATGGGTTTTTCAAAAACTTATGTACGAATTATATCGTTCGCTTGGACATAAAGACGGCGACGGGCTCATCACCTGTCACGTTGTCCCGAAAATATATTCGGTGGAAGGTGGGTCAAAGGGACTTAATTGTCTAGACTAGACCTCTGTCTACCCCTGTATTGGGAATTGCGTGAAGATATTTTCATTTCTTGTTATGTTGCTCATTTTTTTTCTAATGGTCATGAATTATAGATGTTTTATACTGGTAACCACATGATGTTTGTGTTTTGTGTGATAGCCAGGTAAGAATATATCACCTAATATTTTATTGTACCGCGTATTGAAATCGAGTATCGCGATTTAAGTACTAGAATACATTAATACATACAATGCAAACTTATAGTGGCCAGTAACATTGCACTGTAGGACATTGGCCAATTCCGTAAGAAAGATTTGCAGTGATCGCTACGCTATACAAGTGGATTGGCGGTCGCAGTGGCACACCTTAGACGATTAAATTGATTTGGTAATTTTTAATATGGTTATCCCGCATCTGCTTCTTGACATTATGATATTAGACATACAAAACATAGAAAGTCACGATAGCCGAGTGGTTGGGTGGTCGGAATGTCGAGTCAATAGACCCGAGTTCGATCCCCAGGTGGCGGGCTCGTACCAATAGGTTTTGTTCAAATTTTCAAAAACTTATGTACGAATTACATCGTTGGCTTGGATATAAAAACGGCGACAGGCTCACCATCTGTCACGTTGTCCCGAAAAATCTTCTATTACCAGACTTCATTGTCTAGACCAGACCTCTGTCTACCCTTGTATTGGGAATTGCGTGAAGATATTTATTTATTTATTTTATTAAGGCATAGACAAAAAATTCTTTAACATCTTAAATACACCTCAAATAGAATAAAATGTTATAACATAAATTAGACAAAAAACAAGATTTGTGAGTGTTGTGATGTCAAACTGGACACCAACTCTACGTTTTCTATCGCAGTAGGTACGATAACATTGATTTTCAGTTGTGGCCGTAATGGGTTGGGATACGCCCGCGAGGTATAACTTCGTAAGTGTTCTTCAGATAAATAATAATAAAAGAAAGTATAAAATAGAGGTTCAGAGGAATCTGAAATGGTTTAAATCATATAATTATATACATATTAACATAATTTCAGAAAATAAAAGATGTTCCTTTAACTTCGCTTCAAAAAGATTGAACGTACTTTTTCTACGGATTGGAGGAGGCAAGTCATTCCAGGTTTTAGTGGCTGCATACCGAAAACTTCCGCGGAAAGCTACGGTAGCGTGCTGTAGGATCAAAAGCTTTCGCTATTTTTCATATGTGTTCCATATTACCATCTTTACGCCATTTAAGTTTATCCACGACGTATTCAGGCTTTTTATTTTTCATAACTCCAAACATTAATGATGCTAGGTGCAACGCTCTCATTTGTGACATTTTTAATCAAGTTTTTCCCGTAATCGCCTTTGAGAAAACCTATGGAAACAAAGGGGATGGCACAATCTTACGCCGTTGCCACACGGCGGGGACTGGAATATATTCTAGTGTAGTGTATATGGCAATATCTAGGGGCAAACAGTAGATATATGTATCAGCACTTTACGACGCCGTTTTTGCCAGACAGAAACGCGTGCTTTTTGTTTGAAAAGAAAGATTTTAGAGAAAACGAGCTAAAGACTAGATAGTATACTAGTCAATTGTTTCACTGATGTGAAAGAAGGAAAGTTCATTAATTACCACAAAATAATAATTATAACAGTGAATTATAGCTATAACTGAAACATATAAATCATCAAAATTAATTATTGTATTGCAGCAACGAAACGGCATTCAACTCAGCAAAATACTGCAGCAGTACCGCTGCAGCGCTGTTATTCTGCCGTTGTCGTTTAAATAGCCAACATAGCGCGGTCCCAGACATATTTAAATTGAATGCTATGTAGTTTCAAATATACCTACGTTACGGCCTGTAATAATCCACAGCAGAATATTAGGCTCTACCGTGTATTAGTCGTCACGCTGGGCAAGCGGATTGGCGATCGCATTATCTAACATATTGCACCTAAGACTGTGCTGCTCATCTGGGTTTGGTAAATTTTTGCGATGGTTATTAGAGATGGCGGATCTTTCGGTAGCCAGCTCTACGTATTCTTCTATTTATTATTATCAGGGATTATTAGTAACAGCAAGAATTGATTGTTGATAAGAAATCAACTTAACGACCTATTAAAGATTACGGCACAGCTAAGAATGATTTGAGATACTTTACACCATAGACGCTGCTGCTCATCGTCGGTCTATTTAATTTTAGTCTGTGAAAACAGATATGATCTTCAGGTTCCGATAAGTACAAGGATATATTTTAAGTTTTTTCTCTTGGAGACACTCTCTTCGATTAATATACCATCAATGATCCACCCGAAAACTATTTAAACCATGTTAATTATATTATCACAAATATTAATTTAAAAATAGGCTGACAGAAGTCGTTAATGTAGCTGTAATTTGCAAAAAGGACAATGGATGGCGCCGATGGCAAGAACAGGCATTAATAAAGAAAGAGATTTAAAATTTCAACATATGCGTGAGGGGTACGGCGGCTGAGAGCTAAGAGCGTTGCCACGGTTCGGAAAAGGTCGCGGGTTCGAATTCCGCCCGTGTCAGTTGAAATTTTAAACATTTTTTCTCTTTAATTGAATGACACTAAGTTCCGCATAACTAATATGCTTTTAAATCAATAAAAAATGCTTAATATAAATATGTTGTTACCTAGTAATAAATATACGTCGCTAACATCATAATACAATAAAAAAATAACACCAAGTTTAAACATATTTATTTGCCATGGCGGCAATTCACGAAATCTTAATATCATAATTACATTATAAAAAAGCAATTCAACTTAGGCCCATTTTATGAACCCATTATCACTACGAGAATATATTTTAAGCAATTATCTTTCATATAAGCATCCGTCAAACAAAAGGATGAAATGACTTATAGTTCATCTCAAGCATTTTGATATTAGGACGAATACAACGGTTTATAAGTTCTAAATCACCGTATATACAACTTAATTAATTGTACTTAAACCAAATACGCTTAGATCTAGGAGCACATAGATAAGAGAGACCTTGGGTAGTAAACATTTTTATCATGTACATATTAAATCATAAATGCTTTGGAACAACAATTAAAACAATCAATGCATAATCTCTCTACAATTTCTAAATCTTCCATAAGCACACACCATCTTAAATATAAACTCACGAACATCACATTTTAAAAATATATTATTATTAAATAGATTATCGTATTTGATGATAAACATTCTAGATAAAAATTTCAAAGCTTGAATTGTAGTGCCTACTTTTACAATTAATTATTTTTATTTCGTTTAAAAAATTTTAGCAGTCGTGTAGGCTTTTCTGCTAAGTCATACAGGTCATACAGGACATATGTCCCGCCTGTTTTGAGAAACACTGCCCGGTTAAAGTCACTGCTCCAACCGAGTTGACTGTGGATATTTTTCGAGGACTGGCCTTTACGGATATGATCAATAGAAAAACTTATTATATTATGTAGAAAAACTAAAGAAATCGATGTTCTGAATTTGATAATAGAAAATTATGTAAGTTCGACCTACTTTTATTATTACTAAATTGAGGAAAAAAACGAGCTAACACTTAATCAATCGCAGATTCATTAAAAATTATATATTATCGTAGCTGAGAACTCAGAATGCTTTAAGCCTCACACTAGTACACTGAACTACCTCACTTTGAGAGCGTCTGAAATAGATTAGAATTCCTACCCAGACGTCTCCAAATATTCCAATAAATATTTTATCACGAGTGAGATATTGTTTTCATAATAATTTTCAAATTCTGATTAACATTGGGTAAGTTTATTAAAGTTCATGAACTATACATAAACATCAAATTTATTTTACACTTTGTGCTATAAGAGATAACCTCTGTAGTGTGACTAGGAACAGAGCTAAATTTAATCATTATGTAATGAAAATTGCTAGTAATTTGTTGATAGTGTAAGTAGCGTAGCCTAAATTAACTGCATGTTACATAAAACAATCCGGTTCTTGCAACAAAAAAATATTTTTATTGCTAGAACTCAAAAAGTAGCTAGACTCAAAAGTATCTTAATAGTATATCTAATTTTTCAATAACCAGTACCTATATGACTATAATATTATTCCTATATCATTTAGTTTTAATTGCAGTAAGTAATGTGAATTATTAATAAGACTGTCTCATATATTGAGATTATTAAACCATTAAAAGGAGAAGAAATATTTTAAGTTCCTATTTCATCTCTACATAAAAGCTTCATATAATGCAATACTTGGAAACTTGTGAAAAAATGTGCGAGTAATGTGCGTTAGACGCAATATAAAAATTAAAGATTTACTTATTATAGTGATTTTTCCTATACCACATTCAATGACAACAATTTGGAAAAACTCATTCAACTATACTAACACCATAATATATACACACATAATATATAACACACGTAATATCCATTATAAAAATTTCAATATTTTTATATTATTTAGTGTAATATATTTAATGAAAATAATATGTATCAAATTATTAATTTCCAATACTATAAGTGCATACATACCACATTAAATATATCGTAATAGGCACAATAGTATTGTATCTTTAATGGATATATATTTTATTTTAGATTAACAATGATATTCAATATATCATTATTATTTATAATATTATTTATTCAATATATTATAAAACAGGTAAAACTTCCTTTATATTAAAATATGCTTTGAAATAAATTTAGGTTTTTCTTTGAAATTTAAACATGTTTATAGACGAGAATATATATATATATATATATATATATATACATATATATAATAGATTATCATGTATAAATTTGTAACGTAACAAAATGTAATGGTGTCAACGTACACACGATCGAACATTCCATTAAGAATTTGTTTTTTTTTATCTGTGGTAAAAAAACACCTTAATCACACACTAAATTAATCTTAACACGAATTTATAGTTATGCCAAATCATAATAAATAAACAATAATGAAAGAAAATTTGAAATCACGAAACTATGACATTTTTTTATTATGATTTAGCATTTAAATTATCGTTTGAAATCAAAAATTTGAAAACAAAAGCTGTGCAATAACTTTACAGTGACACTTAAAAGTTAACGAAGGTTTTTCTGATTTAAAATGCATTTGACTATCATATTTTGTCAAACAATGTCAAAGATAGGAAAATTTTTAGGAAGATAAGGCCGGCCTACTGTGATATTTTTAAATATGATTGCAAACGAACGAAGAACCTTTTATAAGATTATTCTTATCAATAAAATACTTGAAGCGATTAGAATAAGCATATGATATTCTTTTGGATCATTTTAGTTAAATAACCTATGGATGTGACGACTTTTTAATAAAAATTTATAATGAGATGCTTTTTCAGTTATTAACAATAAATTATATTTAAAATCACTTCTCATTTGCATAATGTACAAAATTATAATCAAATGAAGCTGGTTTTCTATCTATGACGTCACAATACAGCGCCGGGTTAATCCTATACCTATTCTTAACGAGTTACACATATTACAATATATAAAAAGATCAAAAACATCATAATGTCAAATCTTCTATAACCCATACAATTCAAATATTTTCGAGATATCCTTAAACAATACTAATTGCTTGTAACGTCGTTGGTGTTGTCATATTTTACACGAGCAGTCGTTTTCATAATATCCTGGAAACCTTAACCTATTAGAGATCCATGCTGAAGGTCTCCTGCGATTCGTCGAAGGAGACTGAGTTAGAGCGCGGTTTCTGCGTAGGAGTATTCGGTGTTTGCGGCACAGATGTTGGATTCCTCAGCAAAGCAGCTGGCAAGTTGCACTTGGGCGGTGTTTGAGAGATCGGAGACTGTCGCAGAGACATCATGAATGACCTCTCATAGACTATCCTGGTGCCTGAAAAAGATAAGACAAATAGGTAAATAAAAGAATTTAAATTACTTTATTGAGATTGAATCGGACATAAGTTATTATACTAATCTACTATTCTTGTACAATTGTATTATGTATTACTGTATATATGATGTATCTTCTGTGAATTTGGACGGACATTCTGCTCTATGACCGAATTTTCATTTTTATCAATATACATATTATTAGATTATTTATTCGTTATTGCAAATCCTTTTGAACAAAGATAATAAAGGCGGACATAATGCCTATAGGCATTCTCTACAGGTTGTAGGTTTCTAGGCTTTCCAAAGTTGGGAAAATGCATGAAGATGCTATAGCAAAGCTACATTTTTCATATGCATTATTCCTCTACTCAAGATATAACGTAAATGCACATACTCTAAAATACATTTATATATACATAGCAACGAATTTCATCGTTGGCTTGGGCATAACCTGTCACGTTGTCCCGAAAATATCTTCGGTGGAAGGTGCGTCAAAGGGACTTAATTGTCTAGACTTGACCTCTGTCTACCCTTGTATAGGGAATTGTGTGAAGATATTTTTTTGATGTGAAACATCTATAGCCGCACGTAAAACCGATTTCTGGCGTGGCGACGCATGCCGTGACTATACAAAGGTATACTAATTTACACCCTATTACCTGAGAATTAAGGTTTATAATTAAACACTGAAATCCCTTTTTTATATTTAATTAATTATATTCATATTAGTGACTATGTAAACTATATTAAGATTTCATTTTTACATGAAAGGACATTTCCTTATAGTCAAAAAGGTTCAATAATTTTTAAAATGAATAAATATAAACTACCATTAAAATTAGCTGGAGATTTTAATGTAAATTTGCAAGAGCTGAATCAATGCCATTAATGACATTTCTTCAAAAAGAATTTCAATTGCAAATCAACAACAATCCAAAAGAATCTACTACCAAATATGGAACAACTATAGATGCTGTAATTGTGAGTTATCTTGATAATGTTTCATCCAATACTTTTGTAACGTAATAAATAAATATATAAATATCTTCACGCAATTCCCAATACAGGGGTAGACAGAGGTCATGTCTAGACAATTAAGTCCCTATGACCCACCTTCCACCGAAGATATTTTCGGGACAACGGGACTTTTGTAACGTAGTTTAGTTATCATCGACCAATCGTAACAGTAATACCGGCAGAGGAAACATCGAATATAACTATAACTGAAGTCACAGAGAGAGAGAGAAAATATTTAAATTGTGGCCACTTGATATTAATATCGAATTTTTATATCAAATGTAAATAAATGCTTATTAAATAAAGTTACCATTTTCTGTAAGAAATTCGTAATACTTCATTTTTTCATTAGTATTTTCTTAGTACTTCATTTTTTCATTCCTGTAATAATATTATCTTTTATGCATATTACTTGTACACACACGATATTTCACATCTGCCAGGCGTCCCATGACGGCTCACATTTTTTTAGTTAAGTCTATAAAATTTTTGTGTAATATGTGACCATCATTATTTTATTATAAATATAAGTAAATAAATAAATATCTTCACGCAATTACCAATACACGAGTAGACAGAGGTCTAGTCTAGACAATTAAGTCCCTTCGACCCAACTTCCACCGAAGATATTTTCGGGGTAAATTAACAATGCAACATGATTTCTAGGGCCGAAGAAATCATAGTTAGTTTAAAAGACGACAGTAATTAATGGACTGTAAAAATTTATCTATGGATTGGACAAAAAAAAAATAATTTCAAGACAGAACAGATTCTCTGATTTTAAAATAAGTAATAAAGAAAAAATCACGTTACTTATTGACATCTTATTTACAAACATCTAAGTGCGTGAAATATACAAAAACATTATTATATTAACAATAAAACGTATTGTATATTATAATTTACAGAGTCGATATTCTTATTTGAATGTCATGCAGATAAATAGACATTGCGCTGAAGAAAATACAATTTTTGTGTTATATGAGGACAATGCAACAATTTTATTAACCAATAATAAATATAGAGTACGGGTATTTGAGGTCATTTTTATGAAATTACTGACAGATTAATAAATTATCTCTCGTATAATTGACATTTCTCGACATTAAATAATTAATCTTAACTAATTTACGCGTTGGTAGCTCGGAAACCACTCTAACAATTTGGTTAATATTTTGTTATATAGATGTCAGGTTTATCTGGACGTGTGGCATTTGTAAAAAAAAGTCGTTTATTAAGAACTTTTTCATTAAAAAATAGCTTACATCTCTGACCAGCTTATGACAAATTAAAATTAGTTTTACAAAATCATACTTCAAAGACCACAGGAAGATCTCTACCATAGTTATCCGACATAGGAAGTATCCTTTATGAAATTTGCAGCACTTATAGTTTATAAACTTGATTAACAGGTTACAATCTGCCCAAATTTCGTTTAAATTCGATTCAGTCGCTATGACGTAGACAAACAAACATCAAAACATATAATTGTAGCAACTTACACGGTTGTAACATTAGTAGGATTAATTGTATACCATTTCAGGCAATACATCATGATAAATATATTGTATATAAATATATTTAATAATTATTTAATAATTAAATATTCCAGACAATACAAAACATAATGATATACATAACAGTACAATAGAATACTGTACTGTAATACTGCGTATGTGTGGTAAAATAAAAAAAATAACAGTTTATTAATTTTATCTTATCTTCAACATACATCGAGATAATAGATCTGGTTTTCGCGTACAACTAAAATACCCATTTGAATATTAATTTGCTAATTCAAACAGGATTATACTACGTCTCAATATTTTAATATATGTAGGTCACTGGACAAGTTTAGAAGTTACTGGACGAACAAATCAAATTTGTGAATAAACATTGTTTTTTATTCGACAACATTATCAGCCAATATCTGTTTCTTCTCTTTCTTAAAGTTCATGATCATTCAAAGCAATCAAATCTTAAACACTATGATTCAATGATTTCTTGTTATTTACGCGAATGCTACACATCTTAAATAAAACCAATTTCAGATTTTATCGCGTATTTAATTAGTTTTAACAAATTAATTTTATTTCCCGACGTTTCGGATGCTTTACAGCATCCATGGTTACGGGGGAGCCCCCCAAAATACGAAAATCGTTTTTTTAAGACTATGATTCAATTTTTCTTGAGTGGATTATTGATTTTCGATGATATCACAATATAAAACATAAAGTATAAAGTAGAAGCCTGTAAATTCCCACTGTTGGGCAAAGACCATCCAAACATTGTTTTAAGAGGGCTTACTTTCCCCTGCTTATCCCTAATTGAATATCACGGCTCTATTGTATAATATACACATTAATAAATTATTTGAATTGAAGTCACGATAGCAGAGTGGTTGGGTGGTCGGAATTTCGAGTCAAGAGACCCGAGTTCGATCCCCAGGTGGCAAGCTCGTACCCATGGGTTTTTTAAAAACTTATGTACGAATTACATCGTTGGCTTGGACGTAAAGACGGCGACGGGCTCACCACCTGTCACGTTGTCCCGAAAATATCTTCGGTGGAAGGTGGGTCGAAGGGACTTAATTGTCTAGACTAGACCTCTGTCTACCTCTGTATTGGGAATTGCGTGAAGATATTTATTATTGATTTTATTTATAATAAATAATTAATCGGCAATTTTTTCTATTTAATTTTAAACATAACATCTACCCGATTAATTGAATACAAATATTGACCCTTGTGAATTTTAAAATCGATAACTTCTACCTGTAGCTAAATAGCTAAGATAATAGTGACTGTAATCATCTCGATCGTGACAATGGACGGTTCTGATTTTACATTGATTTAAAAGTCAACGCGAAAACAAAAGCTTGCTATAAATAACATACATGGGTAATGGCAAATGATGTAATGCTTACACACCTCAGTACATATGCTAAATATTTACATGCTTCTAATAGATTGCCTGGTACACAATATTTTACAAAATGAACTACGTCATTCATTGCTATATGCATAATATATAACCATAATATATTTATTGCCGTAATGTTTCCGTGAGAGACATTACAACAGACAGTGAAACTTATACATTTTTGCAAAGCAGTCTTACCTACTCTATTTACACCGAGTCGCTAGGCTCAACATTAGAGTCGATAAGGGTTCAAATTTCAGTTTTTATAAAAACTTCGTTTGAAAATCTCTAACGAACACGCCAAAAGTCGTGTTAGTTAGTTGTTGAAGCTTTTTCGGTTCCAAGACTTAACAAAATTGCCATTTCTAACGACAAAGTCGCTAAATAAGCAACACAACAAAACTATTGATTCATTTACATATTTGTATTATGTGCAAGTTAACTGTTTAAAAAAAATCGTGGTTGGCTGGTTGTTCTTACTAAAAGATCATTTATGATTACCTATCTCAAGTATTCTCGACAAATACAGAAAACATATAACATAGTAATGATTTCTTGTATTTACGCGATTTTAAAATATAATATAGTTAGAATTTATTAAAATATAACATACTAATAAATTTATTCTCATTACATTTGTAACGTAAAATTAATTCTATTCACGTTCAGTATTCCAAGGTCGATTTTAATGGTGCAGAAAGAACGTTTTGATGATTATATAATAAAATTTTATATTAAGTCAGACATGTACAGTTAAAACGTATTTAAATGAAGCAAATAACTAATTAAAATATAAAATAGCAATATATTTTCTTGTTTAACAGATTTTAAAAACAATTGTGATGAATTAATAAATTAAAACTAATATATATATAATTATGTTAATATTTATAATGCTAATCAACTACAAACTATTATAATCATTGAGGCCTAGTCCTCGTGGAATAGTACCAAGAATGCTGGTTGCATTTCCACGTTTAATAAATACGCATTTAATAAATCAAAGCTCATTCACATTTTGGGCAAAATTAGAACGAAAAAATAAATATTAGTTATTTATGATAAACTATTCATTTACACACTAATATACTGGCTTGGACATTAAGAAGGCCACGAGCTCACCACCTGTCACGTTGTCCCGAAAATATCTTCGGAGGAAGGTGGGTCGAAGGGACTAAATTGTCTAGACTAGACCTCTGTCTACCCCTGTATTGGGAATTGCGTGAAGATATTTATTATTATTATTATTACGATGACGTTATAATATTGAGACTGTCGTCGACTTAATGTCATGGACATTAGAGCAACAATATTCGTCAATAAGTTTTAAAAAACTAAAAAAATACTCTTTTTACAGAAAACCGAAGTAAAAAATAGAAAATAAATTTTAATAAATTTAAATTAAGAATAGCGTTAAAAATTTCAATAAAGATGAATTAATAATAGAGTGAATAAAAAGCGTGTTTTTTAGTTTTTTTAAACTATTATTTATTTTTTTAGTTTTTTTATCAAATTAGTTTATTGTCATCGGTCCTCGAAAGTGTGAAAGTTTCAGACAAGTTTCACCGGAACTTAGGGAAAAATAAAATTCTGCTTAGCTTTTGTCCAACCTACATAAATAGTACTCAAGTTGAAAAAGTCATTGGTCTCTAAAATCTTTGGTCAGTTCACCCAACCTTTTAACTGTTGTAACTATAACTAACAATAAACTGTATTTATATCAAAATAAATAAATAAATATAAATATCTTCACGCAATTCCCAATACAGGGGTAGACAGAGGTCAAGTCTAGACAATTAAGTCCCTTTGACCCACCTTCCACCGAAGATATTTTCGAGACAACGTGACAGGTGGTGAGCCCGTCGCCGCCTTTATGTCCAAGCCAACGATGAAATTCGTACATAAGTTTTTGAAAAACTCATTGGTACTGCCATCTGGGGATCGAACTCGGGTCTCTCTACTCGAAATTCCGACCACCCAACAATTCGGCTATCGTGACTATTTATATCAAGAAATGTGAAAATGGTCTATGGGAAATTTAAAAAACAACTGACTCGAACGGGATTCAGACCCGCGACCTCTGCCATCCCACTTCACACTACACCCGAGTCCGATAATTTCTGTAATGTCTCATTAATTTTATAACAAAAGCACAAGGAATGATATATATGTTTCAAAAGTCGATAAAAATTGCATTCCATAGAGTTGTTACTGGATATTTTAATTGTATATTACACAGATAAGAAGACAGCTCTAAGGCATGTAATAAAAATTATAACACGTCATAATGTTAAGCACACGTTGCTCTTGTGTATCATATTACATTTGGGATATGTTTATGTTAAAGTTAGTGACCGTATTCACTTTGTGTGCTGCATTGTAAGATGAGAGATTACATAACAAATTCCACGTGTGTTCAAAACAAAAACACGTGCGCGTCGGAGCGTACAACCAACAATTACTAAAGACCGCACCTTGCGCCTAAACTCACAATATCTTTTATGTAAATATTTAAACTCACATAAAACTATTAAGGGCTTGTATTTTACAGGGGTTCGACCCTTTTAATTCGATAACATCAAGTGAAAAATATAGTAAAAACAGAGAAACAGTAATAATTCTAATTAACAAAAGAGTTTAACAAAAATCTACGCATGTGGACTCTACATACATACATAGATACATATAAGCCTGTTAAAGCCTTTCCCATAGGGAGGATTTGCCATAATCGCCACGCTTGACAAGCAGATTGGTAATCGCAGTACCAGATCACTCGCACCTCAGACGCTGCTGCCCATCTTCGGTCTGATTATTTTGGTCTGATATTTTAAGAGATGGTTATTCCGCCATCTATCGGTTACCATAACGATATTCAAGGTTGTTTCCCTTAGTCGCCTCTTATGACATCCTCGGGAAGAAAGGGTGTGGCAATATACTGACGCCGTTACTACACGGACGTATGTTACCATGTGGACTGTACAATTCCAAAATTTACACAGTTATATAAACTGCCGTTATATTTGACCTTTTTTCTTTAACAACCTTTTTAATTTTTTTTATATTTGATGCGATCACGGCCCTGGCGTTTGTGTATTTAATTTATTTTTGTTTATCTCTGAACAGCAAACTTACAGTGGGCACATAATGTTCATTATTATCACGCCCTTGACCGATTTGGACAAGCTTATCGCTGAATTAATTTCATTTCTGAAGTGAAGATATCTTTAGCACCGTTATGATTAAAAAAACTTATCAATATATAATAGTTACAATGAGAGAAAGAGATCGCCGAGTGCTAAGATTTTGTCACTTTTCAGACACAGATAGTGAGCCACTATCTTCTTTTTATGAATATATTGTGTACTTCTACCACGTGTGTGTACACAAGTATTTATCACTGTTCTCAATACTTTGAATAGGTACTGAGGTAATTAAAACATTCTTGGGGATTTCATACAAAGTATCTTATTACATAATACATATTTGTTTTTTTTTTATTTTTTATAACATTCGGTAGAATAATATTAAAGATGTTTGGATAAGATAACGATGCCTTCTCATATCAACATTACAAATACTAACTTCTTAGATAACGTTCAAAATTAGAATTTACGAAAATCAAACACGTGTTCTCATATACGCAGCAAAGTTACGAACATCGAAGGGATGCGCAGGGGTGAAATAATTTCGCGCAAGTACGCATCGCTTTTACAACTTTAAATATCTACCTACTATATCCATACTCTACCAGATCGTAAAAGCTTAATAAAATTCGCAAATCCACTCAAAACAACACGTGTTCTTTAACATGTAATTCGTTTGTGTACAATGAGGTAATAATAACATATATACCGGTGGTCGTGTAGAGAATACGTCTTGTATGTTAGCGAAATATAAATTCAAGGTCAATCGGACGATAACATAGCCAGTTATCTAATTTTACGCCCCGAGTCTTGCTTTCCTACACACTTATGCTGCCGACGAGAATACTTGATATAATTGAACCGGTTTGCACCGCTCTATTACATAGGTTACTGAACTAACACTAAGGTAATTGTCAACGCCACACTTAACCTACTTTTGCACTTAATACAAATGTTTATTATTAAGCGCACGTCAAGGTATATGAGTATTATTCAAATGCGATAAAATAGCACGATAAGAGTTATTACGCAGCATTTAACAGTAAACTTTTTTCTGTTGCATATTTTTTTGCTATTTCATATTTCTAAAATGATAACATCAATTTATTATTACCTCCAGGAGTAGTAGAGTAAATAGTGCCGCCGGGTGTGCTGGAATAAACATCAGGCATCTGAGCAGGATCTGTTATGAGAACCCGTCTTGATGGAATAGCCTGGCTATGTGTCGCCTGCCTTGCTATAGGTGACGCCGACATTATCAATTTATTTTTTTTTACTCTTCAAAAATTCTAAATCACAGTCACAGACACTACTTGCGGGTCGAGTGGACGTGGACTGAGCGAGTAGAACCGGCGCCTAAAATAAATACGCCCGCCCGCTGGCGACGCACACAGTGATGTAACACTGTAAACATGTCACACATACGTAAAGTAGCATCAAAACATTCATAGAGCAGAGGGGACACGTCAATTTCTAACAAACCTTTTTTGTACTTCCGTAGTTTTTCTTTAAAATAATGTGCGTCTTTTTTAACGAATATTATTAATGTTATTTTTAACAAAGTGAAAACCATCCTTTTGGTTGTACTTTATTTAGTTATTATTCACAAACCTCTAAATTTTAAGCTTAACCTTTTTAGTAGATTTAGAAGTTTATTGGAAGACCTAAAGCGACAGTTTGTTTGCCTTGAATTGTGAGAAATGTAACAGCGATTGTAATTCCACATTCATTCAATTAAGACTGGTGTCCACCACTAACTTATTAACAAGAACAAAATATTTTTGTTGGGATTGTATGATCGTTTGATTGATTGCCTTGATATGTAAATTAAATTTAAAAAGTCATACCAAGCATAACAGGTGCGGCAACCACCGGGCAATGAAATATATATAGATAAAAATATATTACTAGTGCGTTATTTAAACAACGTAGGCAAGAACTGATACCGTAACATACTTTGTTAGTCTATGACAACGCTCACGAAGTGGTATGTTATCCTATTATAACTCACACATATATCAAAGTTAGCTAGTGCGTAGTTTTTTTTGTAAAGTTAAAAACTGCTATGGTTGATATTGTGACCAATTTATGCAGTGACTTGTTTGTCATAGAAACGTTTTATTAAGAGCCGAGTGCAAATCCGGAAGTATTCGTGAAATTTTAATATTTTATTAGGATGTACCTGGCCAGTTATGAAAAACATTAAATACTCTTTCACTCGTCAATACTAATAATCCTTTTAAATGAACAGAATGAGTACATAACATCTCACTTCTTCCCGAAAGAGCCATAAGCAGTAAATAAACATGCATATTGCTTTTATAAAGTTTTTTTTTTTAGTTTTTTATATAAAATATATTTTTATATAAAAAACTAAAAAAAAAATATCCTCATGGAATTCCTAATACAGGGGTAGACAGAGGTCTAGTCTAGACAATGAAGACCCTGCGACCCACCTTCCACCGAAGATATTTTCGGGACAACGTGACAGGTGGCCGCCATCTTTATGTCCAAGCCAACGATATAATTCGTACATAAGTTTTTTGCAAAACCCAATGGTACGAGCCCGTCACCTGGGAATCGAACTCGGGCCTCTTGACACAAAATTCCGACCGTGTGGTTGGGTACCTTTTTATTTATATTATTATATAAAAATACAATGTAGTTAGTAGGACGTGTAATCACTGAGATTAAAAACATCTCAGCAATAGTTACCGTTCTCCCTCTCTCTCTACTTTACACATAAACAAATACAAACATATTTGTCTTAGTATATCTGAATATAAGGCGATTTCGGTCTATTTCAAGTCTCAGAAACATAATCGGCAAATTGGCCTGCATTTCGCCCAAAACAAACAACAAACCTCGTGTACATGAATAGTGTATAGTCTGTGTGTACGTGTGGGGTATATATAATGAAATATTGTATGATATTATATTATAGGATTATATTATAAAATTATATTATATCAGAATATATAAACAACTGACAACTGTAACAGTGTAGTAATGTAAACAAACTCTTGTTACGATATTTACGTATGACTTTAATTTTTTATCTGAGGGTTACTAATAGAGTTACTAATTTAGAGCCACACTTTGACGGAGGTAGTATAGAACAACGTAACAGTTGTTGAGCTTCTTGTTATCTTGGGGTTCCAAAAAAAAAAAAAAAAAAATAACCTTAAACCGAAAAATATTTACAAAAACACTTATTCCATACATCGTGTCCAAACATTCATCATACAGATGTTTTCCCCTTGCAGGATACGAACCTGCAACCCGACCTCGCCTGCGCTTCGAAGTCAAGGTCACACGCAACTAGGCCACCAGGTCATGACGACCTTTATAGACAAATTTCAATAAAATTGCATTTCTCTTATCAAAAGGGAACTAATTATCGAAATTATTTAATTTTATATTAGATAACAACGTTTGCACGTGACCATACATCGATAACAAAGAGTATAGGCACAATTTAAAATAATGATAACAGTTACTAGGTTAATCTCCGATATTTAACACACAATTAACAATTTGTGATAATTTATAAATACATTTCGTCCATTTTAAGGTCTACTAACTTGACTAAAAAAAGTCACTACAGCCGAGTTGTTGTGTAGTCGGAAGTTCGAGTCGAGAGGCTCGTACCAATGCGGTTTTCAAAAACTTATATACGAATTATATCGTTGGCTTGGACATAAAGGCGGCGACGGGCTCACCACCTGTCACTTTGTCCAGAAAATATCTCGGTGGAAGGTGGGTCGAAGGGACTTCATTTTCTAGACTAGACCTCTGTCTACCCCTGTACTGGGAATTGCGTGAAACATTTATTTATTTTATTATTTATTATTACAACTTTGCTGAAAAGTCCACTAAAGGACAAGCCTCGCCATCGCAGCGCCAAACATCACGCATCTAAGCACTGCTGCCCGTCGACGGTCGGTTTTAATGTGATATTTTTTGGAATGGTTTATCACGCTATTTGGCGATATTACATTTTTAAGTACGGTAATCGTAGCCGTGTGGCTGGATGATCGGGATTGAGAGTCAAGAGATCCCAGTTCGATCCGCAGGTGGCAGTTTCGTACTAATGTTTTTTTTTTTTCAAAAACCTGAGTTACAATTGAAGGTAAAATTGAAATCAATTGAAGGTCTGATATCACATGGCATTAGTTTTATTTAGTTGAATCTATTAATTTGATTAAATATTTTAGTACAATACTAACTCGTTCTACAGCCTTGATCTTTTCTCTGTGAAACATTTTCAAAGGAACGTCATTACGCAATTAGTATTCGATGTACGTGTAACATGATGTATATGCGACCTGTGGGTATGCTTGCAAATGCAAAATTATAACTACTCGATATTACAGATTATACGAAGTCTCCAAGATACTATTTATTCTGTGCAACATACAAGTAACTCTACACGAATAGGTAACAAAACTAGATAGACCCACAAAACAGATTTTTCTGGGACTCACTCTTTTACATTGTTAGTGCTACATATATGCAAAATTTCACCAAAATCGCTTCAGCGGCTTAGTCGTGAGTGTCTACCAATCAGATAGACAGAGTTAAATACACATTTGCAATATTTAATATGTATAAACGCCGATAGCCTAAAGAGTTATGGTAGAGATAACGAACATTATGGTAGTAGGTTCTTTTGACGTTATGAACTCTCCAGATATAATCCTTGTAGCTTAGATGAAGTAAAAGAGAGGAATATTAGTATTATTAACAGATTTAACTTTTTTAAATGCATGTACGAATATACACCTTGGAATAACTCACATGCAATTACTCACGGTAAAGGGTACATCAAAAGTTGATCACCTATAGGAGGTTTTAACCTTCCATTTATGTCCTTTGCAACGATGCTCCTGCACACTAGCACACTCATATCTCGGTGAAACAGTGACAATGAAAGAAGTGACTTTATCTTCTTGCGCTCGTATATCCTCACCCTAAGTTCAGAAATACAACCCCTGGCCCTTGCGACAATTTCTATGTTATTATCACAAGGGCCAACAATGTGAAGCTGCAACAGGACGCAGAAGAAAGGTCATCGATAGAAACTCATACGGGAAAACGTTTTGGCATATGATAACACTTCGCAAGATGGAGTGACGAGCTGCTTTGTCATGGGCAGAGTTGATAGATGCAAGACCTGATGTACTTACTAGTTTTCTAAATAAAGTAAATACATTGATGTACCGCTCCTCCCTCTATCTCATGACGATCGTGTCTTGGGATTATCCAATTCCTGACAGCATGTATAGTTTGCTACAAATTTTAGTCTTTATTAGTAAACTATTCACTTTAAAAAAAGCAAATTACGTACATTTCGACGGAGAATTTTTATATACTACTACCTACTAATATCAGGATGAATGTCTAAGAAGTTATTACAATATATTTAAAGAGAACACATTCTACGCCACTACGCTTAAATTCCAGCAAGCACAAGACTGCTTCTACAACATTCCACCAGCCCACTCCCTATTAGTTTGGTTAAAGCGAAGTAATATTGCCCCCATTAATATTAAATGTAACTTGTAGACCACTCAAATGTATATCTTTCATTATTTATTGTTTAAAGAAGGAAACTTGTTGTTTCAAATTTTTAATCTTGTACATATACACCTATATTTATACATCCATTGTTATAAATAAATAAAAATTTTTGTTTTTTCATTGTTGAGTCTCAGTAACTCCTCTAACGACTACATTACCAGTTAAGATAGTTATATTCCAAGTTAATCTACATAGAAGCCTTCTCAGAGATCAGAAAACTCACGTTAACGTACAAGGAAAAATATAAAATTATTTATTAAAAATATGATTACGGCACGTAATACTATTATTTTGAGAATATATGTAAGTATATTGTACATGCTCGGACATCAAGATGGTGATTCGAGAGGATTTTGTCTAGACCTCTGCCAACTCTGGCTTGACTCTCTGTCTTCCGGACCAATGCCGAGTGTTTTGTTTGGTCTGGTATTTTTCGTGATAACGCCATTGAGATTTTCGCTTCGATCTGCCTGCTACCCACGGGGATCCTTAGGCCGATGCCACCACGGTTATTAAATATATGTATCTGGGACAAATTGTCAGACAAGGTAACATCAAATTCAACCCAAAGGTCAGTCTATCAATTAGACTCCACACGACAGCGTTCGAGAAAACACGCCACATCTTCTCACCTACGAACTCGTATAACTCATAAATTTTAAGATCTAAGTGCGTTTTGTGGTATCGGCTGAGAACATGCCAACTCCACTCTTACCATGAGTAAAGTATAAAGCCACTAAGGGAAAAACTTATGAAAATGCTGTTGGCTACATACATGGCATGATAACCATTTCGAACAATACCAGACTAAAATTCAACAGATCTGTAACGGAAAGCAGCCTTTAAGACGCAAGACGTCTGATACTGCTATCGTATATCCGCTTGCCAAGCGTGACGATAATTGCAAACTCTCCAGTTCGGGAGAAACATTTGTCCAGCAATGGACTTTTACAGACCTTTATAGCCACGATAGCTGAGTGGTTGGATTCGAATCTAATTCGAGTCAAGAGACCCGAGTTCGATCCCCAGAGCTTGTACCAATGTTATTTTTAAAAAAAAACTTAAGTACGATTTGTATCGTCGGCTTGGACATAAAGACGGCGACGGTCACGTTCTTCACGTGTCTTCGGTGGAAGGCAGATCGAAAGGACTTAATTGTCTAGAACTCTGTCTGAGAAAAAGAAATGCGTATTGCCAGTGATGACCTATGGAACTGCATTTATCACTGCTGGCCAAATAAAAACCTATGTTGCTTAGCGTACTATGGAAAGAACTGTGCACGAACCTTTCTTGGTCCGCAGCAGAATTAAGGGTTAGGTCAATAAAGTGGCAATGGTCCTGGTCACATAGCTCTAAAAACTGATCTGAGATCACAGATCCATTATGGGGATGTAGGTGCGTTGTCCACGTTTTGAAAAGGGAATTGAGAAAGTGACAAAGTATATGGAGATGTTTGCCTCCTGTTGGTTTAACTCACCGAATAAAACGCAGAAGTTACTTCTACTTCACTACGGCATTATGGCTGTGGAAGAGCTGTGACATTCATCCAGCAACAGAAGCTGCCGTTTGGTACTACCACATGAAGAAACTTCCCATAAGAATTTAAAAAAATTACACTATTTATCTTCACGCAATTCTAGACAATTAAGTCCACCCAGACCCACCTTCCACCGAAGATATTTTCGGGAAAACGTGACGGGAAGTGCGCCCTTCACCGTCTTTATGTCCGAGCCAACGATATAATTCGTACATAGGTTTTTGAAAAACCCATTGGTACGAGGCTGCCGCCTGGGGATCGAACTCGGGTCTCTCGACTCGAAATTCCGACCACCCAACCACTTGGCTATCGTGATTTTTAGACCCATAAGAATCCCATGCAAAGTCATCATTTTGTAAATAAGCAGACAAAGCTATGCACTTCAGCTTTTATAATATTTATATAAATTTGAAAAAAAAACACCAGTATTCAGGCACATTAATTTTAAATCTCAAAACAACACGAGATTGTATAATACATTTTTATTCACCACCTTTACCCTAATAAATAATGCAGTATGTTTTTACAGAAAGACGTTTGCATGTGAATTTTAAATATTATTCTTAGAACATTTACTTTCGAATAGCCGATTGTAACCCTTATACGGAAAACTTTAAGATTGTCTGTTCGTTTGCTTTGCAAAAGTTTACCTTTTAACCAAATGATTGCAACCCAGACAATAACAGTGCGTCAATCGTCTTGCTTGTACGTTCCTAAAGATTTCATGTTTATTAATGATGAATAGTTTTATGTGACATTTATTTACAATTTATCAATGTTTAATAAAAATATTTACTTTCATACTATACAGGTAAATTCTTTAAAAAAATATAGTATGGTATATACCTTTCACCAAATGGTAAAAATTAGTATGTAGGCACATAACCTCCGATCTAAAGTCAAAATTTCAGCCTATTCAAATAGACTTCAATAAAGCTCGGTTAAAATAAAATTCGGTTAGCAGAGTAGGCTGTGAGGCGACTGTACATTCGGTGCGTACCTTTTTAAAAAATTATCATTCAGATATTCTCTTATAACTAGACCTAAGGAATGCCTTTAACTCCCTCGACAGTAAAATCCTGCTGAAGGATGTGGTGAATATTTCACTTCAGAAATGTATTACTTCATTTGGCTTTATTAAAATCAAAATACTAATTTATTTTAAGAAAACCATTTCATTGATTCAGACGTCGGAGTAAGCAGATCCGCCGGTCGTTAAAGTAACTGATGCGGATTCTCTTTACCTCCTTGGAGCGCCATTATTTATAGAGAGTATGAAACCTCTTTTGAAAATAAAATGTCACAATTTTTTAAGTGTTAATAAATTGTATATTCTTAATTCTCCCATCACGCTTATTAGTTCAAAGTCTTGCGTTCTTGTTCTCTTATACCGGTATCGGTATAAGAGAGTTTTCGAGCGTTGTGCTGCCGGTTTTGCTTCTCTCCGTACACAGTTTGCACTACTTAAAATATCTTCATACCTTTCCCAATACAAGGGTAGGCAGAGAGAGGTCGAGACTTTCGACCAAGCTTCCACCGAAGACATTATTTGGGACAAAGGTGAGCCTGTATATATATATATATATATATATGTGTGTGTGTGTGTGTGTGTGTGTGTGTGTGTGCGTGTGTAAATGTTACACTAAGTGAAGTCGGCGTAAGAATATGCCATGTTCTTTCAAACTTACGAAATATATTTTATCATGTTCTTCATTGTTTTGATCTTTAAATCACTACCTGCATAAAAACGTACTGTAGCGGGTGGTCCGGGCTACCGAACAAAGATTTTCTATTTCCAGTGGAGTTTACGGTCCGTTGGTCATT
The DNA here is from genome assembly GCA_029286605.1 of Sericinus montela. NCBI lineage: Eukaryota > Metazoa > Arthropoda > Insecta > Lepidoptera > Papilionidae > Sericinus > Sericinus montela. The sequence goes on along the minus strand of JAGSMR010000085.1, from coordinate 136,790 downwards.
CCGGTAGATATAATGGGAAAAGGACGAACTTTTTTATTTTATCCGACCGCCACGATAAATGGGTAATGTTTCTCGTAAATACCCCCTTCCTTCCTATGGGCACAGTTGGATACGAATTATGAATAAACCAAGTTAAGCAAACCGATGAAGGACAACAGCGTCTAAGGTGTAAGGTGCCTGGTACTGTGATCGCCAATCCGCTCGCCGAAAGGCCTATGGCCAGGCCTATGTCCTACAGTGGACCATGAGTATTTTATACATATGGAAAACCATGATCCTACCTCTGACGAACTGACCCATATAACAGCAGAAGTTGCACTTAGCTCGACCGCTTAAATTATAAAATTGTAAGATTACAATTACCTACATTGTAGTTCTTTAAGCCGCAGATGGATACGCTTATCAGCCAGCTATGCGCTAAATGTATGTAAAGCGTACGATATACATTACGTATCGATTAAACTTAGCATTGATTGTACGCTTTGGCTTATCTATAGTTACACTAAATCGATTTTAGTTTTTAGTCATAAATTAATAAAACGGCTTGAATTGTTATCGTGGATATAATTAATTGTGGGTTTTTAGGGCACTTTTTTATTTATTCCTTATTGTTCACACCTTATACTAAAGGTCATAATGAGCGAAATTATGCTTGGTAGCATTCTCTACAAGTCAGCCTTTATAAAGGTGAAAAGTAGATGGCAGGTGCGGACCAAGAATAAAATAATAAGTGATATTTTTTATTATATACTCTACTACCTCTATATACTCTTTCAATTATTATACTCTATATACGATATCTCTGTATATAAAAGACGGCGACGGGCTCACCACCTGTCACGTTTTCCCAAAAATATCTTCCGTGGAAGATGGGTCAAAGGAACTTAATTTTCTACACTAGACCTCTGTCTAACCCTGTATTGGGAATTGCGTGAAGATTTTTTTTATTTTTATTATATTATATACTACTAGTCACGATAGCCGAGTGGTTGGGTGGTCGGAATTTCGAGGCGAGAGACCCGAGTTCGATCTCCAAATAGCAATACCAATGGGTTTTTATCGATGGGAATTATATCGTTGGCATTGACACGGCGACGGTCTCACCACCTCTCGGAGAATCGAACTCGGGTCCAGTTCGATTCTCAAGTTGCCGTACCAGTGGGTTTTTCTTATTCCCACTCGTTCGTATATAACGAATTATATCGTTGGCTTGGACATAAAGACGGCGACGGGCTCACCACCTGTCACGTTGTCCCGAAAATATCTTCGGTGGAAGGTGGGTCGAAAGGACATTAAAAATGTCTGGACTAGACCTCTGTCTACCACTTTATTGGGAATTGCGTGAAGACATTTATTTATATTTATTTATTTATTATTTATACATTATATACTCTATACATACTCCACTTAGTTAACGGTTTGTTAGTTCACTAGGCCACAGGCCTTTTCCTTAAAGTGAGATTAAAATATAATAGTTGTATTTTTCGGATGGTTATCTCGCCATCTGTTGTAGCCAATTACACTGCCATGTCTTATCCCTTAGTCGCCTCTTACGACACCCACGGAAAGAGGGGTGGTATAGTCTAACGCCGTAACTACGAGTACTTAGTAAACACTTGCCTGGGTTTAGTAATAGGAATGCTATACGAGTATCTCCAACCATTCTTTTCCATATATACCAACTATAAATATATACCAACTATAAATATATACCAACTATAAATATATACCAACTATAAATATATACCAACTATAAATATATACCAACTATAAATATATAGCCGCAAAATTTGAACATGATTGGCTACAGACATTTACGTAAGTAAAAAACGTCACGATAGACGAGTAGTTGGGTGATCGGGATTCGAGGCAATAGACTCGGGTTCGATGCCCTTGTGGTGGGTTGTATGGGTTTGTGTGTGGGTTTTTTTCAAAATTTATGTACGATTTATATGGCAGGCTTAAAGATAAAGACGGCAAAAGGCTTAACAACTGTCACGTTGTTGTAAAATAAGGATAGGTGAAATGGGGTGTTTGTCGAAAGGACTTAATTGTCTAGACAATTTAGGTAGGTAATTTGGTTACCCCTGTAAGGGGAATGCGTGAGGAAAAAAAAGTTGTTATTTACTCTTATGCTAATGCAGTTTTTAAATAAAGAACGTAATTAAATACCTAATGTCTTTAACCTACATATATTTTTTTGGAAAATAAAAATTGTAGAACACTTTCCATTGTTTACGGTTTACATTTGAGATAAATTGCCTATAAGTATCAAGACTGACTTTATCGCTTACATTATAATCAGCAAGGTAAACTCTACCTAGAATTTAAAAAAATCTCTAAAATATAAAAAAAAACAAGTTATCGATCACTGATATTAGTTTATTTTTAAATTGTTTATGAAGCGACATAAAATTACATAATTTTGATAAGGACATATCTGAAGGTACAATAAATCTTCTTCTTCTTTCTTTGGTTTATGGCCCCTTTTTTTCAGATTCATAACATATGTAAGATGTCACAATAGCCGAGTGGTAGTGTGGTCGGAATTTCGAGGCGAGAGACCCGAGTTCGATCTCCAAATAGCAATACCAATGGGTTTTTATCGATGGGAATCATATCGTTGGCATTGACACGGCGACGGTCTCACCACCTCCCTCGTTGTTCCCCAAAATATCTTCGGTGGAAGGTGAGTCGAAACGATTTAATTGCCTCGACCTCTGTCTACCCCTGTATTGGGAATGGCGTGAAGACATTGATTTGTTAATTTATAATATCTGTAATGCTAGATTTGACAGAGTTGTCGTAACACCTATAATAGTCACGATAGCCGAGTGGTTGGGTGATTGGAATTTCGTGTGAAGAGACCCGAGTTCGATGCCCCAGGTGGCTGACTCGTACCAATGGGTTTTTCAAAAACTTACGTACGAATTACATCGTTGGCTTGGATATAAAGATGGCGACAGGCTCACCACCGGTCACGTTGTCCCGAAAATATCTTTGGTGGAAGTTGGGTCAAAGGGACTTAATTGTCTAGTCTAGACCTTTGTCTACCCCTGTATTGGGAATTGAGTGAAGATATTTATTTGTTTTATTGTAACATCTTATGTGTTCTGGCTTAAGGGTTACACGAGCAATGAGGCATTCCATCTCGGTCTCAGGGAGTAACAAGAGTAACATCTCCAATCATCTTATGCATAATGTTGGACTGTTAGCTTGTTTGTGACCTTATTTCCATTTTAAAAAAAATAAGGAACACCCTTAAAACTCAAAAAGACAAATACCAAAAGAAAATGAAATAGGCTGAAGACGGACTGCCACGTCTAACTTGCGTGAACTTGACGAAAGTAGTCCCATGAGCGGGTTACTGCCTTGTCGTAACGGTGCTTAGTAACCTTAGCTTGGACACCCGCGGGCCCCCAAACTAGTCCCTATCTTGTTGTGACGCTACCGTCAGTACCGGCTTATTAATCTTCGCCTACATACCCTCGGTGTACCAAAAAGAAACTACATAGCAAGTCTGACTTTGTGAAGAACAGCCGGTCCGAGGTGGCCGCCTCTAGAGGGCTTGGTTAACCCATTTCGGATGCGCGTTGGTGGACAGCGTAAAGAGAGTTTGCATTATTGCCTTTGCACCGCTCTCCATACGCTCTACGGTCGAGGTAAAGTCGCAGAAGAAGAGAGATTTTTGTATTACGATTCGTCATGCTTCCTCATAGTCCGTACGGGCCCGACATCACCTGCCCTTGTAACCTCAAGGGTAAGTTGTATATTTCTCTAAGTATAAAAATTAATCTAATATAAGTACAAGTTCACTCATCCATTAAGCGCATGTTATTGATTTCATGTTAGTCGTATACCAAAGCTGTAATTTATTTTAGCATATTTTTAGTACATTTGTCACTTCAACTTGTATTAAGCCTAAGTGTCACAGATCACTTGCCGTTTTTTTTATATATTTTCTTATCTACATTTTCTCACATGTTAGTTCTTTATACCGCAAGCTATAAGTGAACGTAAAAAGACATTTTAATATTTTGCCTGATTTTTTTTACCAGATTCGCTTTTAACTTATCCTGTAAATTACAGGCGAGAAATTTACCAAAATTCTTGATGCTTATCTTTCCTTCTATCCCTTTAACCAACGTTAGAAATTTATCTTTATTCACATATTATTAAAGTAAACTAAAAGTTCATCTAATTCAATTCTTTAATTAAGTCTATCTAAATCTCTATTATCTATATAAAAATATTATTATCTATCTAAATCTAAATTTAGCCGCACCAAAAATATTGTGAAATATCTTGTGTTATCGACGAATGAATTTTTCACTCCTATACTTTCCCTTTCCTTGCTTATCGTATCGTATCTGCTGATTAAGGCCTTTATTATTATTTTAGAAATATCCTCCGAAAATAGTATAGACAAAGGTCTACTCTAGACAATTAAGTCCCTTCGACCCACCTTCCACCGAAGGTATTTTCGGGACAACGTGACAGGTGGTGAGCCCGTCGCCGCCTTTATGTCCAAGCCAACGATATTTGTACATAAGTTTTTGAAAAACCCATTGGTACGTGCCTGCCACCTGGGGATCGAACTCGGGTCTCTCGACTCGAAATTCCGACCACCCAACCACTCGGCTATCGTGACTTTTTATCTATAACATTTCAGCAAATTACTTTATAATTATTTGTAATCTATTTATGTCTAAAATGTTACACATTTTTTGTAAATACGCTTTCCGCCTATGAATTGTAAAATGCCCATAGCGTATCTTTATGTAATAATGTTTTGTTTTGTTTTCTATCGGAACGCAAACTGCGTAGTTTCGTAACAACTTCGAACGGAAGTGAATCCGCGAATAACAAAATTTTTATGAAAATATTTTGTTTAACAGCTCTTTTATATTGAACTTTAATTAAGTTAAAAGCATCATAAATTATTTTCAATAAGTATATCCACTTTTAAACTAACATAGAATTAGAAACGCGGTAAATTATTTCTAGATATTAATTTAGTTTAACACTTAGACTTAACATACAAGCTGTAACTATTTCAAAGTTTACCTATGCATTTTTAATTAATGAGACGATTCGGTTTGAATTCTTTTTGGCATTCTAAGTGATATTTGACCGTCGATAGATGAGTAATCTGTATCCTAATCTGGAGATCAAACTCAATCTCCACGTGGTAATCTTTTATCAAAGAGTTTTTCGAAATTTATTCCGATTTTACTAAACTAACTAAAGACTGCTGACCATCTAGATCACTGGCCACTACGTTGTTGGTTATAGGGAGACATAGTTCGGCTCACTAAATCGAGCTAAACGTCTCACGATGGCATAATTTTTTTTCTACTTATCGTAGAACATTTATCGTAGGACGTTATCTTAGAACTTTAACAACCGCTAGATACAGTTACCACTGACATCTGTTCTGGTATTATAGCGTAAACACCGGTTTTCAAGGTGCCGCCATCTCAAGGTCCCGGGTTCGATTACCGGTTGGGTCAATGTAGAAAAACCACTGTTTCTGGGTCTGGTTGGTCTGGTTGTTTGTGGTGCCTTCGTTATTTCCGATTCCCATACCTCAAGTACTTTAGCATCTTACATCGGGATCGGATATGTGGATGTGATGTTGTCCCTATCTATATACGTATTTATTATAATTATATTATCGATATTTAAAGAATGGAAAATGGTGGCTGATATGGTCTGATACGCTGCCTACACGCCTTAATTGTAAACATAAAATTAATAAAAAGCATCGTAGGTATAGCTACGACTATTTAATGTTAATCGAGAGCATTGAAATCGAAATTCGTCAAACATAATCGAGTGGAAATGTAGGACAGAGTGCGGCGCCCGCTGGTCCCGCTGCCATGACATCATGCGAGCAAGAACAAGGTCACGTTTTGTTTCCTTTATTATTATAACATTTAAGCAGATTATATAGTTCATATAAGAAACATGATAGACGCTTATCTCACCCCGAATCATATCCAAATTTTATTACATAATTGAAATCATGTGTTGATGTCATAGATTTATATGTATAGTAATAATATAATAAATAAATAATAAATATCTTCACGCAATTCCCAATACAGGGGTAGACAGAGGTCAAGTCTAGACAATTAAGTCCCTTCGACCCACCTTCCACCGAAGATATTTTCGGGACAACGTGACAGGTGGTGAGCCCGTCGCCGCCTTTATGTCCAAGCCAACGATGAAATTCGTACATAAGTTTTTGAAAAACTCATTGGTACTGCTACCTGGGGATCGAACTAGGGTCTCTCGACTCGAAATTCCGACCACCCAACAACTCGGCTATCGTGACTTATGAAGACCTTGAATACACATTTACCTAACACGACAGGTTTTAATCAATTTGAATGAAAAGCTAAATAAAATTTTCGTGATTAAAAACATTGTGTATGAACGGATAACGAAATTGTTAGTGATTTTACCTTTCATCAGAATTGAATCAGAGAGTTGGGAGTTCAAATTTCGCTAAGTAAAAATATATGATAAATATCAACATTTTATATCTCAAGACAATTTATCTATATAGTAATACGTTTAAGTATCTTATCACCAGGAATTCCTAGTTTGAGACTGAATGGCATCGATTGATTTATTATTATATATTGTTCTTTTATTTTACATATACCTATAGAAGTTTCATGTAAACAAATAACTATACTGTCTCTAATTTCAGTCCACACGTGAGCAGGGCCTCCGTTGTTACTTTTTCTTCCATGTGCACACCTGTTATTATAAGGGATAATTTAAAAAAAAAAAGAAAGTTGAAAACTAAATTAATTGTAACTTCCTTCACCTGTATCCAACAAATTATTCTAGGAGGGTCCTCCCCTTCCGTCAAGTCTTGATGTGTATCAGTAGAATTGGTTTAAAATATATAATGATAGTCTCAATTTTTACCTAGGAAGCATGTGGATAGTTCATCATTTTGGTATTACTTTAATATTTTAATTATTATTGCAAACCATAGAAATAATGCATGGTCAGGATCATAAAGAGGTTTCTAAACTCTTTGATATATTATTATTATAATAATGACCTTAATCTTTATCGTTTATTATTATTTTAGAAATATCCTCCTTAAATATTATAGACAGAGGTCTAGTCTAGACAATAGAATAGAAAGTTGAAGGAACTTTCCCACCCACCTTCCACCGGTGATATTTTCAAGACAACGTGGTCCGAGGGTGGTGAGCCCGTCGCCGTCTTTATGTCCAAGCCAACGATATAATCGTACATAAGTTTTGAAAAACCCATTGGTACGAGCCTGCCAACTGAGGATCGAGCTCGGGTCTCTTGGCACGAATTCCGATCACCCAACCACTCGACTAACGTGACTTCACATAAAAAATAATCGATAAAGATTAATGACATTGACTATTTGAGTCGCTTTTGTCTTTTATTTCTAGTAACAACTAAACAGCGTCAGGTCTTCAATTTATTCTAAGACAGAGGCAGAAGAGACTTCCCATCTCCTTCGTATGCGCGTTAAGAAACCACACATGACTGAACAGGTAGTGCTTATGAAAATCGAAATTTTCTAAAATTTTAACAACTTTATATTATATGAAGATATTTTTCTAGATAAGGACAAAGTGTCTAAAAAATAAAACTTAGGAAACTTAATTGAAATCGAGTAGATTTTATTTTCGGTAAAGGCGCCTTTTTCTTGAATAACATCAGATTTTTCTGGATAAAGCTGACAACAAACCCGCCGAGTCGTAACGCCCTTGACCGTGTACGTTCGTGACTTCGAAACGCAAACAAACCGAGGCTGGCTGAGGCTAAAGCCATCTTATAGCAGTTTCATAATCAACTGCGCATACAATTTTATAGCGCTCGAACATTTGCGTCCCTTTCTAGATTTGGAACGTCGATACAGGTAGGGTATGGTATGTTTATAATTCATTAATACCATTTTATTAGTTGTTTTAGCGTAGTCGTATGAAAACTTGTGTGACCACAGAGTATAAATAATAAATTATTTCTAATGAGGATTAATAATTTCCAGGATTAAATAGAGGCTGTCCGTAATTACCTGACAAATATATCAAAATGTAACATTACATAAACATATTTGTGTCCGTCTGCGCACGAAAACAGGAAGGGTGCATGTTTAAAATTTATGTCAGCCGGATCACAATTTTATTATCGATTAAAAATAGAATTATTAAATAGTTGGGTGGCGAGTTTGAAAGGTTGAAGAGACGATTCTTGTTTTGGTCAGCACGCGTTTTTGTTTTTCCTTATTTTTACTTTCTTTTACGTAACACTCAGAGAACACTATTAAAAACGGCGGCGAAAACACTATTCTTTGCTTTTTATTTTATACTATTATGTATGTACCTAAAATTTACAAATTTTTGAATATAAGAAATATATCAAGCAATACTAATCCATTGTATTGTCAATTAGGTATAACATATTTAGATACAATGGGTGCTTCGCTTCGCCAATTTTTCTAAACGAATAAAATCTGTTGAACCCACTTTACGAATTCGGCAGTATGTAAAAGTTATCGCTATAAAATTACGGAAATTGTATCTTGTTATCTAACTCCACTTTACTTGGCTCTACTTTAGTACAAAGGTCTCTTCCGTAAGAGTTTGCGACAATCACCACGCTCGGCAAGCGGTTCGATGATCGCTGTACTATATACACTGCTGCCCGTCGCCGAGCTTCTGATTTTTGCTCTGGTGCTATTTTAACCCGTGATCTATCGGAAACTAATGACATTTTTAAAGGGTTTCCCCAATAGAATAGAATTAATTTATACCACAATATATTAATATACACAATTCTAAGGCCGAGAAATTATTTTAAATGAGTTTAATAAAAAACAAAACAATTCCATAGAATAAATTAAACAAACACAAAACTTCGACGTATTTATTTTTGTATTTGCTTATAGAAAATTTGAAACACTTCTAAGAAATATCAAATTGTTTACGACAATAGAATAACAAACACACGTTGTTTGACATTCATAATACGCGTTCTAATAGCCGTTTTGAATATCTCAAGAGACGTTGAATTTTTATGAAGTTCTTTGTACGGCTGTCAGTTTGTTGTGAATTTTTAATATAGCTAAATAATTATTTTAGTAAACTAACTAATTTAGTTACTTATTTAACGACGACTGGATAGCCTAGTTGGTAGTAACTCTACCATCGAAACTAAAGGTTGCGGGTTCGAATGCTGCTAATAGCAAAAAGGGTTCGTACTCTAGTCATGGACACTTCTATCTTATTCAAATCCAGTTTCCAAGACTCAGGAAATCTCACTTCAGAGCTGACGAGTGTAACGATCAGTATACGTCGAATGCAAGGCAAAGACCAAGCTTGACAAGATAGATAGATTAAGGAGGGAATTAGGGAAATTTATAACATAGTAGTTCCATGAGATTGCCTTTGCTATTGCATGCCTTTACATCCGATGCTTCTGCATTTCATCTGGTGAGTAAGGTAACTCGAACCCCCATATCCCCTTCCTTTTCTCCGTTCCCCACCCCTCTTAAATGTAGGCTTTGTATGAGATTATACGTATCAGAAAATTGCGCCTACTATTCCTTTAAACTTAGTTTGTATTCACTTCAAAAACGTTTAGTGTTATCTACGTATTAAAATTTATTTTGTACGTTACAAGGAATAACAAACTATAATTATACCCTAATAAATGAATGTGTTGACAACACGACTATATAATATACTATCACATCGCATACAATGTTCAGTTTCAATTAACTCTGACTCAACAATCGCGTAACCACTACGCAGCGGACACACCTCCCGTTTCACAAACATGTTTTTTAAAGTCTAAGTATAAACTCATTAATCACTGCGTTTTATTTTAAAGCAAGGTTAAGAAACATACGTTAACCACATACTTCGTAAGACAGACAAATAGCTGTCTCGCTAGATCCACCAAAAATTAGTATTTATTTTACTTCCACACTAATACTTAATATTACAAAGTAAAAAGTTTGTACATTTGTTACTTATCTTCTAGTAAGTAGAAAAACTTATAAAATGTGTGTAGAATACAGAAATCATTATTATAAAGATTTCTGTTATGTAGAATGTATTCCGGAATGAACACCCGTCGTCGTATATAAATATTATGTACGTAGTTTACAAATATTATTATTTTTTATTTCCACGCATCTTCCCTGACGTGACTGAATGCCAGAAAGAACAATCGGCAATCCTTACATACATATAATCATAAAATATAAAATCTGTCGCAATGGCAGTTAAGACTGTAGCAGTCTAGTTGCACTAGCAAATAATAAAAAAAAAATATTAAAATAGGTAAAACATTGTCAATCAAGAAAAACACATGTGGGAGTGGCGTAAAATATGCAATTGAAAAGAGACGGCGTTAGTGGCGTGATCCAACTGATCTATTAGTATTTGTAAACACATCAAAAGCGCCACGTCATTGTCGATTCCGTTCTAAGCACAAGTTGGTAATGTCTTTTGCATTTACTAACAAATGAATGTAATCAAACACATTAAATACTTAGATAATTCACATTACATTATCATGTATGCGCATATATTGAATGTCTTTACCGAAAACAATTTACTGCTATAACTAATTTGTTTTAATACAACTATTTCTTGACAGATAGATAGGACCACTCAAGGAATAGGTTTTAAGTAATCCTGTCACATTCCCACATTGATTCGTGTCTTAAAATTTCTTCAAAAATATTATGATATTGTATTTTTTTTAATATGGCTTTCTATTCCACAAATGCGCCACTCCAGAATTCTAATAACCTTGATTTTCTTAAGTAATACGTTCAATATCTTAAGTAAAAAGTTCAATATCTTTGTAAAATTCATAACCACCTTCCTCAAACTTTGAGGTCTGAAGATTTCCCAGAATTGATGTTCAGAATAACTGAATTATTTCTTCAGTTATTCATTTACAGTATATTAATACCTATTCACAGGGTAGACAGGGGTCTAGTCAATTAAGACGTTTCGACCACCGAAAATATATTTGGTACAACGTGACAGATGGCGAGTTTGTCGCCATGTTAATGTCCAAGCCAACCATATAATTCGTACATAAGTTTGCCTGTACACGAGCCTGACACCTGGGGATCGAACTCGGGTCTCTTGACTCGAAATTCCGACCACCCCGCCACTCGGGTATCGTGATTCTATGTATACATAATATTATTAATATTTTATTAAAATCATGTAGGTGCTGCTGTCGTCTCGGTTGGTCGATGTTATGACTGAATATAAGGTTGTGAACTCGAGACTTCTCTGGGTTCGCTTTAAATTGGGACTGACGAAGTTATTCCTTTTGCTGTTTATGCGCCGGTGGCTTCGTCGTCCAGAGCTGAGCTGGAGGAGTTTTGGGAGAATGTAAGAGAAGTTCTAGACTTGGTTAGAGGAAACGAAAGAATTGTTGTATGTGGTGATTTGAATGGATGGGTTGGTACCGCTCGGCCAGGGTACGAGTCGGTGCTTGGAATGTTTGGCGATAAAAGGGTTAACAATGCTGGCAAGCTTATACTGGCTGTATGCAAGGAAAAGGGTCTTCTTGTGACAAACACTATGTTTAGTCACAAGAAAATCCATATGTATACTAGAACAAGAGAGAATGAGAGAAGTATGATCGATTTATTCCTGGTGGATGACCGACTGCGAAAACAGGTGATGGATACGCGAGTGTTCCGAGGTGCTGACCTGGGAACGGATCACTACCTAGTGATTACTAGATTTAGGGGTCTGTTCGCGGGTTGGCGCCACCGGACGGCGATACCAGAACCACAGTCGGTCGGTAGCATCCGAAGCTGGAAGCTTCAGGAAGCGGACACTAGGAATAAATATCAAGCTAGGAATAAATATAAATATCAGGGTAGCCGAAAAGCTGGACAGCATTGGTGTTAGGAAAGAATGTGTGGAAGAAATATGGCAGAGCCTTAGAGATGGAATGGTTAGTGCAGCGGAAGACGTGTGTGGAACTGTGAAAAGAGGTAGTAGTAAAAAGGGTGATGCATGGTGGAATGACGAAGTGAAAGAAGCTGTAAATAAGAAGATGAAAGCATGGTTAGACTACTTGGCCTCTAGTAATGATAAAGATATGAGAGAGAAGAGGAAAGAAAGATATAAGCTCCAGAAAGTTCACACGAAAGCATTGATTGAGGAAGTGCGTGAAAGGAGTAGAATGAAAGGGATTTGAAAGGTTGTCGCACAACTTCAAGGAGAACTCCAAACTCTTCTGGAAAGAGGTTGGAAGGACCCGGAGTGGTGCGAAAGCCTTAAGAATGAATAAAGTGCTTTCGGGAACCAATGACGTCCTCTCAGAAAAATCGGACGTCATGCAGCGATGGAGCGAATTTTATAGAGAGATGTATGCGTGTGATGATCTTAGTGAGGATCCGGGGGTGACGCCGTGACTGGTACGCCAGACTGGACCTCGATGACACTGAGGTCATCAGTATGAAAGAGATTGAATGTGCGATTAGAAGTTTGAAATGTGGTAAGGCTGCGGGACTAGACAGAGTTACTGCTGAAATGGTCAAGTATGGTGGGCCACGCGTCTGGGACAGCTTTCATCTGCTGTGCAATTTGTGCTGGCGAACGGGGCTGTTCCGGATGATTGGCGATCCGCGGTCATTGTGCCTTTATATAAAGGTAAAGGTTCACATTATGACTGCGGGTGCTATCGGGCGATCAGCTTGACCAGTTTAGCAAGTAAAAGGTTTTGACACGTAGGATGCAAGATAAATCGGAAAGATTTCTATGGGAGGCACAATGCGGATTTAGACCTGGAAGAGGATGCACGGATCAAATGTTTTCTCCGCATGATCACGGAGAAGCTTCTGGCTGCTAACCAGAAGATTTTCTGTGCTTTTGTGGATCTTGAGAAAGCATTTGATAAGGTTGTAAGGAAGAAAATGTGGGAACTGTTGCCGGGTTATGGTGTGGATGGTCGATTGCTAAGGGCTGTGCAGTCACTTTACTGTGACTGTAAAGCCTGTGTGCGGGTAGGGCATGACCTGTCACCCATGTTTAGCGTCCAAACGGGCGTAAAACAGGGTTGTGTCATGTCTTCCTGGCTATTCATACTGTATCTCGACAGCTGTTTACAGAAGCTGAAAGATAGCTGTTTGGGTGTGAAATTGGGTGACATAAAAGTAAATTGTCTGCTTTATGTTGATGATGCAGTGCTTATAGCACCATCAGAGGCAGAACTGCAGGCATTAGTCACGTGTATGAAGAAGAATGTGAAATTAATGGTCTCCGTTTGAATGCTAATAATACTAAGGTTCTGGTATTTGAAAGGGTCGAAGAAAGAACGAAGTGCGAAATTTGGGTAAATCAGGAATGTCTAGAACAGGTGAATGAAATTGTATACTTGGGGAGTGCGTTTAGCCGGGATGGAAGATGTGATTTAGATGTGGATAGGCGTGTCGTTGCCGGGAACAAAGTCAATGGTGCCCTGACTGCGTTTATCAAAAGGCAAGGCGTTGTGAAAAGTGCACGCCTTGCAATACATAACGCAGTATTGGTACCGACTTTGTTATATGGCAGCGAAATCTGGGTATGCCAGAAGAAGCATAAAAGCAGGTTGAATGCAGTGGAGATGCGATCTTCGTAAAATGTGCGGCCTTACCATGGCTGACCGAAAGCGAAACGAAGAGATTCGCAATATGGCAGGCTTGAAAGATGACCTTGTCTCAAAATGGATAAGGGCGTGCTTCGATGGTTTGGGCACGTTGAGCGAATGAGTGAAGACCGAATGGTGAAGAAAATATATAGCGCGAAAGTTAGTATTAAAAGGTGTCGAGGTAGACCGAGATTAACTTTCGAAGACCATGTGAGCAAATTGCTCGAAGAGAGGAGGGTCAAGAGTACTCGGATACCTAGACGTGCATGTATGAAGAAGATGATGAATCTGAAAGAAGGAAAGAAGTATGTAGGATCGTGACACTTGGCGATCTGTTCTCTGGCTACCCTGTCAGGGATTGTGCGTGAAGATAAATATCAAGCTAGGAATAAATATCAAGCTAGGAATAAATATCAAGCTAGGAATAAATATCAAGCTAGGAATAAATATCAAGCTAGGAATAAATATCAAGCTAGGAATAAATATCAAGCTAGGAATAAATATCAAGCTAGGAATAAATATCAAGCTAGGAATAAATATCAAGCTAGGAATAAATATCAAGCTAGGAATAAATATCAAGCTAGGAATAAATATCAAGCTAGGAATAAATATCAAGCTAGGAATAAATATCAAGCTAGGAATAAATATCAAGCTAGGAATAAATATCAAGCTAGGAATAAATATCAAGCTAGGAATAAATATCAAGCTAGGAATAAATATCAAGCTAGGAATAAATATCAAGCTAGGAATAAATATCAAGCTAGGAATAAATATCAAGCTAGGAATAAATATCAAGCTAGGAATAAATATCAAGCTAGGAATAAATATCAAGCTAGGAATAAATATCAAGCTAGGAATAAATATCAAGCTAGGAATAAATATCAAGCTAGGAATAAATATCAAGCTAGGAATAAATATCAAGCTAGGAATAAATATCAAGCTAGGAATAAATATCAAGCTAGGAATAAATATCAAGCTAGGAATAAATATCAAGCTAGGAATAAATATCAAGCTAGGAATAAATATCAAGCTAGGAATAAATATCAAGCTAGGAATAAATATCAAGCTAGGAATAAATATCAAGCTAGGAATAAATATCAAGCTAGGAATAAATATCAAGCTAGGAATAAATATCAAGCTAGGAATAAATATCAAGCTAGGAATAAATATCAAGCTAGGAATAAATATCAAGCTAGGAATAAATATCAAGCTAGGAATAAATATCAAGCTAGGAATAAATATCAAGCTAGGAATAAATATCAAGCTAGGAATAAATATCAAGCTAGGAATAAATATCAAGCTAGGAATAAATATCAAGCTAGGAATAAATATCAAGCTAGGAATAAATATCAAGCTAGGAATAAATATCAAGCTAGGAATAAATATCAAGCTAGGAATAAATATCAAGCTAGGAATAAATATCAAGCTAGGAATAAATATAAATATCAGGGTAGCCGAAAAGCTGGACAGCATTGGTGTTAGGAAAGAATGTGGAAGAAATATGGCAGAGCCTTAGAGATGGAATGGTTAGTGCAGCGGAAGACGTGTGAGGAACTATGAAAAGAGGTAGTAGTAAAAAGGGTGATGCATGGTGGAATGACGAAGTGAAAGAAGCTGTAAATAAGAAGAAGAAAGCATGGTTAGACTACTTGGCCTCTAGTAATGATAAAGATATGAGAGAGAAGAGGAAAGAAAGATATAAGCTCCAGAAAGTTCACACGAAAGCATTGATTGAGGAAGTGCGTGAAAGGAGTAGAATGGAAGCGGATGAAAGGTTGTCGCACAACTTCAAGGAGAACTCCAAACTCTTCTGGAAAGAGGTTGGAAGGACCCGGAGTGGTGCGACAGCCTTAAGAATGAACAAAGTGCTTGGAACCAATGACGTCCTCTCAGAAAATCGGACGTCATGCAGCGATGGAGCGAATTTTATAGAGAGATGTATGCGTGTGATGATCTTAGTGAGGGATCCGGGGTGACGCCGTGACTGGTACGCCAGATTCGGACCTCGATGACACTGAGGTCATCAGTATGAAAGAGATTGAATGTGCGATTAGAAGTTTGAAATGTGGTAAGGCTACGGACCAGACAGAGTTACTGCTGAAATGGTCAAGTATGGTGGGCCACGCGTCTGGGACAGCTTTCATCTGCTGTGCAATTTGTGCTGGCGAACGGGGCTGTTCCGGATGATTGGCGATCCGCGGTCATTGTGCCTTTATATAAAGGTAAAGGTTCACATTATGACTGCGGGGCTATCGGGCGATCAGCTTGACCAGTTTAGCAAGTAAAGTTTACTCGAAGGTTTTGACACGTAGGATGCAAGATAAATCGGAAAGATTTCTATGGGAGGCACAATGCGGATTTAGACCTGGAAGAGGATGCACGGATCAAATGTTTTCTCTCCGCATGATCACGGAGAAGCTTCTGGCTGCTAACCAGAAGATTTTCTGTGCTTTTGTGGATCTTGAGAAAGCATTTGATAAGGTTGTAAGGAAGAAAATGTGGGAACTGTTGCCGGGTTATGGTGTGGATGGTCGATTGCTAAGGGCTGTGCAGTCACTTTACTGTGACTGTAAAGCCTGTGTGCGGGTAGGGCATGACCTGTCACCCATGTTTAGCGTCCAAACGGGCGTAAAACAGGGTTGTGTCATGTCTTCCTGGCTATTCATACTGTATCTCGACAGCTGTTTACAGAAGCTGAAAGATAGCTGTTTGGGTGTGAAATTGGGTGACATAAAAGTAAATTGTCTGCTTTATGCTGATGATGCAGTGCTTATAGCACCATCAGAGGCAGAACTGCAGGCATTAGTCACGTGTATGAAAGAAGAATGTGAAATTAATGGTCTCCGTTTGAATGCTAATAAAACTAAGGTTCTGGTATTTGAAAGGGTCGAAGAAAGAACGAAGTGCGAAATTTGGGTAAATCAGGAATGTCTAGAACAGGTGAATGAAATTGTATACTTGGGGAGTGCGTTTAGCCGGGATGGAAGATGTGATTTAGATGTGGACAGGCGTGTCGCTGCCGGGAACAAAGTCAATGGTGCCCTGACTGCGTTTATCAAAAGGCAAGGCGTTGTGAAAAGTGCACGCCTTGCAATACATAACGCAGTATTGGTACCGACTTTGTTATATGGCAGCGAAATCTGGGTATGCCAGAAGAAGCATAAAAGCAGGTTGAATGCAGTGGAGATGCGATCTCTTCGTAAAATGTGCGGCCTTACCATGGCCGACCGAAAGCGAAACGAAGAGATTCGCAATATGGCAGGCTTGAAAGATGACCTTGTCTCAAAATGGATAAGGGCGTGCTTCGATGGTTTGGGCACGTTGAGCGAATGAGTGAAGACCGAATGGTGAAGAAAATATATAGCGCGAAAGTTAGTATTAAAAGGTGTCGAGGTAGACCGAGATTAACTTTCGAAGACCATGTGAGCAAATTGCTCGAAGAGAGGAGGGTCAAGAGTACTCGGATACCTAGACGTGCATGTATGAAGAAGATGATGAATCTGAAAGAAGCGAAAGAAGTATGTAGGGATCGTGACACTTGGCGATCTGTTCTCTCTGGCTACCCCGTCAGGGATTGTGCGTGAAGATAAATAAATAAATATAAATATTAAAATAATTTATGTGTTAATTATGGATAATTTTAAATATACCTTTAATTTACTCATATAACTTTATATATTTAAAAAAATATATTTCAAAATTGTTAACAGCCACTATTTACTTTTCTCAATTAACCAAAGTAGACCTGTAAATTATTGTATTGCATAAATTTCGCTCATTGGAACATAAGGAGTAACATAAAATAAATGTTGTACAGACAGTACAATATTTATTTTATTTTAAAATTTTAGTTTTGGTTATAGTTTGTGATCAGGCATAAATTTTTAGAGAAAATCTAATGTAGTTTGACCTGCAGTGATAAGTGTACTTATATAACAGAAAACACCAAGCATAGCCCTTTCCATAGCACGCTGAGCAACTTTGAGCTTCTCATAAGGCATGCAGTAAAGTACCACATCACGTTGTGGGCATTGCATTTTGTTACACGCTTTATATTAGCTTCACTTGTATGTATGTATGTTTGTAACCGACTTCTTTGGGCGCGATTTTGAGAAATTCCGACCACCCAACCACTCGGCTATCGTGACTTTCATAAATTTCTATAAATATAAATTAATAATAGTGTGGATAAAAATAATATTTTATTTTAAAAAAAGCGTGGGGTGCATGGTGTCAATAGTTATAAATATTGTATTGACAGATATGCGTAGAGTATCATCTTGATAATACCTTAAAAAGCACCCCGCTTTTTTAAAATAATTTTTTTTTCATTCACACTATTATTAATTTATATTTATAGAAATTTTTAACGCTACTCTTAATTTAAATTTATTAAAATTTATTTTTTATTTTTTAGTTCAGTTTTCTATAAAAAGCGTTTTATTAGTTTTTAAACTATTATTTATTTATCTTTAAGTTTAAACACAAACACATGAAATGAAAAGTTAAAACCAGAGTCAGAGAATTAGATAGTCCCGTCTGTAAGTAATACGACATCCACAGATTACTTTGAAAACTATGTTTTCGATCATACCATAACGTACGACGAATGTAACAATGGACAGGTAACAAAGTAAAAAATTTAAAGAGCGAGAAAGAGCCGGTGAGCCTCTTTGATATATTAGTTGATTCTTTTCCACTCTTATGACAATTTGACATAGGCATAAGGCTGAATATGTAATCTTATGAAATAGTAATAAAGATACAATAGTATTATATATACTGATCATTTTCTTCGACTCTACATTCATTTTGTGAATTTTTAAAAATTAGCTACGACTAAATACTGAATGGTATTTATTTCCATACTGTTTGGCCTGTACATAACGGCCAAACATAGGGAGACTCTCCCATAGGGAGGATTTGCCATAATCGCCACGCTTGGCAAGCGAATTGGCGATCGCAGTGCCAGGCCACACGCACCTTAGACGCTGCTGCCTATCTTCGGTCTGATTATTTTGGTCTGATATTTTTAAACATAGTTATCCCGCCATCTATCGGTTGCACTAACGATATTCAAGACTGTTTTCGTTAGTCGCCTCTTACGACACCCACGGGACAAAAGGGAGTGGCAATATTCTTACGCCGTTACCGTTACGGGATTAAAAAAATTAGCTGCGACTATATACTGAAAGGTATGGATGTTCATACTGTTTTTCCGGTAATATGCATTAATTGAACAAAAAAGGAATTTAAAATCCGTTGCAAATTCAAATTCCACAAAAATTCGCAAGGAAAAAAGTATGACGAATCGGTAATGTGTTTCTAATTCGACCTTCAATTATGCAATGCGGTCACTGTCAAGGCCACCATCAATTCGACATACAAAATGTCTGTCTAATGTGCGTGAATTTAAATAAAAACTTGGCTAAAAGTGTGATATGGCAGGCCTTATAAGAACACAAACTAGTTTCGCCATAAATACTGTTACATAAAAACTTTTCTTTTTTAAATAAATAAATAAATATCTTCACGCAATTCCCAATACAGGGGTAGACAGAGGTCTAGTCTAGACAATTAATTCCCTTCGACCCACCTTCCACCGAAGATATTTTCGGGACAACGTGACAGGTGGTGAGTCCGTCGCCGTCTTTATGTTGGAATGGGGTGATAAAGAAAATAGGCTGGAGTGTTCGCCTTGCACAAAGTGGGTATGGAGCTGTCAGTCATATTCCAGACACTTCAAAAGCTGCACTCCAGCAGTACTCTGCACCTTTTTTTATAGGGAAGGGAGGCAAACGACCATGTGGCTCACGTAATAGTAAGTGATTACCGCCGCTCAAGAACATCCGCAATACCAGAGGCATAGCAGATGTGCGGCCGAACCTGCGCCTTATAAAATTGCACGCCAAGCTTCTTAGATGCCAATTTGGCCTTCCCTTCCAAGTGACCGCGTAACTGAACGTCGCACGATATTTCGACGCCAAGGATTCCGATACTGGCTGAGGCAACTAGGGGAGTGCTCTCAAAATGAGGTGACACGACGAAGGGTTTCTTTTTAGCGGTAAACGCGCAAACTTGTGTCTTTTTAGGGTTGAACTAGACTAAATTTAGAGGGCCCTAATCCGTGACTTTGTCTAAAAAAATCTCGACTTCAGACACTAGTTTGTTCCGGTACTCGTCGACGTGTTCCCGAGAAATATTGGCACGGCTGGTGTATAGGGCATCACCAGTGCTGTCGTCTGCTTAGCAATGAATGTTACTAATTTGTAACAAATCATTGATATGCAGAAGAAACAGGGTTGGCGATAGCACACAGCCTTGTGGGACACCAGCGTTCACAGACTTGGAGTCCGAGCATGCACCGTCAACTACGACCTTGATGCTCCGGTCTGTGAGAAAACTAGTGACCCAATTGCAAAATTTCACGGGAAGCCCATATGACGGAAGCTTTGAAAGAAGCGCTTTGTGCCATACCCGATCAAAGGCTTTCGCTATATCCAAACTAACTGCCAGGGCCTCACCCTTGCTCTCTACTGCCTCCATCGATGAGTGAGGTACACAGGAAGATCACCAGCCGAGCGACCCTGACGTTAGCCTTACTGACGGTCACTGATCAACTGGTGCTCCTCTAAGTACCTCAAGAGCTGGCAGTTTATAACGGACTCCATTATTTTGGAGAACAAGGAAGTGATGGCGATCGATCTGTAGTTACCTGGATCTGAGCGGTCGCCTTTCTTAGGGATCGGGTGCACCAAAGCTGTCTTCCATGTCATCGGGACGACGCCTTCAGAGTAGGAGTACCGAAAAAGATGATTTAGAACCGTTGCCAACTCTGGAGCACACATCCTCAGCACAATAGGGGGGATACCATCGGGCCTACTCGACATTTGGATGTCTAAGGAGAAGAGTGCGTTGCGCACTGAGCTCTGAAAAAATTCAGATGTCCAGCATAGAGCACTCACTGCACGGGAGTAGAGTTACCCTAGCCTGGTGTTACCACCCTATCATCGAGAGTAGAGTTGGACGAAAAAGAGAACCTAGGAGATGGGCCATTCGTATCGGAATTTCTCTTTTGCGTCATACGCCAGCGAGTTGTCCTCCCTGTGCAGAGATGGTAGTGATGGCTGACTGCCCGGTAGCATACTGCTTTTGACGGGATGCCATTCTGCAGGCGCTACCGAACCAAGGCTTAGATCTACCGCCAATGGGCAACACAGAGGAAGGAACGAAAAATTCCATTCCTTGAAGCACCACATCAGCGACGGAATCTGCAACGGCGTCGGGTCACAAGACACAAACTAACCAAGCCTGGCTTGAAACCAACGTTCCGGCCTTTATAAAAGCTGAAGACTGGCCTCACCAGGACCAGACCTCAAACCTTTACACTTCAAATAATGACAGTATTGGAGGACATGGTCTATTCTAAATGACTGGGCGATATTGGGTCTCTTAAGAAATCGTGGAGCAAGCAGTGGCGAAATTAACCTTAGAAACAGTGCGTCAATCCATAGATTCGTGGTTTAATAGATGAATGACCTGTATAAAAGCCAAAGGTGGACATGTAGATTAGATTTTTTTATTTTGCTGAGAATAATAAAGATTTTAACAGATAATAAATTTTAACGGTGCTAGAGCCTCGCATCTGCATTTGTTGTTGCATGAATGGGCCGGCTCGACCGGGGAAGTACCACGACCTCACAGAATATCGGCGTGAAGTAGAAGTTTAACAAACTTCTGCGTTTCGTCTGGTGAGTGCAGGTAACCGGAAGCCCACCCACCCCTCTCCCCCAAAACATGGTAGCGGAAGAAAAATACCCCAAACGAACGAAGTCAAATGAAGCAAAAAACCTTTGGCACCCCTTACCACTCTTGCCGGGCATTTCTGCAATATCAGGGGACTCCATTCCAATCTTGATGCCGTCCACTACCATCTGGAGACGGCAAAGCAGGCCTTGCTCTTCCTTACCGAAACGCAGATGTCCTCTCCGGCGGATACCTCTTAACTTTCCTACCCGGGGTATAAGCTAGAACATTCTTTTGTGCCTCGGGCCGGAGTTTGTGTGTACGTCAGAGAGGATATATGTTCTCAACGCCTCGGCAATCTTGAAGGTCTGTCCACCCTTTGGCTACGCATAGACAGCGACGACCACCCTCGCGTCTATGGGTGCCTCTATAGGTCCCACAGCGGTAATGCCGAAACTGACCGACTCATCGACCACATCCACATGGCTGCAGATTCCGTGTTATAGCAGATCCCAACCGCAGAGATCGTGATACTCGGTGACTTCAACGCCCACCACGCCGAATGGCTACGATTTCGAATCTCTGGTCATGCGGGGATATCTGTTTTTGACTTTGCCCTAGCATATGATCTGACATAACTGGTTACTTCGCCAACGCGGGTTCTGGATGTGGAGGATCATACACCTTCCCTGCTGGATCTCCTGCTGACCTCTCATCCGGACGGCTATGTGGTCTCCATTGATGCCCCTTTGGGTTTATCGGACCACTGCCTGATTCGGAGTAAAGTGCCCATCATGTGCCCATTGCGGTCGCGATATACTGGCCACCGCCGTGTGTGGCACAACAGGTCGGTGGATAGGGAAGGGATGCGGTCTTTCTTTGCATCCTACCCATGGGGGCAGGTTTGCTTCTCGCTAGATAGTCCTGACACCGTTGCAAATTCCGTCGCCGATGTGGTCCTCCAAGGAATGGAACTCTTCATTCCTTCCTCTGTGGTGCCCATCGGCGATAGATCAAAGCCTTGGTTTGGTGGCACCTGCAGAATGGCATCTCGCCAATAGCAGCAGTGCTACCGGGCCTGGGTTAAAGCATCGGCGTCTCGGGATTCAAAAACTAGCGTTTTTAAGAAGGAGTATAACTCTGCCGCCAGGTCCTTCAAAAGAGTAATTACTGCGGCAAAGTCCAATCACATTGGCAGAATTGGTGAGAAACTAGTTCGTCTTCCTACGGGAACTCGTGCGTTCTGGTCCCTCGCCAAGGCTGTCCAAGGGAATTTCCGTCAGCCATCACTACCATCTCTGCACAGGGAGGACATTTCGCTGGCCCATGACGCAAAAGAGAAAGCCGATCTTCTAGGTTCTCTTTTTGCGTCCAACTCGACTCTCAATGTCAGGGGGAACTCACCGCCGACCATCCCGTGCAGTGAGTGCTCTATGCCGGACATCCGGTTCTTTCAGAGCTCAGTGCGAAAAGCACTCCTCTCCCTGGACATCCAGAAGTCGAGTGGGCCCGATGGTGTCCCCCCTATTGTGGTGAGGATATGTCCTCCAGAGTTGGCACCGGTTCTAACGCGTCTTTTACGGTACTCCTACTCTGAAGGCGTCGTCCCGATGACATGGAAGACAGCTTTGGTGCACCCGATCCCTAAGAAAGGCGACCGCTCAGATCCAGGTAACTACAGATCGATCGCCATCACTTCCTTGTTCTCCAAAATAATGGAGTCCGTTATAAACTGCCAGCTCTTGAGGTACTTAGAGGAGCACCAGTTGATCAGTGACCGTCAGTAAGGCTAACGTCGGGGTCGCTCGGCTGGTGATCTTCTTGTGTACCTCATTCATCGATGGAGGCAGTAGAGAGCAAGGGTGAGGCCCCGGCAGTTAGTTTGGATATAGCGAAAGCCTTTGATCGGGTATGGCACAAAGCGCTTCTTTCAAAGCTTCCATCAGCTGGTGTCCCACAAGGCTGTGTGCTATCGCCAACCCTGTTTCTTCTGCATATCAATGATTTGTAACAAATTAGTAACATTCATTGCTATGCAGACGACAGCACTGGTGATGCCCTATACACCAGCCGTGCCAATATTTCTCGGGAACACGTCGACGAGTACCGGAATAAACTAGTGTCTGAAGTCGAGATTTTGTTGGACAAAATCTCGAACTGGGGCCGACTACATTTAGTCCAGTTCAACCCTAAAAAGAGACAAGTTTGCGCGTTTACCGCAAAAAAGAAACCCTTCGTCATATCACCACGTTTTGAGAGCACTCCCCTAGTTGCCTCAGCCAGCATCGGAATCCTTGGCGTCGACATATCGAGCAACGTTCAGTTTCGCGGTCATTTAGAAGGAAAGGCCAAATTGGCCTCTAAAAAGCTTGACGTGCTCAGTAGAGCACGACAGTACTTCATGCCGGCCCACCGCTTGCAACTTTATAAGGCGCAGGTTCGGCCGCACATGGAGTAATGTTCTCATCTCTGGGCGGGGGCACCCCAGTGTCAGCTCCTTCCATTTAACCGTATTCAAAGAAGAGCGGCTCCAATTGTCGACGACCATACTCTATCCGATCGGCTAGATCCCTGTCTTTGCAAAGAGATGTTGCATCTCTTTTCTATAAGATCTACTACGGGGAGTGCTCCGAGGAATTGTTCGGATTAATCCCAGCCGCTGAATTTCACTATCGCACCTTACGGCATAACCAAAAATTTCATCAACCCCACCTTGATGCTTGGCATTCCACCACAGTGCATTTTTCGCGATATTTTCTGCCACGCACTTACACTTTGTGGAATGAGCTGCCGTCAGCGGTTTTTCTGGACCGATACTTAGGGACCAACATGAAAAGAGCCTATACCTTTCTTAAAGGCCGGCAACGCATCCGCTATTCCTCCAGCATTGCAGATGTTCATGAGCGGCGGTAATCTCTTACCATCACGTGTGCCACCTGCTCGTTTTCCTCCCTTTTCTGTAAAAAAAAAGATGTAGGTATAAATTTTAATAATATTACATTACTTCATTTAAAAAATGTATTTTAATTTGTAACAAAACTTATGATCGGACTAGGTATATACAGTAGCGATGACAATGATAAATCATACAGAAATTGAACCAACTAAAAATTTATTATTGAGAGACATTGAACGATGCATAGAAACACTATCGAGGTATCCATAAGTGACGGAACGGGCCGTTCCCTCTTTTGCAGTTCGGCGAGGCAAGGGGAACACTTTCCCATACAATTGCTAACACAGCTACAAACCTGAAATCCATGATTACCTCTCAAGAAAAAATAAATTAAAACCTAGAGGCTATTTTTAGAATAAATCGTTAAGCTTCTCAATTCAAATTTTCATATTGCGGACAAAGTAGCGGATAAATTCTAATAAGATAAAGTACAAAACCAATGTTTTCATGTCAGCTATTATGCGCATTTTCAAGTGTTATGGTAATCTGAACATTAATATAAATGAAGCTGGCCAAAGTCTGCTACAAAGTAAACGAGTATGTGTTTCAAACTGAAAACAGTTTTAATGTATACGATTATGTAACTGTGGTGAACACTGTTTTATATTCCAGATTATCTTTCCTATGCAGTATCGATAAACAGATTTGCATAACAGTATAACATTGTTGTTGATATTTTTAAAAGAAAGTGGACGAAAGCCTTTCCTCATATATTGTTTGAGGGACATTAGAACAGGGGAACGTTGACCAAGCTGCTTCAATGCAAGTAACATCCTACAAATAATCATTTTTTTTTAATTATTTTCCGGGCATAAAGCTTTGTAGAAATCCTCTCCTTGTACAAGGCCTCTCCCATTAGGAGGAATTGCCATAAAACCACATATGTGCATGTATGAAGAAAATTATGAATCTATTTTTTTTTATTTATTTATCTTCACGCACAATCCCTGACGGGGTAGCCAGAGAGAACAGATCGCCAAGTGTCACGATCCCTACATACTTCTTTCGCTTCTTTCAGATTCATCATCTTCTTCATACATGCACGTCTAGGTATCCGAGTACTCTTGACCCTCCTCTCTTCGAGCAATTTGCTCACATGGTCTTCGAAAGTTAATCTCGGTCTACCTCGACACCTTTTAATACTAACTTTCGCGCTATATATTTTCTTCACCATTCGGTCTTCACTCATTCGCTCAACGTGCCCAAACCATCGAAGCACGCCCTTATCCATTTTTGAGACAAGGTCATCTTTCAAGCCTGCCATATTGCGAATCTCTTCGTTTCGCTTTCGGTCGGCCATGGTAAGGCCGCACATTTTACGAAGAGATCGCATCTCCACTGCATTCAACCTGCTTTTATGCTTCTTCTGGCATACCCAGATTTCGCTGCCATATAACAAAGTCGGTACCAATACTGCGTTATGTATTGCAAGGCGTGCACTTTTCACAACGCCTTGCCTTTTGATAAACGCAGTCAGGGCACCATTGACTTTGTTCCCGGCAGCGACACGCCTGTCCACATCTAAATCACATCTTCCATCCCGGCTAAACGCACTCCCCAAGTATACAATTTCATTCACCTGTTCTAGACATTCCTGATTTACCCAAATTTCGCACTTCGTTCTTTCTTCGACCCTTTCAAATACCAGAACCTTAGTTTTATTAGCATTCAAACGGAGACCATTAATTTCACATTCTTCTTTCATACACGTGACTAATGCCTGCAGTTCTGCCTCTGATGGTGCTATAAGCACTGCATCATCAGCATAAAGCAGACAATTACTTTTATGTCACCCAATTTCACACCCAAACAGCTATCTTTCAGCTTCTGTAAACAGCTGTCGAGATACAGTATGAATAGCCAGGAAGACATGACACAACCCTGTTTTACGCCCGTTTGGACGCTAAACATGGGTGACAGGTCATGCCCTACCCGCACACAGGCTTTACAGTCACAGTAAAGTGACTGCACAGCCCTTAGCAATCGACCATCCACACCATACCCCGGCAACAGTTCCCACATTTTCTTCCTTACAACCTTATCAAATGCTTTCTCAAGATCCACAAAAGCACAGAAAATCTTCTGGTTAGCAGCCAGAAGCTTCTCCGTGATCATGCGGAGAGAAAACATTTGATCCGTGCATCCTCTTCCAGGTCTAAATCCGCATTGTGCCTCCCATAGGAATCTTTCCGATTTATCTTGCATCCTACGTGTCAAAACCTTCGAGTAAACTTTACTTGCTAAACTGGTCAAGCTGATCGCCCGATAGCACCCGCAGTCATAATGTGAACCTTTACCTTTACATAAAGGCACAATGACCGCGGATCGCCAATCATCCGGAACAGCCCCCGTTCGCCAATACAAATTGCACAGCAGATAAAAGCTGTCCCAGTCGCGTGGCCCACCATACTTGACCATTTCAGCAGTAACTCTGTCTAGTCCCGCAGCCTTACCACATTTCAAACTTCTAATCGCACATTCAATCTCTTTCATACTGATGACCTCAGTGTCATCGAGGTCCGAGTCTGGCGTACCAGTCACGGCGTCACCCCCGGATCCCTCACTAAGATCATCACACGCATACATCTCTCTCTATAAAATTCGCTCCATCGCTGCATGACGTCCGATTTTTCTGAGAGGACGTCATTGGTTCCCGAAAGCACTTTATTCATTCTTAAGGCTGTCGCACCACTCCGGGTCCTTCCAACCTCTTTCCAGAAGAGTTTGGAGTTCTCCTTGAAGTTGTGTGACAACCTTTCGTCCGCTTCCATTCTACTCCTTTCACGCACTTCCACAATCAATGCTTTCGTGTGGACTTTCTGGAGCATATATCTTTCTTTCCTCTTCTCTCTCATATCCTTATCATTACTAGAGGCCAAGTAGTCTAACCATGCTTTCTTCTTCTTATTTACAGCTTCTTTCACTTCGTCATTCCACCATGCATCACCCTTTTTACTACTACCTCTTTTCACAGTTCCACACACGTGTTCCGCTGCACTAACCATTCCATCTCTAAGGCTCTGCCATATTTTTTTCCACACATTCTTTCCTAACACCAATGCTGTCCAGCTTTTCGGCTACCCTTGCTTGATATTTATTCCTATGGTCCGCTTCCTGAAGCTTCCAGCTTCGGATGCTACCGACCGACTGTGGTTCTGGTATCTTGGTATCCGGTGGCGCCAACCCGCGAACAGACCCCTAAATCTAGTAATCACTAGGTAGTGATCCGTTCCCAGGTCAGCACCTCGGAACACTCGCGTATCCATCACCTGTTTTCGCAGTCGGTCATCCACCAGGAATAAATCGATCATACTTCTCTCATTCTCTCTTGTTCTAGTATACATATGGATTTTCTTGTGACTAAACATAGTGTTTGTCACAAGAAGACCCTTTTCCTTGCATACAGCCAGTATAAGCTTGCCAGCATTGTTAACCCTTTTATCGCCAACATTCCAAGCACCGACTCGTACCCTGGCCGAGCGGTACCAACCCATCCATTCAAATCACCGCATACAACAATTCTTTCGTTTCCTCTAACCAAGTCTAGAACTTCTCTTACATTCTCCCAAAACTCCTCCAGCTCAGCTCTGGACGACGAAGCCACCGGCGCATAAACAGCCAAAAGGAATAACTTCGTCAGTCCCAATTTAAAGCGAACCCAGAGAAGTCTCGAGTTCACAACCTTATATTCAGTCATAACATCGACCAACCGAGACGACAGCAGCACCCCCCACTCCCTGGCAGGCGCTCTCGCTCTCCGGGACTCCGGACCATAGAGCTAACGCCCCGCCAGGGAGCTCTTCAGTACCACTGCCCTTCCGCTTGGTCTCCGACAAACACACGACATCTAATTCTCTTTCTTTCATTATTTCAATCAACTCATTCGTCTTATCTCTCATGCCTCTAACATTCTCATCTAACATTCCACGTGCCAACTCTGCACTCCGTCCTCCACCTTCCGCCGTGTCGGGCTGTGCGTGACGGGTGGCGGTCCCCATCGCCGCTTTGCGCGCTGCATTTCACACCAACGGGGACGAACTGGTGTGCGTCGCCTTGGGGGGACGCCCTAACCCTCGTTGGCATGGGTGCGCAGCTGTGTAGAATTGCAGCCCTGAAAAGGGCTGGCAGGGGTCGCGACGAGCACGCTTCTACAATGACCCCCCAATGTAAATGAAGCGAAAAGGGAATACAAGGAGCGTGACACATATATATATACCATTAAGTGGCCACATTCATTTTTTACAATTTTAACCCATGGTCGCTAGAAGGCAAGCAAATTACAAATCTATAAAAACTGTGTTCAATAAATTCAGATTGTGTAACCATATTTCCGTTACTAGCTAATTACCTAGTGCTGCGTGCAGTAAACATTCGTAGGCCACTTTTCGCTTTCGCTTCTCTGAGATGATTACTTTGTAAAAATTATGTATTTTTTTCTTTCTTCGAATAAATAAAATAAATAAATTTGCAACCGGAAAAAAATTTTTAGAACGGCTTTGTCATGTCTTATGTCAACAACAGATAGATTTTATAATTGGGGGTGCCTAATTCGCAGCCGCTTCGAAAATTAGGATACAAAAATAAAACACGTTATTAGTTGTCAACCAATTTAATTGTAAATGTATGTATAATTAAACAATTATTATGATATATTTTTTCTACTCCATGGACATACATCGGTTTTTAATTATTAATAACTTATTAGTAATAATAAATATATAAATAATTATGTGCAGTCTTACAATTTCAATAAGAATTACCTGAGAAGACATACTCACTACATAAACATCGTATTAAGTACATTATGATAATTTTATTGCCACTTAACTTATACAACACAGATATGTAATACATAAAAATAATTTATTTTGTGTACTTTTTAAATTACTTTAATATGCAGTGTAAATGCGATCTCTTCGTAAAATTTGACCGGAAATACGAAGAACAGTTTCGCCATGAGATCGGTTTGAAAAAAAAAACATTATAACAATTCGTCTATAGTCTATGAAATCTTAATCGTTTCTTTGATAAATAAATTATTACAATTACATTAGTCTATTGGAAATCCGTCACAGGCTTATTTCTCAAAACTCAATATATAAGTACATAATGATATGCAAATGCCACACTGAACTATCTATTAAATAAAAATCTATTTCGAAGAGATAATGCAGCGATGAATATTTTTATTTATACTTATTAAACTAAATTAAAGTACATAAACAAATAACAAAACAAGAGATCCGATTAATTAGTTGAGAATTATTAATTTAAGCTTTTACTTACTAAAATAAATTAATCTCAAAGTTATTTATATCACATAAAGGAATCGATGAATTCTTAAAAATTATATTATAGTAAGGTTAAAATGTAAAAGAAAATTATTATTTTTTCATTATCCACACGAAGTTTAAATATGGAAAACTAGGTCTCAATTTAGGTCGATGATTTTTAAATTGGCAATTACAGTATGAATTAGTGCCTTTCCTATTACACGTTACAACTTTTACAACTTCAGAATTCTGAACATGTTTAACTGTTTAGTTTTTTTTAAGCTGCGGGATAAATATAAATAAAATGATTATAATTTAAAAAAAATTATCGAGTTTTATAGATGACGTTATTTCAAATTTGTAAGTACCAGAAATCATTAAATGTATAATTTCACTCGACATTATGTTCTAAATCATTGTAGTGGATATGTAGTGATGTTTACCCTAAAATGATAAAAGTAAAATTCCACAATTGTACGACTCTTGGGCAATAATAAAACAGAACACCCATAAAAATTTAAATAAATTAACAAATTAAAATATAATTACAAAAATATTTTTATCTACTATATAAATATTATGAACATTCACGCCTTGATATGTAATATTCATTTCCAGGTACGTACAACAAAACGTGTTGGTATAAATCATTTAGTGAACATACTAACCTCACTAAAATTGTAAAATTTTAATTAATTAAATTGCTACATTAGTGTAAATTAGTAAAATGACTATTGCCCTTATTCAATTGTAGATAAATTTTAAATTATTTTTAACAAAGCAATTATCAAAATGGATCAGTTTCGAGCGGTAAATCCCTTGTTTATAATACTTTTATCGGCCTTCAATCTTTTTTTTTGTCTTTTTTTCTATAAAATTGTTGACACGTGACATAAAAGGAATTTAAAATTTCGTTCCGCCAACTTATCTTTCTTAAACAATAGAAAAAAGACAGCATGTACTTACGACACATCGTTTTTTTTTTTTTAAATATATGTAATAATGTGTAAGAAACTTTCTTAATGTGCTGTCAACGAAAAATTAGCAATACATTAACGTTTAGATTATTATTAACAGTAATATTTAACAAATATTATGGTTTTCAATTAACATCCGTTTCAATGATAATGTACAGTATGTATGTCGTGGTAATATTTTACAGATCTATATTCAATACTAGAGTTAGATTCTGGCTTGTATTAATTTTGTAATTAAATGTAGTTTTTTTCATATTATATAAGAAAATCACGTTTTACTAACCATCAAATAAAACCTTTTTTATATAAATATATATTATTATGTATAAAAAAAGGTTTAATTTTTTTTTAAATTACACATGCTTAACATCTTCGTACACCGAACACGCGTCTTTAAAATTACTAGCGTTAAAACTTGCAAAATAATCGTCGTGGATAAATCTTACGATATTCTCTATTGGGCAAAGGTACGTATTGTATATTTTCACATCATCTATAGGATCAACTACTTTCATAACTACGTTCTGCTTATTCTTACAAAAACTTAATTTGTTAGTTACATCCTCACCATTATACACGACGCGGAAATAGAAATCTTGCGCAACGGCTTTCCTTTTAGTGAATTTGAATTCATCGCGCAAATCCCTCTTCCTGTGTACTTCGAATATAATTCTGGAAGCGTATTGAATATTGTAATGTTGATAACTGTTCAAGCCCAACGCTAGTATCAAAGCTTGAAGAGTTTTATCATGACCGGAGTAAATAACGAATTTCGGTTTATTCTCAGATATCATTCGTATCATGTTCTGTACTATATTGTGGATAAGACCGTACGCTAAAAGTAAACCTCTTCTACGGTTAAGCAAATTCTTCATTTCCTGCTTATAGCTCCATTCTAAATACGCAAATAGTGACATAACGTGTTCCTTCTGAATGCAAAAGTCTTCCGCACTCTCTGGTGTTGGTTCCCTGTAATCTTCATCGAAATCTGTATCCATTCTCGCGTCGTTTGGAAAATTGAAATCTGCATCCAGATTCTTCTTAACAATAACTACATCTTCATATCCATCTGCGTTATCTAAAAATCTTTGCTGATAATACTGCATCTTCTCCCTCTCCATTTCGGCATCGAAATCTAACGGAGCTTTCTTATCTTTGGTGTCGTAGTATTTCCCAATTATATCTCTCGCTTTTCGTCCGATTTCATTATTAAAATCTACCTGATTATTAATATAGTCCAATTCTATATTAAGTGTATCTATATCAACATCTAGAAGACTTCTCAAAGCCATGGCATCTCCAGTGTACTTTCTTTGTTTTCTATGAATGGACAATCTATCTTTAGTGGGTGATTTCTTTGGTTTCTCTGAGCATGGGAATGGGGCTTCGTGGCAAATGTAAGCGAGCAATGCGTCTCTGACTACATCCGCATCCATGTGCTCTTGAGATTCGAATAATACTTTGGACAATTTTATAATGAGATCTTTGATGGCGGGGTGGGAGTCCAGTCTATTTTTTAACTGGGATTTACTTTTCCTGTTGAAAAACAAACACATTTTAGTTCACATATATGTGCTAGTCATTACATATATTTATGTACTAGATCTTCTACCAAGCCTAGCTACGCCAGAGGGAAAAGACAAAAGTCACGATAGCCGAGTGGTAGGGTGCTCGGAATTTCAAGTCAAGAGACCCGAATTCGATGGTTAGGCGGCAGGCTCGTACCATTGGGTTTTTCAAAAACTCATGTACGAATTATATCGTTGGCTTTGGACGACGGCTTTTAGACGGCGACGGGCTCACCACCTGTCACGTTGTCCCGAAAATATCTTCGGTGGAAGGTGGGTCAAAGGGACTTAATTGTCTAGACTAGACCTCAGTCTACTCCTGTATTGGGAATTTCGTGAAGATTCTATGGATAAGTGACAATTCCATTGGTGGATAAGTGGTGATTCGCAGCCTTATAGTTCCAAGGCTTAGGACTGCCGCAATGGCGAGCACGCGCAGTCCCGGAAGCAGAAGGCGTCGCTGTGCGCCTCGCGCACCGCCGCCGCCGCGACTGCTGCAGCGGCTGCAGCGCGCGCCGCTACCTGGCGAGCACGTGCAGCTGCAGCGGCTGCAGCGCGCGCCGCTACCTGGCGAGCACGTGCAGCTGCAGCGGCTGCAGCGCGCGCCGCTACCTGGCGAGCACGCAGCTGCAGCGGCTGCAGCGCGCGCCGCCACTGGCGAGCACGTGCAGCCGCAGCGGCTGCAGCGCGCGCCGCTACCTGGCGAGCACGTGCAGCCGCAGCGGCCGCAGCGCGCGCCGCCACCTGGCGAGCACCGTGCAGCTGCAGCGGCTGCAGCGCGCGCGCCGCCACCCGGCGAGCACGTAGCCGCAGCGGCTGCAGCGCGCGCCGCTACCCGGCGAGCACGTGCAGCTGCAGCGGCTGCAGCGCGCGCGCCGCCACCTGGCGAGCACGTGCAGCTGCAGCGGCTGCAGCGCGCGCCGCCACCTGGCGAGCACGTGCAGCCGCAGCGGCTGCAGCGCGCGCCGCCACCTGGCGAGCATCGTGCAGCTGCAGCGGCTGCAGCGCGCGCCGCCACCTGGCGAGCATCGTGCAGCTGCAGCGGCTGCAGCGCCGCTACCTGGCGAGCACCGTGCAGCTGCAGCGGCTGCGGCGCGCGCCGCTACCTGGCGAGCACGTGCAGCTGCAGCGGCTGCAGCGCGCGCGCCGCTACCTGGCGAGCACCGTGCAGCTGCAGCGGCTGCAGCGCGCGCGCCGCCACCCGGCGAGCACGTGCAGCTGCAGCGGCTGCAGCGCGCGCCGCTACCCGGCGAGCACGTGCAGCTGCAGCGGCTGCAGCGCGCGCCGCTGGCCTGGCGAGCACGTGCAGCTGCAGCGGCCGCAGCGCGCGCCGCCACTGGCGAGCACGTGCAGCTGCAGCGGCTGCAGCTCGCGCCGCTACCTGGCGCGAGCACGTGCAGCCGCAGCGGCTGCAGCGCGCGCCGCTACTCCGGCGAGCACGTGCAGCCGCAGCGCGCGCCGCCTGGCGAGCACGCAGCTGCAGCGCCGCTACCTGGCGAGCACGCGCAGCTGCAGCGGCTGCAGCGCGCCGCTACCTGGCGAGCACGCAGCTGCAGCGCCGCTACCTGGCGGCACGTGCAGCTGCAGCGCGGCTGCAGCGCGCCGCTGGCCTGGCGAGCACGTGCAGCTGCGGCGGCTGCGGCGCGCGCCGCTACCTGGCGGCACGTGCAGCTGCGGCGGCTGCAGCGCGCGCCGCTACCTGGCGAGCACGATGCAGCTGCGGCGGCTGCAGCGCGCCGCTACCTGGCGGCACGTGCAGCTGCAGCGGCTGCAGCGCGCGCCGCTACCTGGCGAGCACGTGCGGCTGCGGCGGCTGCAGCGCGCGCCGCTGCCTGGCGAGCACGTGCAGCTGCAGCGGCTGCAGCGCGCGCCGCACCTGGCGAGCACGTGCGGCTGCGGCGGCTGCAGCGCGCGCCACCTGGCGAGCACGTGCAGCTGCAGCGGCTGCAGCGGCTGCGCGCGCGCCGCTACCTGGCGGCACGTGCAGCTGCGGCGGCTGCGGCGCGCGCGCCGCTGCCTGGCGAGCACGTGCGGCTGCAGCGGCTGCAGCTCGCGCCGCTACCTGGCGAGCACGTGCAGCTGCAGCGGCTGCAGCGCGCCGCTACCTGGCGGCACGTGCGGCTGCGGCGGCTGCAGCTCGCGCCGCTACCTGGCGAGCACGTGCAGCTGCAGCGGCTGCAGCGGCTGCAGCGCGCGCGCCGCTACCTGGCGAGCACGTGCGGCTGCGGCGGCTGCAGCGCGCGCGCCGCTACCTGGCGAGCACGTGCAGCTGCAGCGCGGCTGCAGCGCGCGCCGCCACCTGGCGAGCACGTGCAGCCGCAGCGGCTGCAGCGCGCGCCGCTACCTGGCGAGCACGTGCAGCTGCAGCGGCTGCAGCGCGCGCGCCGCTACTCCGGCGAGCACGTGCAGCCGCAGCGCGCGCCGCTACCCGGCGAGCACGTGCAGCTGCAGCGGCTGCAGCGCGCGCCGCCACCCGGCGAGCACGTGCAGCCGCAGCGGCTGCAGCGCGCGCCGCTACTCCGGCGAGCACGTGCAGCCGCAGCGGCCGCAGCGCGCCGCCACCTGGCGAGCACGTGCAGCTGCAGCGCTGCAGCGCGCGCCGCTACCTGGCGAGCACGTGCAGCTGCAGTGGCTGCAGCGCGCGCCGCTACCCGGCGAGCACGTGCAGCCGCAGCGCGCCGCTACCTGGCGAGCACGATGCAGCTGCAGCGGCCGCAGCGCGCGCCGCTACCCGGCGAGCACGTGCAGCCGCAGCGGCCGCAGCGCGCCGCTACCTGGCGAGCACGTAGCCGCAGCGGCTGCAGCGCGCGCCGCTACCTGGCGAGCACGATGCAGCTGCAGCGCGCCGCTACCTGGCGAGCACGTGCAGCTGCAGCGGCTGCAGCGCGCGCCGCTACCTGGCGAGCACGTGCAGCTGCAGCGGCTGCAGCGCGCGCCGCTACCTGGCGAGCACCGTGCAGCTGCAGCGGCTGCAGCGCGCGCCGCTACCTGGCGAGCACGTGCAGCTGCAGCGGCTGCAGCGCGCGCCGCTACCTGGCGAGCACGTGCAGCTGCAGCGGCTGCAGCGCGCCGCTACCTGGCGAGCACGCAGCTGCAGCGCGCCGCTACCTGGCGAGCACGTGCAGCTGCAGCGGCTGCAGCGCCGCAGCGCGCGCCGCCTGGCGAGCACGCAGCTGCAGCGCGCCGCTACCCGCGAGCACGTGCAGCTGCAGCGCGCGCGCCGCTACCTGGCGAGCACCGTGCAGCTGCAGCGGCTGCAGCGGCTGCAGCGCGCGCCGCCACCCCGCGAGCACGTGCAGCTGCAGCGGCTGCAGCGCGCGCCGCTACCTGGCGAGCACGTGCAGCTGCAGCGGCTGCAGCGCGCGCCGCTACCTGGCGAGCACGTGCAGCTGCAGCGGCTGCAGCGCGCGCCGCTACCTGGCGAGCACGTGCAGCTGCAGCGGCTGCAGCGCGCGCCGCTACCTGGCGAGCACGTGCAGCGCGGCGCACGCGCAGTCGCGGAAGCAGAAGGCGACGCTGTGCGCCTCGCGCGCCGCGGCCGCCGCGCCCGTGCCGCCCCACGCCAGCGCCTGCAGCGACTGGAACGTGCGCCGGTACCGAGTGCTGTACGCCACGCCTAATCAACGCGAGAACAAACATGATGTACTTAACGTTACTTAAACGGCTTTTAAAATTACTATTTATTGTACAGAGAAAGACTTTATTTTTTAAAAAAATCAATTATGTCAACTTAAAGATTATTTTTTCAAAAAATTATCATTTGCTATCGACAGTTGGCTGGATAACCATCTCGAAAATTACCAGACCAAATTCAGCAGACCAGTGATGTGCTGCCGTGTTAATAGTCCAATCTGCTGGTCAAAGCGGCGATTACGTCAAACCCTGTGTTAAAGGTGAGGCCTACATTCTACAGGACTTAAACAGGGTGTGATGTTTGTATGTATAACAGAATGGGTAAGCAAATGTTTCTTGCTTAAACACCGTCCAGGTGGATGGCGTTTAAGCGTTTGACAAAGTTTAAAATAAATTATATTACTAATTTTTGACAATCATGAACCGAACCAAAGGGTTATGTATTTATACCTGTATCTTTTTTTCCAGTTAACCCCATGTTTTCCGGTCCCAATTTATCACTGTATGCTTCACGTAATATGTTACCTGGAAATTAAAAATGAAAGGGATGAACAATGAAAAAAAATCAGAATAGTAATAGTTTGGGAACACCCAATGTGCATGCCATAATCCATTAAAAATTTTCGAGAAATATTTTTTTTTTCATACCTCACTGATAAGGCTATATATAACCACTGGAAGTTCAGAGGCAATTAAAAATATTCTGAAGTAATTAGGAAAAATGGTCATGATGCATTAATTGAAATGTGGTTAGTACATATATGTGGTGGGTCTTATGCTCTCTCCTTCAAGTTGGTAGAGGAGGGGGATAATTGTCCCGAGTATCATGCTTGTGAGAATTTGAAATTGAAATAGATACTAGCAATGATGAAACAAGGCTACTTTTTCTACTTTCTCTACAACAAGAATGCAAAGTAGAAAAATTTTACAAACAAAAGCAGAAATAGATACTGACTCCTTTTATTAGGGTGGCCAATGTAAGTACATCCCTAAATCATAGACCTAGAAGACTTGTCCTTAGTACTTTATATGATGCTTATGCATTGCATATACCGTAATGTGCACATGTGCATACTTTATTAAGTGTATATTTATATATTTATCTCCATGCACAATCCCTGATGAGAGCAGATCGCCAAGTGTCACAATCCTTACATACCTCTTTCGCTTCATTCAGATTCATCGTTTTCTTCATACATACACAGGGAGGTATCCGAGTACTCATGACCCTCCCCTCTAAAAGCAATTTTTTAAGTGTGATTTATTAAGTGTAAAGCATGAAAAAGTAATAATACTTACCAACGGTGAGCATCTGAAGCAATCCATTAGGGGTCAATTGCCCCAGAGCGCAGCTGGTTGCGGCACCGCGTGGCGGTAGAGAGGGGAAGTTATGAAAAGGACCTGGGCCTGACACCCACCATGCTCGACCTGATGCACTGGCATTCATCACATACTCCTCATAACTGAAATTAGTCACCATTTTAAATTATGTCTGGAACAGATATTCTCACTAATTACGTACAAATAGGCCTTAGATTTTTTTGTATATATACTTTACTTCTTTGTCAGCCTAATTATAATTAGGCTGACAAAGAAGAGGCGTTATAAGGATTTGCAACAATCTTTGCTACACATTACCTTTTCAATAATGTGGAAACTGGTTCCGTGTCACATGGTAACTTATCACCACCCTTGAGGTGAGTAAGGGGCCCTCTGTCTCCATGTCTTGTTACCACAAGTATTCCTTGCAATAACCAGTGATCTATATCGACAGCAGCTGATGAGGAAAATTAAATATTTGCATTTTAAATAAAAAAACAATTCATTTTTTTGTGATGTGTCTTATTATAATATCAATTCTGTCAGCAACTGCATACATGATAATAATAATTGCTGCCAACACTGGTCTTTATACCCTGTGAAAGTTATTAAAATAGTTAATTCTTTAAAATTCTTACATAATATGTGACCATCATCATTTTATTATAAATATAAGTAAATAAATAAATGAATATCTTCACGCAATTCTTGTATCATCTTGTATCAACCTACATTCACCGAAGATATTTTCGGAACAACGTGACAGGTGGTGAGCCCGTTGCTGTTTAATATGTCCAAGCCAACAATATGAATCATACATAGGTTTTGAAAATAACCATTGGTATGAAACTGCCACCCAGGGATTGAACCTGAGTTCAACTTTCTCTGGACTTGAATTCCGATCACCCATCCACTTGGCTATGGTGATATTGAAAAACCAGTACCTATCATACAGTAAAAATATCTTATTAATAACATCAAGGAGAAAGTATTTATTTATACACTTTATTGCACACACCATAACAGAAATATTATTAACAGGATATACATTTAAAAGGTTATATACAGTGGTTGTACAAAGGGCGTCCTTATCGCTTAAATAGCAATTTCTTCCAGGCTGACCTTTCACAGAGAATATTAAGTAAAAATTTCCCGGGGTGTGTACATATAAATAAGAAAGCACAATTAAATATATCATACAAAAAATAATGAATAGATACACTTTACCTACGAAAAAAAACAGTGAAAAACAACAAAAACAAATACATATGTAAAGAAAAAGAAAAAATTCAAAGTATAATTATTGTAAAAATGGTCCTTCATGAACCAAATACTGAACTGAATGAAATTTTACGAAGACAATAAAGTCATGATAGCCAAGTGGTTGGGTGGTTGAAATTTCGAGTCAAGAGACCTGAAGCGATCCTCAAGTGGCCATACGAATGGGTTTTAATAAAACTTATGTACGAATTATATTGTTGGCTTGGACATAAAGACGGCGACGGGCTCACCACCTGTCACGTTGTCCTGAAAATATCTTCGGTGGAAGGTGGGTTAAAGGGAAAACCTCTGTCTACCCCTATATTGGGAATTGTGTGAAGATATATTATTTATTTAGAATTAAGTAATATTTATTTATTTATTTATTTATCTTCACGCACAATCCCTGACGGGGTAGCCAGAGAGAACAGATCGCCAAGTGTCACGATCACTACATACTTCTTTCGCTTCTTTCAGATTCATCATCTTCTTCATACATGCACGTCTAGGTATCCGAGTACTCTTGACCCTCCTCTCTTCGAGCAATTTGCTCACATGGTCTTCGAACGTTAGTCTCGATCTACCTCGACACCTTTTAATATTAACTTTCGCGCTATATATTTTCTTCACCATTCGGTCTTCACTCATTCGCTCAACGTGCCCAAACCATCGAAGCACGCCCTTATCCATTTTTGAGACAAGGACATCTTTCAAACCTGCCATATTGCGAATCTCTTCGTTTCGCTTTCGGTCGGCCATGGTAAGGCCGCACATTTTACGAAGAGATCGCATCTCCACTGCATTCAACCTGCTTTTATGCTTCTTCTGGCATACCCAGGTTTCGCTGCCATATAACAAAGTCGGTACCAACACTGCATTATGTATTGCAAGGCGTGCACTTTTCACAACACCTTGCCTTTTGATTAACGCAGTCAGGGCACCATTGACTTTGTTCCCGTCAGCGACACGCCTGTCCACATATCAATCACATCTTCCATCCCAACTAAACGCACTCCCCTAGTATACAATTTCATTCACCTGTTCTAGACATTCCTGATTTACCCAAATTTCGCACTTCGTTCTTTCTTCGTCCCTTTCAAATACCAGAACCTTAGTTTTATTAGCATTCAAACGGAGACCATTAATTTCACATTCTTCTTTCATACATGTGACTAATGCCTGCAGTTCTGCCTCTGATGGTGCTATAAGCACTGCATCATCAGCATAAAGCAGACAATTTACTTTTATGTCACCCAATTTCACACCCAAACAGCTATCTTTCAGCTTCAGTAAACAGCTGTCAAGATACAGTATGAACAGCCAGGAAGACATGACACAACCCTGTTTTACGACCGTTTGGACGCTAAACATGGGTGACAGGTCATGCCCTACCCGCACACAGGCTTTACAGTCACAGTAAAGTGACTGTACAGCCCTTAGCAATCGACCATCCACACCATACCCCGGCAACAGTTCCCACATTTTCTTCCTTACAACCTTATCAAATGCTTTCTCAAGATCCACAAAAGCACAGAAAATCTTCTGGTTAGCAGCCAGAAGCTTCTCCGTGATCATGCAGAGAGAAAACATTTGATCCGTGCATCCTCTTCCAGGTTTAATTAAGAATTAAGTAATGAAAGGGATAATTACTGTTAACTTGCATACTGCAAGTAATAACTTAAAGATACTTATATACTTATTATAATAAATGAGGACAGTTGCAAAATCAGTTTGAAATAATTCAGTTATAGTTTTTGCAAGACCTTAATTAAACATTGTATAGGAATTGCAATTATATAATAAATAAAATTAAAATAACTGCAGAGTATAAAATATAAAATGTGTACCTTCTGATCCCCTTATTATGCTGTCTGGTGGATTACAGGCTCTCAAGAATATTCTTCTAAATTTAGAATCACTTTTTGATATAAACTCACTTTTTACTAGTTTAACAGCTCCTGTTTCTTCACCTATAGATATGTACTTGTATACAACTGCAAAAATTTGGAAAAATTATATATCTAACAATTTAATGAAGTATAAAATTTCAAAAGACTCATAACACTTTTGTTTAAGCATCCATAGTTCAGTTGGTTGTATGGTTAGTTTAAGATGTTTCTGTTATGGCTATGTTCAGAATTTAATTATGGATAGATGATGGATGTATAATATGTTGAACCTTTCCAGGATGGAACTACTTAGGGCAGCTGAGACTACTCAATTTAAGAGAAAGTAAGTATACCATAGGTATATCATAGGTATACATTTAGTATGGAATTATTAGTATTCAATGTGTCTGGTACCGCAATCGCCAATCCGCTCACGAAACCTGGCGATTATGGACTAGAAATAAAACGATCATCATTTATAATCACAATGTATAACTGTAGTGAGTAGCTTACCGGTAATTAAGAAAAAAATCCATAAGCTCATACCAAGGTAGCAATAAAATGCTCTATGCTGAAATGAAAACTTCATATTTCTAATATAAGAATTAAAAATCGACAATATTTATATGTCCTTCATAATAATAAAACTAGAATCATTATGACTTTTAGGTGGTTACTTCCCCATTCCTGTATTTATTTTTGTTTTGAAGTTATATCAGAACAAATTTTTATATTTTGAATAAGTTGAAAAATTCAAACTATTAAACATAACTCAAAGAGGATTTTATGTGCATTATCTATGATGTGGAGTGAATAAATATTGCCAAAGAGTATACAATCACCACGTTATAAAACAAATTTGATTTTTTATGGAGATTATGGCCTGGTATCTAGACCTTTAGGCCAAAAACTTGATATTATATAAAATGCATAGATACAATATAACTGAAAATTAAATGTCAAATCCAAATATAAACCTTGACGTTTATACGATGTAAATAAAATTTAAAAAATAATAGGCAAAGAAAACATGTAAAGGTATTTCTTATTTACTTATTTGGATTTTCAATCTCATTGTACAATAAAATTCAAAAATTATGGTGTAGAATGATGTTATGTACACCAGAGTATAAAATTACTATAATTTTTCTTCTAGTTTTCAGAGATCAAGTATATCATTAGTGTATTGCATTAGTAGCTGCATTTTCATTGTGCATTGCTAAAACAATTATGTGTTTAACATTGTACATCAGGTCAAAACAAAAACAAAACAATCACAGAGTATAATACACAAATCAGATGAATGTAGAGATGAGATATAGGAAGTAAAATACCTACTCAATCTTGCAAGTATTACACAAATATACTCATTCCACAATCAACTATACGTATTTAGAAGTATGCATTTTTTACGAACTGGTTAATAATATTTTATAATATTCACAGGCCCCAACAAAAACATATTTCAAAAAACTGTTCTAGTAAAGTAATCACTACGTTTTATTTATATTATATTAGGACACCATAGTGTCTATACTCTTTGGTGGACATGAAAACAACTGAAGTTTCAACCAAGTTGATACAAGTTTACAAGTGTAGAATTACGTACTTATTAAATATATTTTTGGATTTTTATTGTGCTTGCTTGTTTAATAAAACAAAAAATGCCGCCAAAATCGGAACA
Source organism: Sericinus montela (assembly GCA_029286605.1). Taxonomy (NCBI): domain Eukaryota; kingdom Metazoa; phylum Arthropoda; class Insecta; order Lepidoptera; family Papilionidae; genus Sericinus; species Sericinus montela. Next base: position 94,804 of record JAGSMR010000085.1, on the reverse strand, counting down.
GTTAACAATGATTATTTTAGATGTTGGAAAAAAAACAGGTACTTCGGAAGGTAAAAGCGGCAAAAACTTTTTTCAAAAAGCTATTGAATGTACAACACGAATTATCGAGCGCAAAATAATGAGTCAGGGAAATGATCTAATAGGCATTATCTTGTTGGGATCAAGGAAAACTAATAATAATATGGCAGAACAATGTCCAGGCGCATTTAAACATATAGATTTATTTCAAGAATTTGAGTTGCCTGCCTGGAAAATGATAAGAAATTTACCTGATATGGTAAGATTCGTATTAACATGTTTTTAAAAAATATTCCATCAACACCATCTTGATGCTTGGCATTCCACCACAGTGCGTTTTTCGCGGAATTTTCTGCCACGCACTTGCACTTTATGGAATGTGCTGCCGTCAGCGGTTTTTCCGGACCGATACGACTTACGGACCTTCAAGAAAAGAGCCTATACCTAATAGCTTTTCTCAAAGGCCGGCAACGCATATGTTGCGACCTTTGAGAAAAGCTATGCCTCTGGTATTGCAGATGTTCATAGGCGGCGGTAAAGAAAAAATAATATAAATGTAGGTAAAGCACAGGCAGTTAGATTATCTCATGAAATCATGTAGGAATATACCACCCTGTTTATTCCCCTTGGTGTCGTTATAAGTGACTAAGGAAAAAGCTTTCAAAATGTCACTGGCTACTAACAAAAGTAGGGTCTCTCAAAAAATACCAGATCAAAATTCAGCAGACTATTACTTTATTATCCACTGTTTAGGTATGGGTTAGTATAAGTTTAAAGTGTGTGTTATTGTAGTGTTATTGCAAGCTTAAAAGAGAGGGTAAGGTCATGTGCATTGATATATTATTTGATGAGTTGTCCCAAAATATCTTCAATGGAAGGTGGATTGAAACAGCTTAATTGTCTAGACCTCTGTCTACCCCTGCATCGGGAATGGCATGAAGATATTTATTTTTCTAATAGGGCAAATTCACATGTAAATATCAAGTGTTCATGGAGTTTTTTTTTTACTTTACAGCCATCAAAATGTGCAGGTGACTGGTTTGATGCTCTTATTGTTGCAGCAGATTACTTTAAGAATGTTAGTGGGATTAAAAGCAAAAATGCAAGAATAATTTTAATTACCAATTTTCAGTCTCCATCAAGTATTGATGAAAATGGCTTTTCTCAGGTACATCATTTTGTTTTCAGATATCATTTTATAAGATTTATTTTCAATTTTTTTATATAAAAAAGTAACAAATGTGCAGTTGGGTGAATGACTCTGAATGTATGATATCTAATGTTCTGTTGAATTAAATGAAGACAGCAATAGGTTTGTTATCATTAATAATCTCAGATTTTTGTGCCAAACATCGACATCAAATGTTACATCATTGGCTTGCACATAAAGATGGCGACGGGCTCACCACCTGTCACATTGTCCTGAAAATATCTTCAGTGGAAGGTGGGTCAAAGGGACTTAATTGTCTAGACTAGACCTCTGTCTACCCCTGTAATGGGAATTGCATGAAGATATTTATAATTATTTATTAATTTGTGCCAAACTATCTGTCTAGGCCTCTAAACAGCCCAATTTATTGAGAATATGGTCTGAAATTAAATGGGTGAATATGGTATAAACTAGTAACAAAAATAAGCATAAATATGCTTTAAAAATCAATAAAATTGCATAACAAAAATATTTACTAATTGTTTTTTTATTAGTATTCATTGTTTTAATGTTACCTTTCTTGGTTTTAGGCATTAAATGGATTTAAAGAGGAAGATTTTCAAATTGATGTAATTGGCTGTGATATATATTCAGAAACATCCAAGAATAATGACATTGACATGGTACGGGATCTTGTTGAGGGTACAAATGGAGTCACAGCACCTTTTGATGATACAATGAGATATTTACTTTTTCATAAAAAAAAACATGTTAATGCAATGCCTTGGAATGTTGATTTGTGTATTGGTCCAAATATCAAAATACCAGTTTCATCATATTTACGACTTAAAGATGAACCTATAGTGAAAAAATGGACTAAGGCAGTAAAAGATCCAGTAACTGGCACAGCTAGTTGCACTGAGGCAGTTGGTAAAAATACAATATATCTTAGCACTGAAAACAAGAACGTGTTAAATAGTAAAGAAATTATGAAAGGTTATCACTATGGTCAGAAGATTATTCCCTTTTCAGAGTGTGATAAATCACTTATTTATGAACCAATTCCAAAATCTCTTACAGTGTATGGGTTTACTCATTCCAGCAATATTAAATGGCAGAATTTAAATGGAGATAGTTTATCATATGTATTTGGACGTAAAGGAGATGAAAAAGCACAATATGCAATAACATGCCTAGTGCAGTGCCTGAAAGAATTAAATCTAGTTGCAGTTGCAAGAAGAGTTTATAACAATGGCAATGCACCAAGGATGTATGCCCTTATGCCTGTTCTTGATGGAAATAATTTCATTTGCCTCTCTATGCTGGGTCTTTGTTTCAAAGAAGAAATAAAATACATGGTATTTCCATCAACTAATCAAAAAAAGTTTGCTTGTACTAACGATCAAGTTGATGCTTTTAAGGACCTTATTAAAGCAATGGATCTTACTGATGCCTACGATGATGAAGAATTTGATGACAAGGAAGCCTTTCCAATTGGTGAAACTGTAAGCCCTTCTGCGCAATATATTTTAGACTGTATTGCATTCCGGGCAATGAATCCTGGGAAACCACTACCACCACCCCGAAATGATATTAAAATGTTGTTCAAAATGCCTTCATTAATAGAGAAAAGAGCCAATGACCCATTGAAAAAACTCAAATCAATATTTGTTTTAAATAAAGTTGAAGTAAAACATAGAATTAAAAATAAATTGAATGATCCAAAACTAGATAACACTGAAAATGCTGATGTAACTTTACTAAATAATTCAATACTTGATGATATGCCTAAAGTTGTTTTGCCTAACACATCAAAAAGTATTCAAAAGGTTGGAACAATTGATCCTATTGGTGATTACAAATTTCTTTTAAATTCAGGCAAAAATATTAAGGAAATTGCAGTAGAGATGACTAGAGCTATAGAGAGTCTTGTTTACAGTAACCTGCATGGACACTTCCAAAAAGCATTTGAAGCTATGGCATTTTTTAGAACAGAAAGTGTCAATAGTGACCCTACACATTATAACAATTGGTTGAAAAATTTCAAAACAGAGCTTTATGATAGGAAAAGAAATGATATTATAGAGTTAATAAAAGAAAAGAATTTAAATTATGTACAGAAACATGAAAACAATTTGAGTAACTTTGATTTAAATGATGATGAAGACAGCCAGATATATGAAATGGACACAGTTCCTAGTTGCACAGAGGCAGATGTTAGTACTGAAGTAAACAATTTATTTGATGACATGTAGTATTTATAAATGGCCTTGAAAGCTTTTAGAAAACTGTTGAATTTGAACCTTACAGATTACAATTTGTTGTTTACTATATGGTTAAGAATTATATACACAAATATAATCTAATAATAAATAAAAGTTTCAAATAAAAATTTATGTATTTACTCTTATAATTAACAATAATTACTTCCGTTAGAAATTCAATATATTTTGAAGAAAATAGATGCACATGAGTACTAAAAATTAACAGGTATACAATTTAAATCTAATCTCAAATTTGCACATTTTAAATTCATTTTTTCTTATGTGTTACTGATACTGTACTTGAGAATAAGTCATTGCACACCACTGGTGCTTATCTTATTCTGCGAATGTAGAAGTTCAAGGAATTCTTGAAGTGAAAGGTCTTCTTGACAATCGGTGTCCAAGTCATGCTCAAGTTGAGCTTCTAAAGAGTTGGCTTCTGGGCTCAGGACGATGTTTTCGTCTAAAACTACATGGTTAAGACGTGATTTGAGGCTCTGCAAGATCTCTTCTAATTCCAAACACTTGTTTCTGATGGACGTACCCAGATCGGACGAAGGATCGATGTCGTCTATCGTTGCATTTTCAGAAAAGGAGTTAGCAGGTGTTCTTGTTTGCGGCGGATGCATAATGTTGAAAAGGTTGTCGGGAATACTGCTGCCGTTTCTTACAATATCTGGGGTTCGAGATTCCGTAAACTCGGCGAGAATCTCATCAATAATATCCTCCGCATTTTGTCGCGGATCTACTACTTCTTCAGGAGCTTCGGCACTATTATCATTATTCATCAGTTTATTATTGGAATCAAGTTTCATATTTCTACTTAAGCTCGAACACTATATTGATTATTGGAACGTAAATACTATATACCTACAAGATAGTAAATAAAGTGTAAGACAAGCTGGTGAGACAGGAGCTGTCAGTTTTAATGTCAGTATGTCACATGCAAAGCAATAATACTTGTCATCATTGCGCCATAGACAAGAGTTTATGATAGTAAATATTTAATCTATGGTAAAAGTGATATAAATTAACGCTGTGCAAAAAGAACCAGCCCTTTTGATATTAGCCCTCGCCTAAAAAGGAATCCCTTACAAAATTATTGAAAAAATTAAAATTTCCCCAGCGTGCCTACACTACCGAAGGTTTGGTTACTACAAATCTTGATGGCAGTGACTAAAGAAGGTAGTTTTGCAACAAAGTTGTTAAAGATATTTTTGGCAAAAAAAAACTCCCACCGGATACAAGGTGTCATTTTGTGGTTTATTTTATGTAATGTTCATGTATTTTTCTAATACTGGGGTGACCATACATCGACAGAACCAGGTCCATTCAACTCGCCTTTCACGGAAGCCTATTTAGGACAACGTGATAGGAGTTTATCGCATCTTGATATTCATCACAAATATTTGAATGCATGAATTCGAATCCGCAACCCCTAATCTTCAAAGGCAGTGTTACTACCAACTAGGCTTTCGGATCGTCAACGTTATTACATACATAAACAGTTATATATTCATACATCATCGAACTCGAGTAAAACTATCGAATAAACTACTTTAGACTGACAAAATATAAATATTAATCTTCAAAAAGAAAAGTATGCTCCTTGCGGATTCGTATTCGAAAATCGAAATAAACTTGTGTGGAATTTCTACGACAAAATCCCAATAAATATGTAAAGGCTAACCGTATTACAGATATTTTAATCTGTCGTGGAGGTGTCAGAAGAAATTTATTAAAAAAAACTTTATAAGAAGGGTTATTATAATATAAATAAATACGTCAAGGACAGAAACTCGAGACAATGAGGTGCTCGCTGCCAAGCTAAAATAGATATACTGTTATTTCCAGCCACATTACGATACATTAGTGTAAAAAATACTCGATAAACGAAGGTAACTTATTTCATCACTAATTGAAGTCACGATAGCCGAGTGGTTGGGTGGTCGGAATTTCGAGTCAAGAGCCCCGAGTTCGATCCTCAAGTGGCCTTACCAATGGGTTTTTCTAAAAACCTATGTACAAATTATATCGTTGGCTTGGACATAAAGGCGGCGACGGGCTCACCACCTGTCATGTTGTCTCGAAAATATCTTCGGTGGAAGGTGGGTCGAAGGGACTTAAATGTCTAGACTAGACCTCTGTCTACCCCTGTAATGGGAATTGCGTGAAGATATTTTATTTTATTTTTTTATCTTATTTCAATAAATGTATAGAAAAAAACAACAGGTATTTAATATTTTATACTTATCAAAATTTAAAACAAAGAGTGACAATTAAAATTAAAAAGTTAATTGAATCTAACGATATTATTAAATTAGGTGCTGCAGTAGCGTCGTTGAGGAAAATAAAGGTCTAGGTATGCTTCTTTTCTAAGCTTCTTTTGTATTTCTTCTGTCTTCATTATTTTCAATGCAGCCTTACAGCTATTATGAGCGTGCGCAAAAAAGCAGTCACGGATGGGCTGTAAATAGTGAAAATTAGAACCTTTATCACTTATATCCAACGCATATTTTTGTCCACTTAAAGAAATGGACAAAAATATTGTTTTTTTTTATTTGTATCCTATTGAAGCGTGTTCCCTGAACACAATAATATTACTATCATTAAAATTAGAATAGATGGATGCTGGTTTGCAATCACGCCAGAACTGGTCAATGGATCTAGATTAAATTTGGCTTAAAAATAGATTATTGTCTGAAATACCACATAGACTTCCTTTTATTCTGAAAAATTTACTACTATCGTGGGAGAAATTTGGAACCTGATTTTGCTTCACGTTTTTGATTTGTTTTACAGGACTCCTTCTTATTCTAGGAAATTAAACGATCCTGAATAACACGCATTATGGCCAGGTTCTACTATTTACATAAAACTGAGCATCTAAATGATAATTGTTGATAAAACCTATATTTGTGCTTTCAGAAAACGTACACATTTGTTCCCTTCTGGGTAAAACCTGCGGGTGGATGGCATGAAGTAAAAATTGGTATGAAATAATTACGCAACGACAATAAATGTTTTATTTTGTTCAAAGTGCAAAAAAAGTCATCTGTCTTCCGTCACCCTTGAGGGAACATATGTGTACATATTTGTTTTCTTTTCAGAGTGGAAGGCAAAATAAAATGCTAAAGAGAATTAGACAACAGGGCATTAGGTGGTTGAGGGCTATCTCTTGCTGCTAAATATACTGCTTTTCAATTAGTAAACTCCACATATTATAACATTAGCTTTCTGCCAATGAAAGTCCTGTTAAAATCGGTCCAGCCGTTTCAGAGATTTGCCGGACAGACAGACAGACAGACAGGCAAAAATTGTAAAAAGTGTTATTTTGGTGTATGTACCGTATATATACATGTAGTAAAAAACGGTTATTTCAATATTCAAAACAAACACTCCAATTATATTTATATGTATAGATATTTTTATAATTGAAACACGCAGGTAAACTGATTGTTAAAACATAGAAACTAATTTACAGTACCTTAAATTCAGATAGCTTAGCACCTTGAAACTTTGCTAAGCAGTGTTTAAACAATCTAGAATAATGTTTTCTGCAAAGGAAAATTCTATTTTCAAATTGCCAGTAGTCGCCTTGCGAAGAGCATGAACATCCACATACACCACAAGCGTCCAAATTGTATGGAACACATTTAATCTGGAAATAAGTGTGCACTTTACATAAAAAATATGAAACAGTAATAAAATAATTATGCCAGAGTAAAGTCGGGCGACTGCTCTCGAATTTATTTATTTATTCACAGAATAAGAGTGCTGTAGTTGTGGCAACATAAGGCGACGCACACCAGTTCGTCCCCGTTGGTGTGGAATGCAGCGAGCAAAGCGGCGATGGGGACCGCCACCAGTCACGCACAGCCCGACACGGCGGAAGGTGGAGAATGGAGTGCAGAGTTGGCACGTGGAATGTTAGAGGAGGAATGAGAGATAAGACGAATGAGTTGATTGAAATAATGAAAGAAAGAGAATTAGATATCGTGTGTTTGTCGGAGACCAAGCGGAAGGGCAGAGGTACTGAAGAGCTCCCTGGCGGGGCGTTAGCTCTATGGTCCGGAGTCGCGGAGAGCGAGAGCGCCTGCCAGGGAGTGGGGGTGCTGCTGTCGTCTCGGTTGGTCGATGTTATGACTGAATATAAGGTTGTGAACTCGAGACTTCTCTGGGTTCACTTTAAATTGGGACTGACGAAGTTATTCCTTTTGGCTGTTTATGCGCTGTTTATAGAAAAGGGAGGCAAACGAGCAGGTTGCTCACGTGGTGGTAAGTGATTACCGCCACCCTTGAATACCAGAGGCATAGCAGGCATGAGAGAAGTATGATTGATTGAGGAAGTGCGTGAAAGGAGTAGAATGGAAGCGGATGAAGGGTTGTCGCACAACTTCAAGGAGAACTTCAAACTCTTCTGGAAAGAGGTTGGAAGGACCCGGAGTGGTGCGACAGCCTTAAGAATGAATAAAGTGCTTTCGGGAACCAATGACGTCCTCTCAGAAAAATCGGACGTCATGCAGCGATGGAGCGAATTTTATAGAGAGATGTATGCGTGTGATGATCTTAGTGAGGGATCCGGGGGTGACGCCGTGACTGGTACGCCAGACTCGGACCTCGATGACACTGAGGTCATCAGTATGAAAGAGATTGAATGTGCGATTAGAAGTTTGAAATGTGGTAAGGCTGCGGGACTAGACAGAGTTACAGCTGAAATGGTCAAGTATGGTGGGACACGCAAGATAAATGCAAGATAAATCGGAAAGATTTCTATGGGAGGCACAATGCGTATTTAGACCTGGAAGAGGATGCACGGATCAAATGTTTTCTCTCCGCATGATCACGGAGAAGCTTCTGGCTGCTAACCAGAAGAATTTCTGTGCTTTTGTGGATCTTGAGAAAGCATTTGATAAGGTTGTAAGAAAGAAAATGTGGGAACTGTTGCCGGGGTATGGTGTGGATGGTCGATTGCTAAGGGTTGCAGTCACCTTACTGTGACTGTAAAGCCTGTGTGCGGGTAGGGCATGACCTGTCACCCATGTTTAGCGTCCAAACGGGCGTAAAACAGGGTTGTGTCATGTCTTCCTGGCTGTTCATACTGTATCTCGACAGCTGTTTACTGAAGCTGAAAGATAGCTGTTTGGGTGTGAAATTGGGTGACATAAAAGTAAATTGTCTGCTTTATGCTGATGATGCAGTGCTTATAGCACCATCAGAGGCAGAACTGCAGGCATTAGTCACGTATATGAAAGAAGAATGTGAAATTAATGGTCTCCGTTTGAATGCTAATAAAACTAAGGTTCTGGTATTTGAAAGGGACGAAGAAAGAACAAAGTGCGAAATTTGGGTAAATCACGAATGTCTAGAACAGGTGAATGAAATTGTATACTTGGGGAGTGCGTTTAGCCGGGATGGAAGATGTGATTTAGATGTGGACAGGCGTGTCGCTGCCGGGAACAAAGTCAATGGTGCCCTGACTGCGTTAATCAAAAGGCAAGGCGTTGTGAAAAGTGCACACCTTGCAATACATAACGCAGTGTTGGTACCGACTTTGTTACCATGGCCGACCGAAAGCGAAACGAAGAGATTCGCAATATGGCAGGTTTGAAAGATGACCTTGTCTCAAAAATGGATAAGGGCGTGCTTCGATGGTTTGGGCACGATGAGCGAATGAGTGAAGACCGAATGGTGAAGAAAATATATAGCGTGAAAGTTAATATTAAAAGGTGTCGAGGTAGACCGAGACTAACTTTCGAAGACCATGTGAGCAAATTGCTCGAAGAGAGGAGGGTCAAGAGTACTCGGATACCTAGACGTGCATGTATGAAGAAGATGATGAATCTGAAAGAAGCGAAAGAAGTATGTAGGTATCGTGACACTTGGCGATCTGTTCTCTCTGGCTACCCCGTCAGGGATTGTGCGTGAAGATAAATAAATATATATTCAATTTTGTTCAATTTCACCTTGTATACTTTTTCACAATTCATTTTTCACTATTTAGTTTTCGTGCCTACATCGTAGTTTACTAGTGAAACATCCTTTGAAAGTATAAAAGTTACCTCTTACAGTCTGTGGAACATAAAGTCAACGATATTCCTTTAGGGCAAAAACACCACTTCTTATATTGATAAGTAGCATTTAAAATACATAGCAACTAGTATTTAATAAATGAAATAGTTTTCAACAACCATTAACTTAAACAATTAAATGGTTGTTATTATGTACACTATATTACTCAATGCGTAACATTCTTAATTTTGTCGAATAGTTCATGGCTCTGGTAAATCTTCTAGCTATCATTGAATTGAATACGTACGTTAGTTACTATATAGTAGTATTAAGCGATAATTTTATACCTCAACTGCGCATTTCAAAACTTTTTTACCGGAGAAACTGTAAGCAAAATTCATTTGGCGCTTTTTATACTCGGGGTAATAGTCGCAGGATCTGAAAAAATAAATAAGTTGAGAATATGCTAGTTCAGTAAAAATAACAGCGAAAACAATTATTTTTCCATGTGAAATATTTTCCATAAAAAATATAACGATTCGGTACTCACGCGGGGTATTCACTAGGCTTGACCATCGTCTTCCTTTTGGACGTCGAATGAAAAGGGGCGCAGTTCTGAGGAACGGGTTTTTCTGCAGGAATATCTCTGGGCGGCGGCTGGTACTCATGTTTCACTTTCCAACGTGGCGCCTTTGAGCCGTAATATAGTTTGCTATATATCTAGAAACATATAAGGAATATTAAACTATTAATTTATAACCTATAAGAAAAAAATACAGGTTCGTTTTGATCAGGGCAGCAATATAAAGCAATCTGCTAATTAATAAAATATTTAATATGTCAGAAGGTGGAGTGTTGAATCAGAATGTAATAGAGGCCAATTATTAAGAAATGCTTGGGTTTCAGGGACATATTTACCTCTTTTTAAAATTTTAAAATTAAAACTTTTTAAAATTAAAACACTACTTACTTAAATGCTACACTACTATGCTATTTATAGCGGTATGTAAATGGAGGTTTATTTATTTTTATAAGTCACGATAGCCGAGTAGTTGAGCGGTCGGAATTTCGAGTCATGAGACCCGAGTTCGATCCCCAGGTGGTAGGCTCGTACCAATGGGTTTATCGTTGGCTTGGACATAAAGACGGCGATGGGCTCACCACCTGTCACGATGTCCCGGAAATATCTTCGGTGGAAGGTGGGTCGAAGGGACTTCATTGTCTAGATTAGGTCTCCGTCTACCCCTGTATTGGGAATTGTGTGAAGATATTTATTATATTTATGTATTTTTAAAAAATGACAGTAATCGTGTTTACCAGACCGGTTTTTTACGGATTTTAAAAAAGTAAAAAATTGTAGTATCAAAATCTTTTTTTCCAAAATCAATATCCACCTAAACAGCATGGAACGCGCATTTCATAAGCGCAATTTCAAACGTCATAGTTATAGCTACTGATAGACTATTAACTATTAGGACTAAAGTAAATATTAACAATAACAAATCGTATCGTAAATGGCGACTAAGGGAAAAGCCTTTAAAATTTCATTGGCACGATATATAGCGGAATAAAAAAAATCAGTTTATGTATATATGTTTGTCATCCATCGATGACATGCCATCTACGAATTGTATGATGCGCCTAAAAAAGCTTTTATTTAATTATTATTAAAAAAAAACTACATTACTAGTGTTCCAGTTAACAACTCCAACTTAGCTGTTGCTTTCGACAATAATATTCTAATGGTGTGCTAGAACCTTCGACGATGTGAAGATGACCAAGTAACGTTGATTTACTTGTTACCTTGTGCGTGGTATCATAAAAAGCATCACGGTCTCCGTCATAAGTACCAGGCCCCAAGTTAGGATTGATCTCTTTCGCACTGCGTCTCATAAAAGGACTCAGGCATGGCCCTTGTGTTGGTAACACTTCGCGGTCTAGTCCCGTCCCGAAGCATATCCGCGGTGGCTTCTTCTTTGTAACAACATATTCAAAATCTACAAGACAATGTTTTATTTTAAACATTTGTTATATAAGTGGTAATACCGCGCGGTATCTGTTGCCTTATGGTTTCGTAAGTAATACCACCCCTTTCCTTTTCGTAGGTGTCGTAACAGGTGATTAAGGGAATAGCTACAAAAAAAATTTTTTTTTGTTACTAACATATGGCGGGATAACCGAAATACCCGAAAAATTCCATATTAAAAACACTTCATTAGATCGGTAATGATCGGCAACGTCTTAGTTGGAAGGTGTTTGGTCAATCCGCTCGCCAAGCGTGGCAATTATGGCAAACCCTCCTCTACGGAAGTGGTCGTATAATGCAGTGGACTTAACTGGCTGTTACGTAAATGGCAACATCCCCACATCTTTATTCTTACATTTAACTTGTCTATACATTTTTTTCGAGCAGATGAGCTCAACAACGACGTATGTAAATATGAAAGTTTACAGAGTGTTGCGTTGTCTGCCTTTAAGCAAAAAAGTAAAAACACTTAGATGGTACGGTATTTTTTTTTTAATTGTATCGCCTGCAAAATAAACACAAAGAGCAAAGATAACGATGAAAAATACAAGTTTCATAATGCTTGCTATATAGAAAAGATTTTTAAATTTTATATTAAGATATTTATACAGCATAAAGCCGACGTGTGGCGTTTTTGAAGTCTTCAGAAATTAATGACAGAAGCGCTTTATTCGTTACGCGTTGGGTTCAGGCTTTGCCCGCAAATAGTTAACGCGGAAATCTAATTCTTCTTAATAAAGTTGTATAAAGTACATATGTAATCAGCTGTCAGTCAAAGTCGACTCAAAATCGTTCCAGTCGTTTCGAAGATTAGCTGGAACAAACAGTATGACAAAAATTTGATAAATGTTTTTATGTTATAAATACTATTCGAGTACCACAACTACCTTCGTTAAGTAAAAAGTTGTTATTTCCATACACAATTACAAACAGAAACTTAATATACTTTATTTGTAAGACCAAAATTATCCTTATTCTCTAAGTGTTAGTGTAACATACAATGTGTATGCCTCTAATTACAAGTCACGATAGCCGATTGGTTGGGAGATCATTCGAGTCAAGACACCCGAGTTCAATCCCCAGTAGGTTCCTACCAAAGAGGTTTTTCTAAACTTATGTTCGATTTATATCGTTGGCTTGGATATAAAGACGATGAGGCTACAGGCTCACCTTCTGACATACTGCCGTAAAATAAGTTCCGTTGAAATGTGGATCGAAATGGCTTAACTGTCAAGACTTCTGACTAACCCAGTATTGGGAAATGCGTGAAGATAAAATACACACTTTAATTATACACATTGGTAGTAGTTATACACTTAAATTTTTACATTTATAGTTTATAATAAAAAAATCTTTGCACCACATTTAGAATATCGGGGCATAATTTTATGTGCATCTTCGTCCATTTTGTAATCATAGTTGTTGTACATTATAAGATATTGTATATCGCATTGACGTGATGTAGCACGCAAATTTTTACATCGCGTGTTGCGTGTTCCACCAAAAACATTCAAAGAAAATCAAACAGTATTTATTTCCGATAGAACAATATTGTGGAATAAAATAATATAGGCTGTGTTAAAATTTTATGTAGATATTATACATATAATAATTTATAATATAGTTTATAGTACGTGTCCCATATGACAAAAAAAAATTATTAAATATGTTATTATAATATCATCGATAGATAGATAGATTACCCAGGTACTTGTTATTAACAGGAATAATGCCAGGCTAATACACATACCATAATATGCTTACTTTTCCATGATGCAAAAGATAATTAGAAATTAATTGATTTAACAATTAGTTACAAAGAAAGTGTTGTAATTATTTTATTAAAAAGCACTAAACGGCGGCCAGTGCATAAAAATATCAGACAGGTGTAGTAAAATATTAGTAACGAGCTAATTGGCGACCTTCGTACCGCCATCTTTGTTTTTTCGTTAATATTTTCGAAATTTGAGGAAGATTTATTTCACTATTGCTTTATGCCCCGGCTTTAAATGGTTGGTGTACAGTAGTGGACTAAGGAATTTTAGTACTTCTGTTAAGTTCAAATCAGCGAGATTATCAATAATTTTCTATATTAACACGTTTGATGTTTCAAAAGTGATGAACCCTTAAAGTTATAAAGTACCGGAAATGTTACGGACTTAGTGACAAAAATGTAATAAAATAAACCTTTCCATTTGCACAACATAATCCTAATATTATGTTTCGAATCGAAATCTGGACGCATTTCAATATTGATAACTAATGCTCATTTTTCAAAATGATGTATCCCTGGAATATTTACACTTCTTGAGTCTCATCGTCTCGAAGATTGTGAACACGATATGCGTTACGCGTACGCCGATTGATATTTTGACGCCAATATTTGAATATCAATAAAAAAATTAATGCAAGTTCACACACTTTACATGTAAAAACATTTAAAAACAAATCCGGTCATTTTTTTTGTGTTTGTCCTGACAGTAACGAACACTACAGTGGTAGAGCCACGCATCAGCTTTTGTTGTTGCATGAATGGGCCGGCTCGACCGGGGAAGTACCACGACCTCACAGAATACCGGCGTGAAGAATCTAACAAACTTCTGCGTCTGGTGAGTGCAAGTAACCCACACACCCCTCTCCCCAATTCAGGGGGAGGGGGTGTTCTTGTGAAGTAAACAGGTAGGTGCTGCGTGCACAGGTCGTACAGCACCTTCGTTGAGTACCGGGTGAGTAATACCGTGACACAGTACGACATCTATTACATCTGGTCGGTGTTTATGCCTCTGGTATTGCGGGTGTTCATGGGCGGCGGAAATCACTTACCAACGCGTGAGCCGCCTGCTCGTTTGCCTCCCTTTTGTATAATAAAAAAAAACACAAAAGAAAAAAAAATTATCTGATTTGTTGCAGTCATTCGGAAGTTACGCACGTACATACATTTCGGCATTTCATTGTTTGACCTCAAACTATTATGGAACTCTATTAAACATAATATTTAAAAAATTTTGTATTCCTGCAGATTAACCCATTACAATTTCTAAGTCTCTAATGTGGTTTCAATTACTTAATTACAATTACCACCATGAAAAGCCTCCTGCATGTTATTTGGGCGAAGGTACCGACGTGCATACGGCCGCTGCATGTTGGCTCTGTACAATGACTGAACTGAACATTCCATGGTTTCGTGATGGTAAAGACGATAAAAAAAGACTACAAATTTACTCGTAACGACTTATTATGTCGCAAGCTCAATGTCGACTAGGATGTGATCGCTTGCGTAATTTATGAAGACATTTTGCTAAGCTTCTCAATAATTTTATAAATCGTTCTCATAATTTTATAAATCGAGTAAACTTTAACATATTTTTTAATGTTAAATTTGATTTAAACAACACTATGTTGACGACATAGTAATCACGTGATTTCCATAGAACGTAAGAGCACAAAACGTTTTATTTTTTGAAATCCTGAGAACTAAATTGAAAAGGAATTTGCTGGTAGCTGCTAGTAGCTAGACATAACATATTATTAATTAAACTTAAAATTTCCTAAACAAGGAGCTCGAGGAGCCGCTCCTTTTTTAAAACTCCTGCGAATTACGATGCGGCAAAGAAAATTAAACTTAAGCCTAATGGTGTAGTTTACGGATTGCGAGACATAACTTCGCAGCTTCGGGCCCGCCAATCCGGTTATTGGGTTGACCCACTCCAGACACAAAGGCAGCTTAGTTGGAATGGTTAATAGGAATACTAAAAATGTTATTTGGCATTGCTTACTTTTAAAAGGAAACCTATATGCCACGTTAAATGAAACATGCCATAATTACCGAGCGACAAGATTTGTGGCCGGTGCAAACGGAGCATCAGTGCTCAGTGCTCAATGCAGGAGGATACCAATTAGAACCGATTAGCCACCTCCAAGATAAGGTTCAAAAATTAATAAATAATAATAATAATCAAAAATATTTCAAATATATTTGATTTGATGGCGTTGGCTCGGACATAAAGACGGCGACAGACTCACTTCCTGTCACGTTGTTCCAAAATAATCTCTGATGAAATGTGGGTGGAAAGGATTGAATTGTCTCCTCTGACTACCCCTGCATTGGGAAATTCGTGAAGAAACATAGATAAATATTCATTTATATAGATAAACATCCATGACTCGAGTTTAAACATTCATACTCATCATACAAATGTTGCTGGATTCAAAACCTGGACCCCTTTGCTTCGAAGACCGGACTACTGCCAACTAGGATATCGGCCTATCAAATAGAATATAAACGCAATAAAAAATTATAAATAGTAATGTCTCACTTTTATTTGAATAATTGTCTCCATGACGTGCCGGTTTCTTTTATGCGCTTCATAAAAAATTGGTGGCATGAAAGTTTTGATAGTCATGATAAGGATAAATTACTAAATGATCGAGTTTAGACTTACCCAACGTAATATCCCAAGCCATCGGACTTATTTTGATAAAACTTCTTTATTAAATAAGTTTTAGGGCTTCATTCAAAGGATTACATATGTTTTACTTATTATTTTCAACTAGAAATAAACATT
Source organism: Sericinus montela (assembly GCA_029286605.1). Lineage (NCBI taxonomy): Eukaryota > Metazoa > Arthropoda > Insecta > Lepidoptera > Papilionidae > Sericinus > Sericinus montela. The sequence goes on along the minus strand of JAGSMR010000085.1, from coordinate 78,769 downwards.
GAATCATATGTGATTTACTTTATTAACTTTGGATTACTTTATAGAAAACATCTTTTCTAAATAAAGGCTTGAATATTATGTGGATCTATAAATGTATCTTCCTAACGCAATATATTTAGTATAAATATTATAATTAAAACTTCATGTATCAAATTCTTCTGGGATCAAAAATTATAATAAATGTATTTATAAATTGTGACAACAAATTTTTTATATGTCAATTTTCGTGTAAATAATGACTAATCTATAATAGACAAACACACAAGTAATACATTCTGTGAAAATTTCAATACAATCCATCGAATACTTTCGGTTTTTTACAGTAACAAACATACAGAAGGAGAATTGTATATACAAAAAAAAAACAAAAAAAAAGTTAATATACCCATTTTACATCGTGTGGTAAAGGTTTAAAAATGTTGCCACTCCCTTTCTTCGAGTAAGTGTCGTAAGAGGCGACTAAGGGAAAGAGCCTAGAATATCCTAATGACAACTGATAGATAGCTGTGATAACCATCTTTAAAAATGTCAGACCAAAATAATCAGACCAAAGATGGGCAGCAGCGATTGAGGTGCGAGTGGTCTAGTACTGCGATCGCCAATCCGCCTGCCAAGCGTGACGATTATGGCAAATCCTCCCCATGGGAGAGGCCTTTGTCCTGCAGTGGAGTTTAACAGGCCGTAATGAATGTATTTATGGAGACAATTATGCGTTCGTCAAGTATCGTGAGACTGGCAATCTGTTTTCTGCCTTTCCTGACAGAGATGGTGAACAAAGATATAATCGGAGATAAAAAGCAGAACGAAGATGGGCATCAGCATCTAGGTACAAGGTGTAAGGTGTGTGATACTTCTCGCCTAGCGAGATGCTTATGGCAAATCCTCCGTACGGGAGATGTTCTATGTTCTGCATTGGACTTTTATACTAGTAGTCCAAATAAGTAGGTAATATTTATCAATCAACAGATTTGACCTGAAGCGCTACTTGATGTTAACAAAAGGAAAAAATAAAAATGAACCGCGTTCAAAAAGCATACAATAAACAATAACTTTCAGCTAGACTTATTACGTATTAGTTTAAATAGAATATTCTAATAAGCACTACTTACTAATGTGCTTGAAGTAGGCGCCAAGTGTTCATAAATTTGTATTATTGTCTGACTGTTGTACGTGATTTTTATATATTACTATCTGCCCCTCGCGGCTTTGTCCGCAGTTACTTAACGCAACACTTAACGCGGGATAAACAAAAGTAGCCTATGTTACCCCTTGTAACATTAGCTATCTGTCTGTAAAAGTCCTGTTAAAATGGTCCAGCCGTTTCAGAGATTAGTCGGAACAAATAGACAGACAGACAGATAGACAAAAATTGTAAAAAAAAATTAATTTTGATGTATGTATATTCATAAACATGAAGTAAAAATGATATAGTACAGTATTTCAATATTACAAACAGACACTCTAATGTTATTTATGTGTATGGACACTTAACGCGGAACCCTAATTATTTTCTAAAATAAAAGTAGCCTAAGATACTCCAGCATCAGCTGTCTACCAGTAAAAGACCCGTTGAAATCGGTTCAGCCATTTCTGAGATTAGCCGGAACAAACAGACAGGCAGACAGACAAAAATTGTAAAAAAAATATTTTGGAGTATGTACCGTATATATATTCATATACGTAGTAAAAACGGTTATTTCAATATTACAAACAGACACTCCAATTTTATTTTTATTTATTGTTGATCAGTAATAGTATATTTAGAGATTATATTACTATTAAATTCGGTAGTTAAACTGGTATAGATATTATTGGAGTTCAATCTTGATACCGCCTTCAAGTATATCAAACAGTATAAATAGTATAGATTAGAATATTTCTTTGCCTTTTAAAGTTCTTTTAGAAGGTTGATTTTTTAAAAGTTTAAATGTGTTTTAGTATAGAAAGACGTAACAAATACGTAGTAAATACAATATAATATTTTATAATAATTTGCATAAACCCTATGAGTCATTCAATGAAAACCATTTAACACCAAATTCGTTTCTTATCATCCAGTATGTACTCAAATACATGTCGGGCAGTTTCTGTCGATGAATCGTATATTAATACCTAACTCCTGACAATTAACAAGTACAATGGTGCTTTTATGATCAGCTCAACAGTCTAATACGATGTCTCCTAGACACAGACAACAAATAATGGAGCTAACAGCCACAAACTCCCCTCCCCCAATTCTGGGGGAGGGGCACTCTAAGGCCGGCAACGCATCTGCTATGCCTCTGGTATTGCGGGTGTTCATGGGCGGCGGTAGTCACTTACCACCATGTGAGCCACCTGCTCGTTTGCCTCCCTTTTCTATAAAAAAAAATAAACAAGAGGTAAATAAACACTTATGAACATCATATATAACACCGAATTTGAGAACCTCCTCTATTCAAGGCGGTTCAAAACTTTATTTTATTTTCACACATTTCCCAATATACATACCCCTGGTAGTCAGAGGTCTAGACAATTTTGGAACAAGGTGACAGGTGGTGAACCAGGCGCCGTCGTTATACATTACTTTCTACATTACCTTTACAAAAAACTTGTAAGTACGAGCCTGCCTCGGGTTTAAAAACAAACCTAAAATAAATGTTTCCAATGGTTGCAGTGTTGCCAACGTGACGATATATCCATCAAATTTGGCATAGGGGGTTGAGCACAAGACATAAACGTAGTTAAATTTGTAACGGAGTGATTTATTAAATGAACGTAACAGAACGATTTACGCAACACTATCAATAGTTACAATTTAATCTTATATTCAATTATTTGTCATGTTTATTATGAAAAGTTAGTGAAATTTTTAGGAATTTGGTTTTAATTAAAAATTTTAAAATATATGAACTTAGGACAGCAAAGTCACGATAGCCGAGTGGTTGGGTGGTCGGAATTTCAAGTCAAGAGACTCGAGTTCGATCCTCAAGTGGCCGTACTAATGGGTTTTTCTAAAACTTATGTACGAATTATATCGTTGGCTTGGACAAAAAGGTGGCGACGGGCTCACCACCTGTCACGTTGTCCTGAAAATATCTTCGGTGGAAAGTGGGTCGAAGAGACTTATATGTCTAGACTAGACTTCTGTCTACCACTGTAGACAGGTGGCTCACGTCATGGTAGGTGATTACCGCCGCCCATGAACACCCGCAATACCAGAGGCATAGCAGATGCGTTGACAGCCTTAGAGTGCCCCCCTCCCCCCCAGAATTGGGGGAGGGGGGTGTGTGGGCCTCCGGTTACCTGCACTCACCAGACGAAACGCAGAAGTTTGTTAGACTTCTACTTCAAGCCGATATTCTGTGAGGTCGTGGTACTTCCCCGGTCGAGCCGGCCCATTCATGCAACAACAAAAGTTGATTCGTGGCTCTACCACTGCAAAAAAAGTTATTTAAAGTAGTGGTACATTAATCAAGCTGGTGGGTAAAGGAAAAAAAATTGAGGACAGCTGTAAAAATATTATTTTTTAATTTGGAACTCCATAACGGGCTGCCTTTTGCTCCAGCTTCAAGGCTTTTAACTGCTGCTATAACTTTTGCGGCTGGAGCCCTCAAAAACCCAGTTGTGATCTTTATTAATCCAAATAAAGTTATCCTGGCTATTGATGGCAGCTCCGACTGGCTGTCATTGTCACCGTTAAACTGTCAAATGTCAATTTGACACGGCATGGCATATAGAAAATAAATATCCGTTTTTAAAATGAGCGTAATTTAAAACATTTCTGTGCTAATTCGAAGCGAACGAACGCGAGTTATGTGTTTTGATAAAGAAACGAAACATTATTATGATTGTGACTATATTGTGAGAAGCACAATATCTGTGTGTCGTTTGTAATATTTTTGAAGTGAAAATATAGGGTAATTTTTAGTTTTTCTTGTCCTACTTGTTAGAGGTGTCATATTACTTAACGAAGTAACTTTTCTCATTATGTCATAGCTGCTAATAGATCATACAAAACATTGTGTCTACATTAAAACATTTTCGCTCAAAATTTCGGAACAGTTATATTTTGTAATTTAATAATTTAAGACATATGCTTGAATATCTTTACATTGTGTCAGAAAATATAAAAATATTGAGATCCTTAAGTTTTATATTTTAAATTATTGAATTAACCAGGTTTAATGAGTAAGATCAAGTTTTGTATTTTATATTATTTATATTTCATCAACTATTAAATTTCAATGTGTCACATAAAATTTTTTAACATACATAATTTATTTATTTTTGCAGAAATATGCCTCTCAATACAAAATTATTTTTGCCTGTAGCCTTGGGACTATCGGTAGTTACAGTAACAGCTTTTGTGGCATATTACATATTTAAAAAAGATGAGGATGAAATTAAAGAGAAGAAAATAAAGAGTTCAAGAGTTAACATTATTGAGGTGTCTGTCCCAAAGAGCATTGTTCCAGCATTGATTGGTTTGTAATTTTTTAATAAATTAATCTTTATTCTTCAACATAGAAAGAGATAAATATATATCAAGGATGGTACACACAAAATGATCAGCCCCACAAAAAATACTAATATCAAGAATTGACAATATTTACTGATTAATTAAATTCCTAACAAAGCCTATATTAGTTTTTTAGTATAGAATTTCATATAATAGAATTGACATCCTCAGTTTAATTGACAACTATAATTTAGCAGAATGGTTTCTGCTTTTGCATGAAAGGACATGCTCAACTGGGATCTTGCTGAATACTGTATAATATAGTCATCTCATACTCTTCATACTTTTGGGTTTCATCTGATGATCGAGGTTGAGGCTCCTTTTTGTTTTCCAATTAATTAATTTAATTATTATATATTACTATTATATTTAATTATTATTTACTGTTGATGATTGTAGTATATAAAAGATGTCTAACATAATTCTTAGTTTTTTTATCATTATTATTAATATTTTTACCATTAAAGTCACAATAACAGAGCGGTTGGGTAAATGGAGTTCGAGTCAAGAGACCTGAGTTCTATCGTCAGGAGACAGGCTCATACCAATGGGTTTTATCAAAACTTATATACAATTCATATCCTTGTCTTGGACATAAAGGCAGTGACAGGTTTACCACCTGTCACATTGTCCCAAAAATATCTTTGGTGGAAGGTGGGTCTGAGGGATTTAATTGTCTAGACTAGACCTCTGTCTACCCCTGTACTGGGAATTGTGTGAAGAAATTTTTGTTTTTATTTTTTAATATAATACTATTAATGGATATGTACTTAACATTACTTTACCCAGTAACACAGTAACAACACAAAGAAGCAAACTGAAATAATTTTCTAATGTAAACTTTGCTATAGTTGTAAATTTGTTCAAGGTCTGTCAAATATGCTTCAGCACATGATCTAATGCACAAGTAAATTTACTTATGCAGTGTGTCATCTCTTCTGCTAGTATATGAGTTTAGATGATGTTGAGATTATCATATGATATTTGTTGTGTCAAGTGCTTTCTGGTAATGATTGTAGTGAATACAAACTCACAAATTTTTCATTTATTAAGTAATTCTTAACATTAATAAATAATTATTCTTAACATATTAAAATTATTTAATATGTTTGTGATAAACTTCTGTCACCTGCCAAGTAATTATATCAATGTAATAAGTAAACTGGTAAACAAAATTATACTGAATATAAGGACAGTTGTATTATAAATTGATGAGTACACTTACCTAAATAGCTTATCTGGCTGCTAATTTAAGTTACTTAATATGTATTATAATTAGAAAACTGTTAGAACCAATAAAAACTATTACTGCTGGTACTGTAAAATCCAGTAAATAATTGTATTTCAGAATTATTCTCTATCTTTAAATACAGGTAAGTATAATCTAGTTAATTCTGGAAAATTGAGGACTGTGATAAAAATGTCCAAGCTATTAGTTTGTTTAGAAATCACGCATTCAACGACAAAATAAATACATGTAATATCGCAAAACACCTTGTGATATCTCGTGATTTTTTTGAACCTTGTCCCCCCTTTCTAGCCTCTGGATTATTGGACGAAACTTAAGGTTGCGTCCAGGTCTAGCGAATACGTGCGCGCTGCATGCGTGCAGTTACTGTTATTGTTTTTCGCGCCACTTTAGCGCAACTCACGCATAGCTTTGGACGCACCATACTATAGATTTGCTATCTTTTTTAAAAAGAATACCAGTAATATTTATGAACCCCTGATCACTCCTACTAAAGTTCGTAAATGATTGTTTAAATGATTAATGTATTATTATGTACACGCGCAATCTACCTTCTAGTAACCACTCTCCTGTTGCAGGTCTGCTGGAAGAAATTTCTAAATTAAATGAGAAAAAGAAATAAGCAGTACCTTTGTACATTGTTATAATTTTTCTTTTGATTTGTCTGTCTACATAAATTATTAAATAAAATAAATAAATGATTGTTACTCTAAAATAAATTAATAGTTGAATTGTGAGCTTATAAACTACACGTCGTTTTTCACTGTCTGAATAAAAATATATGTAGACTATTGATAACAACATTGTAATTAATATGTTCTAAATTTTTTGCGCCTATTTTTTTTAAGTTTTTGAATAGCTGAAACAATATATCCGAAATATGAGAATAACATGAAATGTAATTGGAGGAATGTGTCCTTCTATATTGTCTTTGTGGTAAATACTTTTCAAAGCAAATATCATTTGAAAAATCTCGTGTGTGGCTCTCAAATTATTTGATTAGATTATTTCAATGATATGATTATTAAGAGTTCACACAAATATGCACAGGCTACTATGCCTCATGACAGAAGGGATAAAGAAGTTTAGTTATTTGAGACGAGACAGTAAGTTTACCTATCGTCGTTATAAGAACCTCTCGTCACGAACGGTTGTCAGTTCTATGAGCTGTGTGGTCGGCCCATTGCCTTACTTTACTTCTTAGCTGTAATACATTTAGTCTAATTCACGCTCTGGAAAACATTGTCCAAAATCACCAACTTGTGTATTTCATAGTTTATCGTATTTATATTTACTTTATTGATATTATTGCTAAAATGGACAATGGCGTGCTTCCATGGTTTGGGCACATGGAGAGAATGAGTGATGACCGAATGGTGAAAAAATATGGAGCGCGTAAGTTAACATAAAAAGGGGTCAAGGTAGGCCGTGACTAACTTTTGGAGACCACATGAGCAACTTGCTCGAAGAATGGAGGGTCAAGTACTTGGTTACCTAGACGTGTTGAAGAAAATCTGTTCTGTTCTCGCTGGCTGAGGTAGCCAGGGGCAATTTTTTAATATTTTTTTTTTATTTTAGAAGATTTATACATAAATACGACAGGGATGACGATGTCTGTCTGTACATTTTTAACAGTGGTAGAGCCACGCATCAGCTTTTATTGTTGAATGAATGGGCCGGTACGACCGGGGAAGTACCACGACCTCACAGAATACCGGCGTTAAGTAGAAGTGTAACATACTTCTGCGTTTCGTCTGGTGAGTTCAGGTAACCGGGGGCCCACACACACTATGCCTTTGGTGTTGCGGGTGTTCATGGGCGGCGGTAATCACTTACCATCACGTGAGCCACCTGCTCGTTTGCCTCCCTTTTCTATAAAAAAAAACATACAATGAATATACAGTTTCAATTCCAGGTCGTGGCGGGTCCAATATAAAAGGTATAGAGAGTAAATCGGGCGCTCTGATCCATTTCAAGAAGTTTAGCGACAAGGATTATGATGTTTGCATCATACGGGGCCGGAGCGAAGCCACCCAGCTAGCCGAGACAATGATACATGAGTTTATAAAGCAACAGCCTGTTATAGTAGAAGACACCATGACGGTAGAGGCATGGGCCTGCGGAAGGATTATAGGTACGCACTTCCCAATACAGGGGTAGACAGAGGTCGAGTCTAGACAATTAAGTCCCTTCGACCCACCTTCCACCGAAGATATTTTCGGGACAACGTGAGGTGAGCCCGTCGCCGTCTTTATCTCCAAGCCAACGATATTCGTACATAAGTTTTTGAAAAACCCATTGGTGACTCGAAATTCCGACTACCCAACCACTCGGCTATCGTGACTTTTAATAGGTAATCTACATTACGAATATTTTTGGTAACCACAACAAAACTTCAATATTTGCATCTAGAGTGAGTTTTACAATCTGCATCTTAGCGAATTATGCTACTGATTTATAATTATTTTATATTGCAATTCATTTTTGTTATTAATTTTTTTTATTTATTATTATTAAATTTTATCTGAAAGAAGCGAAAGAAGTATGTAGGGATCGTGACACTTGGCGATCTGTTCTCTCTGGCTACCCTGTTAAGGATTATGCGTGAAGATAAATAAATAAATATAAATATATATTAAATTTTAGTTCACAAATTTTCCTGTAATAGACACGATAGCCGAGTGGTTGGGTGGTCGGAATTTGGAGTTGAGAGACCCGAGTTCGATCCCAAGGTGGCTGGCTCGTACCAATGGGTTTTTCATTAAACGAATTATATCGTTGGCTAGGACATAAAGGCGGCGACGGGCTCCACCACCTGTCACGTTGTCCCGAAAATATAAACTTTTTTCTTAATATTTTTTTAACTTAGAAATCTTTTCTATAAGTGTTCAGGAGTATTATCGCATCAATAAAAGTATTAGTTATAAAGATCTGTTAAGAAATACTGCAATTATAATCTAATAAAAGAATCTAGAATAGCAATTTATTTTTATTTAAAAATCGACAGATTCGATGCTTTTAGAACGCTTTGTAATGACGTAAATATCTAATTATTTGTGGCATATAAGTGTAACATCAAACTTCAAATTGAAATTGACTGCATGAGTATTCATTTTGTTGTAATCAACAGTTACAAGTGTAGACTACGTTTCTTTTCACTATCTTTGTTATTATTTTTTAATTATTTAATTTTTTGTCATTGTGTCACGATAGCCGAGTGGTTGGGTGGTCGAAATTTGGAGTCGAGAGACCCGAGTTCGATCCCCAGGTGGCAGGCTCGTACCAATGGGTTTTTCAAAAACTTATGTACGAATTACATCATTGGCTTGGACATAAAGAGGGCGACGGATTCACCACCTGTCACGTTGTCCCGAAAATATCTTCGGTGGAAGGTGGGTCGAAGGCACTTAATTGTCTAAACTAGACCTCTGTCTAGCCCTGTAATGGGAATGGCGTGAAGATATTTATTTATTTTATTTCTCATTGCGTAGAATAAAAAACTCTGGTGTATGGGCATAATACTACAACATTAGATTAATGAAACTTATTAGAAAATTTTAACTAATTAAAAGCTGCCTTATTAGGGACAGGCGGAGAAAACATTAACAATATAAGTCATCGGAGTGGCGCCCGCGTTAAAATCGAAGGCTCTACAGGAGAGAGCAGCACCCAACGTCAGATCTCGTTCCGGGGTACCAAGGAGCAAATCAAGGTTGCAAAAGGACTGATAGAGAAATGTGTAAGTATTTCGTTCGTGCTATACATTTATCGTCATCATAATTGTTGTGTAGGTTTTACGTTTACGATGTGTGTGCACAGATAGATAAGGACATACATACATATATAGATAAGGACAGCGTCACATTCATTGCCCTGATCCCAAAGTAAGCTTAAGCACTTGTATCATGGAATCGGAAACGACGAAGTTACCACAAACACCCAGACTCGAGAAAAAGTAGAAAAAGTGTTTTCGACATTGACCCAACTGAGAATTGAACCCGAGACTCGCCCACGATGGTCATCGAAATTTCTGTGTGTTAGCCTTGTGGTATCGATAGAAGAATCAAACAGCTCCTTTCTCCTAATAGCTGTCATTGACTATGGCATAACCATTGCCAAGAAGAAAATTTCCAAGAAGAAGATGTGACTCACGAGAACCGAATTGTTCGGTGATCCGAATTCGAATCATGAGACCCGAGTTCGGTCCCCAGATGATAGACCAATGAGTTATGTACGATTATCGTTGGCTTGAACATGAAGATGGTAAAATACTGACCACTTGTCATGCAGTCGCAAAAAATGTCTTCGGTGGAAGGTGGATCGAAAAGACCTAATTATCTAGACCTCAGTCTACCTCTGAGTTCGGAATGGCGTGAAGGTATATATTTATTTATTATAATTTTTGTCGAATTATTAGGTGGCGGAAGAGAAATGCCGCCGCGAGATCGAACAATCGAAGCGCACACCCCGCGTTGCCATTCCGCCCCCAGCGACGCAACAAGCGCAGGAGTCCCCAGGTAGACCGGCCCTCACACATGCCAAGTATAAGCGGTCGGGTAAGACTAATTGCATGTTCGTTTGTCTTTTGTTGCCTCACACTGAAACACATATATGTAGCAGAGATTTAAAATGTTACAGACTTAAGTTGTGTATATAAGAATACCCTGTTTTTAGAAAAATCGCGTTTTTTATTTAGTTTTTAACAAACTGTTTTTACTCCCGACGTTTCGTACGCTTTAAACGAGATAAAATCCGATAAATCGTTTTATTTTAGAGTTCACGTTGTGTGTTCACGTAAATAAAAGAAATCATTATACCCTCTTTTTGTTATAAATGAAGTTTTATAACCGATAATGAACCTTATTTCAAAGGCATAGCATACTTAAATCTCTGATACATATACTTCTTTACAAGTATGTTTCGATAATGCAGCATTTTATTCATGCAAAGGACAAAGCTGTCGAAGATAAAAAGAGACTCATAACCTTCAATTATTATTTCTTCTTAATTCTGCTCCATTGTATAAATACAAATATGATATGTCTGAACAATAAGTCGCTTTCAATGATTGGAAAGCAACAAATAAAAAATAAACAAAATTTTCAAAATTTTTTAATGAAAATCATTGTATAAGTATTACATTGTATAGTAAAGTTAGCCCTTTCAATCCACCTTTCACCAAAGCCTATTTGGGATAATTTGACAGGTGATGAGGCGTCAGTATATTGTACGTTGGCTTAGATAATTAGTCGACTATAGGCTCACCAACTGTCGTGTTGTCTCAACTAAGCTCTGCTGAAAGGTTGGTTGAAAGGACTTAATTGTCTAGCCTACTTCCGTATTGGGCAAATGCTTGACGACTTGTTACTGAAGATTGAAGATTATATATTATAGAAGATTTATATTATTTTAAAATGTGTAAACTGCACCGTATAAATTTTTTGTAAAAAGTTACAGTAAATTTTAGCAGTTTATAGAAACAATTGAGAATGTCCAGTAATCGTCAGATTATAGAAAAATTATTATTAGATTTTAATAACCGCAATGTTTTTATTATTTAATTTATTTACAACAATAGAACATTTACAGTCTTCAAATAGAAAATGCAGAAAGTTCCAGACATACAATGACTATGCTTGCTCACTGTGAGTAAAGTGGCAGAAGGTAGTAAATAAGATAGAAAAAGGGTTTTGAGTTTTAAAGTTATATATTTAGTTAAGAATAAGAACTGATTTGTTTTTTTACTTGTGTTGTCTAATTTTGGCATGCATTTTTTTACCTGTGCATTGTTTGAAAAATTTGTTTTCCATACCTCCATAAGGATACCTTTGCACTTTAATGTATTGCCTTATATTCATTATACATGTATATGTATATGTATATGTATATATATATATATATATATATATATATATATATATATATATATATATATATATATATATATATATATATATATATATATATATATATATATATATATATATATATATTTAAATATTAGTGTATTTGTTGGTTTTAGGTATTAAAATTTGAGTGAAATCGTAATTTTCAAATTCTCAATTCAACAGCTTTAATACAATTCGAATAAATTACAAAAAAATATTATAATAATGTTATTGTTAATATATATTTTTTAAATTTAATCTTTATCTCTCTCTCTCTCTCTCTCTCTCTCTCTCTACATATATTTTTTGAATAGGCAAGCAAGAGTTAGTTATATTGTTAGAACAATAGAGAAGTTGCTGCTGCATTGTCAGTCTTTGAGAAAGGAAAAGGGAAAAGAGTAGAGGTGAAAAGGCGTTTGTTTAAGCACTCACTCACCAAACGAGTTATTATATGAACAAAATTGTTAAAAAGTTCCACCTTTGCAGTATACACAAAACACGCGTATTGTGTAACAACAATTCAAAAAGTATAAAGACCATTAGGCCATACCAAAGTCCTGGGGGCTGACAATGCGATGCCTTCGAATGAAGTCGTTTGCCTTAAGCACATCCCAAGGCACCAATTTTATATTACTTTAATTAAGAAAAGAATCTCTTTTTTTGTAATAATTTTAACAGCCTTCTAGTATGTATATATTAAGCTTTATTGCACACGGTAGTTTGATTTATACAAGTCACTTTTCATTGCATTTGTTTTATAAAGTTTTTGGGTTTGAAGGTAAATTAGTTGTGGTAATTTGAAATTCTGTGTTCGTCCTTATTTTATGTTTGGTGCGATGACTTGTGTTATTTGTTACTGGGATGATGTTTCTTTTAGCAATACGTATTTATGATTTTAAAATAAAAAATCTAATATTGCACAAGAAATGGTTGATTTCCTATCGAATTTTTATAAATACTCTTTTTTAAATTCTCAATTTTGTTAAGAGAGATACACATAAATTACTGTTAAGCTATTTGCGCCAGCGCAGATAGTTTTAATTTTTATGCTGCAACAATTTTGTGGCGTAAACATCGATTTTCATGATGTCGTCATCTCTGAGGTCCCGGGTTCGATTCCCGGACGGGTCAATGTAGAAAATTAGTTTTTCCTACATTGTCTCGGGTCTGCATGATTGTGGCACCTTCATTGTTTCCGATTCCATAACACAAGTGCTTTAGCTTCTCACTTTGGGATCGGAGCAATGTATGTAATGCTGTACCTATCAATGTATGTATTTATTAATGTATGTTTGTTATTTTTCGAAATGATTATCCCGCCATCTATCGGTAGCAACTATGGTATCCAAGGATTTTCTTCTGGATAATGAATATGACACACACAGGCAAAATGGCGTGGTAAATTCTTAGGCCGACGTTATATGACACGTAACTCCGTCGGTAAAGTTAAATGAAAACTAGCAAAGTATGTGATATTTTCTCTATCTATTTGAATTTTATTTAAAAAAAAACATTATTCCATGAAATCAATACAAATAGTACCGAAAATACTCTACTTACCCGAAAATACCCTACTTTGGGTTATTAACCCCGTTCCTAATTAAAAAGTAATTTCTCTACAGAGCCGACTGGTTCTTCGATCGAGGTGTACGTGTCCGCCGTTTCGTCGCCGTCGCGGTTCTGGGTTCAGTTCGTTGGGCCCCAAGTCGCGCAGCTCGACGACCTCGTTGCACACATGACGGAATACTACGGGAATAAAGAGAATAGGAAGGCGCACGCGGTCAGTAAGAGATCGAATTCCGTCCTGGTTTAGAAAACTTAAATGTAAATTTAATTTTATGTTAAATTAAATTCGGCGACGGGCTCACCACCTGTCACGTTGTCCCGAAAATATCTTCGGTGGAAGGTGGGTCGAAAGGACATAATTGTCTAGACTAGATCTCTGTCTACCCCTGTATTGGGACTTGCGTGAAGATATTTATTTATTTTTTATTTTTTAAATTAAATGTTAATTAAATAAAATGTAAAATTAGATTAAAAGGTCGCCGATGGTAATTTCCATTCGATTATATAGATATTACGGCGATAGGCTCATCACCTGACACGTTGTCCCAAATAAACTCTGGTGAAAAGTGGGTCTTACGGTCTCTGTCTATCCCATTATTAGGAAATGCAGACAGTTAACTGTAAGATATAGAGAACCTTTTTCATAATAGCCGTGTTTACCGTACACAAACATCTATTTTCAAACTGTTCATTAGTAGAGATAGTATCAGATACTATAAAGAGTTATTACGCAATTTTTATTGATATTTTAAAGCATATAAGTTATGCTGAACTTTAAGTTAACAAATGAAAGAGAAAAAATGTTTTTTTTTAAATTTCAACTGATACGGGCGGGATACGAACCCGCGACCTCTGCCGTTCCGTGGCAACGCTCCTACCTCTGAGCCACCGTGCCTTTCTTTACTTATGCCTATTTTTGGCATAGGCGCCATCTAATATCCCTTTGGCAAGTGGCAATTTGACATTCCTGACTTTTCAAGCACCTAATTGTCTATACCTACCACTGTATTGGGAATTGCGTGAAGATATTTATATATTTACTTCGGAGCGAGTCGCGTAGCCAACGCCACGAGACAGTAAATAGAATAGGTTGGCTCGTAGAGAACGCCTGTGGCATTAAGTCCGCCGTATATACACTTTCATGTGTATGTGATAGCCGAGTGGAAGGGTGGTCGGAATTTCGGGTCGAGAGACCCGAGTTCGATCCCCGGGCGACGGTACCAATGGGTTTTATCAAAACCTATGTACAATTCATATCGTTGGCTTGGACGTAAAGACGACGACGGGCCGTTACCTTGTCCCGAAAATATCTTCGGCGGAAGGTGGGTAGGAGGGGACTTAGTCCAGACTAGACCCCTGTCTACCGCTGTATTAGGAATGGCGTGAAGATATTTTTTCGATGTGTGTATTAAATCGTTGGCTTGGACACAAAGACGGCGACGGGCTCACCACCTGTCACGTTGTCCCGAGAATATCCTCGGCGGATGGTGGGTCGGAGGGGACTCGGTCCAGACTGGACCCCTGTCCGCCCCTGTATTGGGAACGGCGCGAAGATGTGTGTACGGGGTTGTTGTGTGAATGAGCGGACGGCGGACGGTCGCAGCTGGGGCGTGCGTGCGCGGGGCAGGTGGTGGCGGCGGTGTTCCGGCACGACGGCCGCTGGTACCGGGCGCGCGTGCACGACCTGCGCCCGAACGAGTACGACGCGGCGCAGCAGGTCATTGCCACACACATCATGTTTTTTTTTTTTTCAAAGTGAAAATTTCTTTCGGCGCGCCTTTTCGCGCTTTTTGGATGAGATAAAGCAGGTCATAGCGCTAGCTTTTCTTTTTTAAAGTGACAAAGTCACGATAGCCGTTGGGGATAGTCGCGTTTGGGTGGTCGGAATTTCGAGTCGCGAGACCCGAGTTCGATGTTCAAGTGGCCGTACCAATGGGTTTTTCTAAAAATTATGTACGAATTATATCGTTGGCCTGGACGTAAAGACGGCGACGGGCTCACCACCCGTTGTCACGTTGTCCCGAAGATATCTTCGGTGGAAAGGTGGGTCGAAGGGACTTAAATGTCTAGACTAAACCTCTGTCTACCCCTGTATTGGGAATGGCGTGAAGATATTATTTTATTTATTTATTTATAAAGCGAAAACTTCTTTCAGCGCGCCTTTTCGCGCATATTTTTAGATGAGATAAAGCAGGTCACAGCACTACACATCTTTTTACTTAGCACATTTATAATCATGAAATATCAAAAAAAAAACGTGAAAAGGTTTGCCCCCAGATATAGTTATATCTCTTAATTTATAGCCTTAGTGTCTTAAGTTATATCTTCAAATGTACATAAATGTGAGATAGAACCAACATTCAAGGGAGGATGAGGATGTGAGATAGAACTACCGCTCTACCTATGTATATCTGTGCTGTAGCACGCTATTCTGCAGCATTGTACTCGATGAATTGTAAGTTTTTGTGGATATTTTCGAGATTTTTCTTTCAAGAATACCTGGTATCCCAAAAAACATTACTCGTAGTAGATACCTACGCCATCCTACGGAGCTTCATTCGCCAATTTCTTATTGACTTGTAACTTGATGTTTATTTATTTACGAGTATTTAAAGCTACGACACTGGAATGTTTATACTATAATTCATATTCATTCCGACGACCCGATAGCCGACTTGTTAGTGACTCCGATTTTGAAGCTTTTAACAGTGCTAGAGCCACGCATCAGCTTTTGTTGTTGCATGAATGGGCCGGCTCGACCGGGGAAGTACCACGACCTGACAATACCGGCGTGAAGTAGAAGTCTAACAAACTACTGTGTTTCGTCTGGTGAGTGCAGGTAGCCGGAGGCCCACATACCCCCCTCCCCCAATTATGGGGGGGGGGGCACTCTAAGGCCGGCAACGCATCCGTTGTGCCTCGGGTATTGCGGGTGTTCATGGGCGGCGGTATTCACTTACCATCACGTGAGCCACCTGCTCGTTTGCCTCCCTTTGTATATAAAAAAAGCTAAGGGTTGAGAGTCCCGAAGGGAGCAAACCTATGTATGATGAGTGTAGTACTCGAGTCATGGGCGTTTATAAATTTTTTAACATTTATATATGTGAATATATGTATGTATAAATATATTGCACCGTTAGATTAAACATTAAGACGGCGATAGGCTCACCACCTGTCACTTTGTCCCAAATAAGCTTCGGTGAAAAGTGTCCCGAAAGCACATAGTCTAGACCTCTGCCTACCCATGTATGGGAAATACTAAGCATAAAGAAATAACGATACTTGGCAGGTCGCGGACGTATTCTTCCTGGACTACGGCGACAGTGAATACGTGGCGACGCACGAGCTGTGCGAGCTGCGCGCCGATCTGCTGCGGCTGCGGTTTCAGGTTCGTATCTAACCTAAGTAAAAGTGTGTGAGATACTGTGCGATGCTTTTAATAGTCTGTTCTTCATTAACATCACTCAGTCTTCTAGTTTACGGAATTTATTTTAAGTAGGAATGGATCTTTGTTTGGCAAAAGAACTGGCTGCTACACATTTTGCCAAAATGAAGTTTTGTTTGTAAATTACTGGCGGTACATATTTTCTCGGCCTAGGAATTATTTGATGGGTATAACTGTTGTTTTTTTTGCAGCATAACACCTTTTATGCTGGAATTTGAAAGGTATTAAACATTTGTTGTTGTGTATTCCTGAGTACTTGGTATACTCAATTTACTGAACTGTTAATGTTACAGATTTTGGCGTTGAATTCATTCCTATTCCTAAGATATATATCTTCACAGCATTCTCAATACAGAGGTAGACAGAGGTCCTGACAATTAAGTCGTTACGACCGTAGACCTTCCACCGTAGATATCTTTGGGACAACGTGACAGATGGTGAGCCTGTCGCCGTCTCGATGTCCAAGTCAACGATATAATTTGTACATACATTTTTGAAAAACCCATTGTTTCGAGCCAGCCATTTGGGGATAGAACTCGGGTCTCTTGACTCCGAATCGCGATCACCCAGCTACTCGGCTATCGCGGCCACCTGACACGTTGTCAAAAAAAAATGTCTTCGGTGGAAGGTGGGTCGAAAGGACTTAATTGTCTAGACCTCTGCCTACCCCTATATTGGGTTTGGCGTGAAGATATTTTTTTTAATTTCTCTGTTTAGGCTATGGAGTGTTTCCTGGCTGGAGTAAAACCAGCCGGCGGAAGCAACCGCTGGCACTCGCAGGCAGTTGAACGATTTGAGGAATTGACTCAGGTAATTCATAATAAGTACATTTTAAAAATAATGTTTTTACTTTTAAAAAGTAGATTGATAAGAAGTATTACTCTGCTAGTGCTAATAAAAAATAAAATTTTTATTTTCTTTTTGTTTGTGTACAATGGTGATTATCAAAGGTTTTTTTTTTTCAAGAATTAATTTATTAATATGTACTTTATTTTTATTTTACTAATTTATGTCACTATAATATTATGATTTATTCTTTTTTTTTTAATAAATTTAAATATTGTTTCAAGTTTTTAGTCTTTGTCTGGATTTATGTAGCCAATAGAAGCCCTGCCTGGAAACAGTGATGTGCAAATTCCTTATATAATCACTAAGACGGGATACTTTTTGACATCGCACATAAATTTTTCGTTTAGTTTTTTCTTTTACTCTAGTGTTTTATTTCCTGATGCGCGACTGTCAAATAAAAAAGTTTCTTTCTCTTGTTTCTTCATCCAGTTCGCCACTAGATGTAGTAGATTCGTCTCTAATCTAATTACGTCTAATTTTGTAGTTTGTTTTTATACATACATTCATGTCCAGTAAAAGTCCAGTAGTCTGTAGAATTTAATTGGAGTTTTATTTCAGGTGGCTCGCTGGAAACCTCTCTTGTCAAAAACGTGCACTTATAAAAAGTCGATTGGAGTTATAGGAGAGAAAGAGAAGGAGATCCCGGGAATTAAATTATTTGATGTGACTGAAGGTATGAAAATACTAAAATAATTATTATAATAGATAGCTTTTTTTAGTTGCGAATAAAAAAAGCTGTCTGCGGAACCACAAAGGGAGCGTTAAAAGAGGACAAACCAATCTGTTTACTTTTAATTCTCCATTAGAGGAGGCTTTGGTGACCTCATTTTGTCTTACACTTATCATGTTTCTCTCATCAAAAACAAAAGTATTTTTCCGAGCGCAATGAAAGTACTCGCGCTTTGATTATTAACTCCCTATTGTAATTCTATAAATTACGGAGTTTGGCAAATTTAAATGAATTTTCCGCTCTAAATTAAGAAATTATGTGAAAATGAAAAAAATTATGTATTATGTGGATGACCTAAACCACGTACGAAAATCTACATGGTAGATCGTAAAGAAAATGATTCTGCCTTACACAATGAAATGGCCAGTATAGATTATTCTTCAATGTAATGCTGTCTCGCTACCGATATCTCAGTTACTCTTACTACTCTACTGCTCTAGTTACTAAATCGCTTAGTTGAAATTCTCATTAATACATTAAAGGCGCACTATTATTGCATAACCTCATCGTCACCTACGTATCTATCAAAACCTGGATCACACGTGGACTCTTAAAATTTATTAAAAATAGGGATAATCTTAACAAAAAATAAAAATATAAGTCCTGTATAAAAAAATTAAAATAGGGATAATCTTAACAAAAAATAAAGATATACTACGAATATCTTGTAAACGTTATAGAAACTTCTCCAAAAAAAATTAAAACAGAATATAAGAAAAACTTAATTAATAAAACTGGAAATCCAATAGTAAGAGGCTATGAGATATTTTAATGGAAATAGCTTATTTTAACAAAGCTAAATCTAGTTCTAGTGACCTACTTTATGCTAAAGGTAATCCTCATGAATCCGTTGACTATTATATGTATCCTATGAATACTTTTTTTTTTGAAAAATGTAGGAAAATTATTGATAGAAAAAATTCAAAATAAACAAGAAATCCAAAAAAAACTCACACCACAATGATCTCATTCGTTTTCTTGCCTGTTGACGATACAGAAGTTAATTATATTATTACCTCTCTCAAAAAAAGTGCGGGTAGAACCACGTCCGCGTAAAAAAGATGTTCCCAGTTTAAAAAATATTTAAATTACTTATTGATATTGATTACTAAATATATTAGAGTGAAATCAGCTATTTTATATCGCGTAAGGGTAAATAAACATTGGTCGAAAGATTTGTAACTGACAATAGACATTAATAAGAAGCAACCAAGGTGCGCGCATACCGGGATCGATTCTCCATTATGTGATTTTTTTTTCTTTTATTTAAATTGTATCATTCTGATTTGATAACATATAATAATTCTGGTGATAAATGGAGAATAATATTAATAATATCACATTACGTCGAAAAATTTTTCACACTTTGTCATGTAACGATCTAGCTGAATACGCTGAAAATATGGAAATATCGTACGAATCTGAATATAATGATACAGTCACAAGCCTTCCTAATTTGGAGACAAACGGCGAGGAAATGCAGGAGTTAAAAAAAGAAATTGAAAATTGAACTGATGTCAGCACATGAAATGGTTGAAAATCTCACATTAGAAAATATAGATTTGAAGAAAAACTTAAAAAATTGCAGTTATATAAAAAAGTAGGCATTCCATTAGACACTACACCAAAACATGCAAGTTATTCACAAAAGAAAAAGAGAAAGCAAAATCCCCAGCTTCTGAAAAGTCTTCACTTTAACAGTACAATTAGTGAAATTAATAATACCATAGACGAAAATATAATGAATTCAAATTATATGCAAAAAAATACACGCGGGTCTACGTTAACACCTCAAAAACTAATTTATATTATACAGATGAATGTTGCTCAATAAAACCAACAGATGGATCTGCAAGTATCATCGCAAATATTTTAAAAAAGAAAGATGGCAATGAATCCCTTAATTTGCCGATAGATGGAGCGGATTATAA
Source organism: Sericinus montela (assembly GCA_029286605.1). Taxonomy (NCBI): domain Eukaryota; kingdom Metazoa; phylum Arthropoda; class Insecta; order Lepidoptera; family Papilionidae; genus Sericinus; species Sericinus montela. The sequence continues at coordinate 58,610 of JAGSMR010000085.1, read as the reverse complement.
AGAATACAAGACACAAGATACTCAGAAAAATACCAACAAAAATATACAATCCACACCACTCACAACAACAAAATATAAAAATACTATATATTTATTAGGTGATCAACAAGCAATTGGACTTTCGAATAAAATAATAGAAATTAGATTAAATAAGTGGCATGACTCTTACATTGTTAATTCTTTTATTAAACCAAATGCATTATGTTCTGAATGTCTTAACTATTGTAATATTATAAAATTAAATATAAAGAATGGTGACAAGGTTGTAATTGCTATAGGAGCTAATGACTGGAATCCTTACAGTATATTAAAAGAATTAAGTTTATCATTAAATTTATTAAAAAATTCTCAAGTTTATGTATTACAGGTGTTTCAAAACCCTTATTTAAGAATAAATACACTAAATGACCATGTAGCATCGATTGTAAACACATTTACTAACTGTGTATTTATAAGAAATTATGGAAATACACAAAGAACCTATTATATAAAACAGAATATATACAATATTATTAATAATGCCATTGATTCATATGATTATGATACTACATATTTAGTACAGTGGAATAAAAATAGTTTCATGACAAAAATAAAATCATTAAAAAATTATTTTTCAAGTAAAAAATTAATCCCGACGAAAAAGATTCCTAAAAGAGGAACGTTACCATATTATTTTTCACAAAAAAAGTCACGATAGCCGAGTTGTTGGGTGGTCGGAATTTCGAGTCGAGACACCCGAGTTCGATCCCCAGGTGGCAGTACCAATGAGTTTTTCAAAAACTTATGTACGAATTTCATCGTTGGCTTGGACATAAAGGCGGCGACGGGCTCACCACCTGTCACGTTGTCCCGAAAATATCTTCGGTGGAAGGTAGGACTTAATTGTCTAGACTTGACCTCTGTCTACCCCTGTATTGGGAATTGCGTGAAGATATTTATTTATTTATTTACAATAAAAGGATACCATATGTATTAATCACTGTGATGTTGAAAAGAACATTAAATCGCCACTTATCTGTACAACAGCCAATTTTTTCGAGAGTAAGTATCCCATAAACAAATTAAATGAACAAAACAAAAATAAAAAAAATTGTTTTAATCCATCAAAACATAGCAGGAATTCTGAATAAATCTGACTTTTTAGAAATAACAATAGATGAACTATCACGAAATATTGGACAATTACACATATTATGCTTTACAGAAACTTTTATGAAACAAGGCTCGGAATGTAACTTAAAAATAATGAACTACAAATTAGCCTCATTCTATTCTAGGACAAAACAAAAAAGAGGGAGGGTCGTGTATTCTTATAAGAAAAGAGCTCAGATATATACAATTAAAATTAGTGTCTGACTTAGCGCTTTTATATTCTTTTGAATGTTGTGGAATAGAGTTAATGCAATTTAATGTTATTATAATATGCATATATAGGGTACCTAATACAGATGCAAACATATTTTTAAACAGGTTAGAATTGCTACTACACAAACTAACAAGCAATTTAAAAAATATATAATCCTTTGTGGAGACTGGAACTTAGATTTATTGAAAGATAATAAATACACTCAAAAATTAAAATCTCTGCCATACAATTATAATATATTTACTCACATTGATATTCCAACTAGAAAAAAATCATCAATCAATCATCATCAACGATATAATTTAATAATTTGGGGTAATTCAACAGATATTGATAAAGTATTTAAAGTACAGAAAAAATGTGTCCGAATACTATATGGTGCACAATTCTTAGAACACTGTAAGCCTCTATTTAAAATGCTCAAAATTCTACCGTTGCCGTGTTTATATATATGAAATATCAATATTTGTTACAAGGCACCCTCAGTTATTTCCCTTACATGACAAAGTTTTAAAAAATAGTAATAGCAGGTATCCAAATAAATTATATATACCTAAACATAGGCTGCATTTGTTTAGCAATAATGCATTTTGCATGGCAATAAAAATTTATAATAAAATTCCCGACAGTATAAAAACCTTGCCAATAACTTTATTTAAAAAAAGGTTATTTGCTTGATTACTTGGTCATTGTTTTTACTCAACACAGGAGTTTCTTTTGCACAGACTTAGTGATTGATTTAACCTATGTGTGAATAATAGCAGTATTAGTAGTATTAGTAGTAGTAGTAGTAGTAGCTTTAAATTAAAATTATTAATATTAAGAACATTATGTTATTACAGCCATTAAAATACATAAAGTGGAGGTGTTTCCATGTAATTGGTTTTAATTGTTCTGTGTGGATTTTTTTTAACTTATTTGTTCTTTTTAAATTTATAATTGACTTGACAAATCGGATATCAGCTCTCAGTGTTAAATGTATGAATAATGATTTTTTTTTACTTTAATTTTGATTCTAAAGGGTATTTGACATATTTTAAATAATTAAATTTAATCAATTTTTTGTATGATATACTACCATCTTAACATGCGTCCTGCAATATTTATTATTTATTTATGCTTTATTGTAAAAAGAAAAACAAAAGATCTTTTATTTAGAAATAATAATTAAACTGTAATTCACATGCTACTGTGACATCAAAATCTTATTTCGTATTTAAATGTAATTTTTTTATGTGTAATTTAATTTTGTAATGAATTGTATTTATATATATATCTTCACGCAATTCCCAATACAGGGGTAGACAGAGGTCGAGTCTAGACAATTAAGTCCCTTCGACCCACCTTTCACCGAAGATATTTTCGGGACAACGTGACAGGTGGTGAGCCCGTCGCCGCCTTTATGTCCAAGCCAACGATATTCGTACATAAGTTTTTGAAAAACCCATTGGTACGAGCCTACCAACTGGGGATCGAACTCGGGTCTATTGACTCGAAATTACGACCACCCAACCACTCGGCTATCGTGACTTTTTTGAATTGTATAATCATAGTTATCAATAATTTCTTATAAATATAAGTTAATGTACAATAAATGAATAACATTAAACTGATGACATCTTGTAATAACAATAATTGATGACATACTGACAATTCTATTAAATTTAGCATGCCCATGGCGGTAGAACATATAGATATAAATCAAATTATCAACACCTGTAAATGTACTATGTTCTTGCAAATAAATAAATAATGTAATAATTTAAAATATTGTGCAGCGGGCTGGGATAACATTTCTAATACCTTTATGAAAAATCACAAAAGCCTAATCCTCCCTCCTTCAACATACAAGTATATATGTACTATGTTTGGACAAGTAAATGTCCACGTGTTTCCAAAAGAGGGCTTATTCATTAAATTTAAAAAAAAAAGTGACAAATATTGTTTTAGCAACTATCGTCCAATATGTGTACTATGCATTTGATGTTAGATACCAATATTCGCTACACCGATTACTTGGAAAAATATAAGGTACTTAGTGACAATCAATGTGGTTTTCGTAGAGGCAAATCCATCAGTCAAGCTGTTCATCACTTCACAGATTATTTAGTTAGTTATCTAGATCAAGAGAAAATGTTTAGCAATATTTTTGGATCTTACTTTTGACACAGTGTCTTCTCCTATTCTCTTAAATAAGTCCGGATATCTGGAAATTCGTGATAAACAATTGCAACTTTTGACGAACATTGCCAAAAATAGAACTCGCTATGCTACACTGGACGGCAGCGAAAATACTATACTTCCTGTGACCTATGGGCTACCACGGGGAAGCATTTTGGGTCCTAAACTGTTCTGAATCTACATTGAATGGTTTAATACGAACTAACACTAAAAAAACTAAATATTTAATATTTTCAATAATAAATTGTCAACTGCCAGACCCTATCACATTACTACACTATTAACTACAAAATACACTACACTTACAGTTTACGTACATTAACAAAATATCTGTCCAAAACTTCTAAAATTGGAACAAATTAAATATATATATATATATATATATATATATATATATATATATATATATATATATATATATATATATATATATATATATATATATATATATATATATATATATATATATATATATATATATATATATATATATATATATATATATATATATATATATATATATATATATTATTGCGTGTACGTTAACGGAGTGTTGCTCTACAGGAGGGTCGGTGGACATCGGCGAGGCGCTAATAGCAGAGGGCTGGGCGGAGCGGAGCGCCTCCCCGCGCCCCTCGCCGCCCGCGCACCCACCCGACACGCCATTCGGCGACCTGGGCAGCTCTAGGTAACGTGCCCTCCGGCGCACATTTCTTTCTCTATTTGTCATTAATGGTTATAAATTAATCTAAGTCACTTTTGTCTTAGATTATGTATGTATCTAGATAGAGAGAGGCACTCTGCCTCAGCATTCGTCTTCATATTTAATTGTGCGTGAGTTGCTGTCTTATTTTCCGTTGTGTGCGTGTTCGAAAAAAAATTGACTATCCTATAATATAATATAATATATAATAATATAATATATAATAACTATCCACTTATTTATATTTGGGGAAAATTAAGTGGATAGTTAAATTTTTAACATATATTTGCACATTTTCAAAAAAGCTACATTTTGAGATTCGGTTTGGCGGAAATGGACTTAAGGAATATGGACGACACGAGAGTCATTTTTAAAGTTTCTCGGAGTGGGTGCTTATTATGAAATTAATGTCGATTTTCAAAACCAAGATGGCGGATAAAGAATTTTTAAAAATAACGTCATGATGGTAATTTCCATGGTTTTCTAGGTGCTAATTACGAAGTTAAAGTCAATTTTCAAATCCAAGATGGTTATTATTGAATGAATAAAATAAAATAGCACTAAATTTCAGTGATAAATAATTATTTAGGTGTTTTTTTAATTATGCTAAGCTGTTTATGTCTACATATCGGCATTATTAAAATAAATAAAATTTTTACACGCTTAACATAACTTTTGCCGTGGCTCAAATGTGGCTTTTATCATCATCTAATCAACTTATCATCCAACCACAGATAATCCATCATGAAATAGTTTTATACAAAATTTGTCGACGTGTTCGCGCGCCCAACGCTCTATCTATGTCTATCTAGACATATATAACACTTTTGTCTATTTACAAAGTGCCTAGAAGTACGGCAGAAGATTCATGTTATACATTTTGTATTGTAGGGTACTGGGCATGCTACCGAGCAGCCGTTCCTCGTCCTTGCCCAAAGACCACAAGGACGATCGCAGCGAACAAAATGCTATGGCCGATGTCGCTACAGGTGACAATTTTACATTTCACTATCAGTTTAACATGAGGTAGAAATTCGGTGCTTTATGTTATCCTCCGCTGTATATTTTTGTGAGTAGTTTTATTTAACAGTGGCAGAGCCACGCATCAGCTTTTGTTGTTGCATGAATGGGCCGGCTCAACCGGGGAAGTACCACGGCCTCACAGAATACCGGCGTGAAGTACAAGTCTAACAAACTTCTGCGTTTCGTCTGGTGAGTGCAGGTAACCGGTGGCCCACACACCCGCTTATCCCAATTGGGGAGGGCACTCTAAGGCCGACAACACATGGGCGGCGGTAATCACTTACCATCACGTGAGCCACCTGCTCGTTTGCCTCCTTTTTCTATAAAAAAAAAAGCCGAGTGGTTGGGTGGTCGGAATTTCTAGTCAAGAGACCCGAGTTTAATCCCCAGTTGGCAGGCTCGTACCAATGGGTTCTTCAAAAACGTATGTATGATTTATATCGTTCGCTTTGACATTAAGACGGTGACGGCCTCGCCACCTGTCACGTTGTCCCGAAAATATCTTCTGTGGAAGGTGGGTCGAAGGGACTTAATTGTCTAGCCATGTATGGGGAATTGCGTGAAAATGTTTATTTTTTATTTATTTATATTATTGTTATTTTCAGACGCGACCCCAATACCTTCAAAATCACTATCGTACGGATTAGAAACGACGGACAAACTAAAATCCGTATCTAACTTCGATCTCTCCTCCGACTTTGGGGAACCCTCGCAGAACGGCACGCACGGAGACTTCCTCAATAGAGAGAGGAACAATGTAGGCAAAGAAGGTGACGGGCTCACCGATACGCCGCCATTGAAATCTAGGGATGAATTGAAAGCGAATATGAATAGAATAGACTCGCATCATAGTAATCTAGAATCGTTGGGTCGCACACAACACTAGTTCTATCACATTTACATAGAGTATATAAGTACAAGCTGTTATATATACTTGGAAATATTTATATTATTATAACTTTTTACTTTTATACGTATTTTATTCGGAAAGAATTATACAACAGCATCTGAATAGCTTTAACTTTCTAAATTATATAAAGGGTGTATAAGGAAAATGGTTTCAATGTGACCATAGACAAGAAATGCTCTTTTGAAACCCTTATTGAATCTTCATCTACTTTTATTGACTTATTTCTTTGATAAAACCTTTTGCTTTACTCTATTATCCAAATAAATGGGGAGATAAGTGTCACTTTTAATTTACGATTTTTAGTCTGTGATTGTAAATAACTTATTGTTTAGTGACGTAGGCTTTAGCACTGGCTTTGTAGGTGATGTGAATATGAAACATCAGAAAATAATCATTTAATCATTGAAGGTTAGTGTTTGTGTATAAGTATGTTATTTACTGTGGTTTCTGCTGCTATGTTCTAGGCATAATAATATAAATATGTTAAGAGTACATTGATTTACTGTATCTTTCACAAAATGTTGTTAAAAAAAACTATGGTACCTATCGACAATAGAGACTGCATAATAATTTAAACAGAGCTTAAAATATTGTCAATTACTTACGTAATATTGTTTTCATTGCTATAGCTATAGTATATGGAAAAATAATTGTAATTTTTGTAACACCTTACTGACTTCAGTCTGAGAAATTACATTTACTATGATTTGTGTTTTGTTTAGATGGTATATAACTTTCTTACTTAAATAAATTGTTATGTTAATATTCTAATGCCACTCGAAACAATTTTTTTGGCTATTGTAATGTATACTTCCCTATAAGAAACGAAACACACCACTAAATTTTATCGACCAGAAAACTTAACTTTCCTGTCTAAGTTACGAGGCTTGTTTATTTTACAGTTATTTTTTTATATTATAATCAAAAACTAACACAGCATAAATGGTGCTAATAAAAAAATTGTTACTTATTTTATAGCAAGAAGATGTTACTTAAAATATATATATTTTGAAGGTACTTACAGTTTTGTAATATGTGTAGGCACATTTCCTCGTGTGGTTTGGCTTTGTGTCCTAACAAGGTGTGCCATATTGAACAGTACAAATTTTTAATATGTTTTGTACAGTTGGTTTAGGTATTATAGGTGTGTTCATTATGCTACCTCTTAATTAGTACCATCTCAAACTTGAACTATAAATATAAAAGTTCGTCTATTTTTTACATTCTACCTTCAAATTCAGTCTACGCAGTTTTCAACGTCAACCATAACCATATTCTTCTTCAATTGAAGTTGATAACTGATAGGCATGGGCTTCTGCTACTTTCTATTAAAATAGCCTCGATGTTTTATCCTATAAACGGCTTTTCATTGAATGGGTATAAAAGAAGGCAGTCAAATATAGTTCTGCATATAAAATATACCACGCCCTTCCTTCCCATACCGTAAGAGGCTAATGGAGTATATATCCTAAGAAGTAAATGCCTTGAAAATGCAATTGGCCATCGACAGATGGCGGGGTAACTATCTCGAAAACTATCAGACCAAGATGTAGTAGACCGGTGACGAGCGGCGGCGTCTAAGGTGCGAGGTGTACTGCGACGACCATCTACATGCCATAGAGTATATAGTGACTATGCTATACCTCTTGTCAAGCTTGTAGATTACTGTCTACCCTCACTTATGTGAGAGTCCAATGCCAAGTGCTGGATTTTCACAGATTATGTGTGCTTGCATGTAGTATTATGACCATCTATAGTATATTCTTTTTTTTTTAGAATAATACTCTGCTCTCAAATAATTCTTCTAATTGTTTAAATTTTCACTGTCATTTTAATTATGGTGGTAGCATATTAACAATTTTAATTTGTTCATTTGGAAACTAACTGAATCTTTATGTTAAATAAAAATTTGTTAAATTTGTATGGATTTTGAATGTTTATGAAAAATAAAGAAGTGCCTAATGTTATTGTGTGTTTTTTTGTACCGAACTTTTCTTCTACCTAAGACATGTTCTTTAACTGTCTAATACGCCTTAGCCAAGCGTTAATTTTTTTTTTAATAAAAGAGCGGTAAACAGTCTTTCTATCTAAAATCTAATGGAAGTGATAGACGACCATGTATTCTTATCGCAATTAGAATTTCAAGCAAGCTGTTTTTTGCGGGGAGAGTGTGCTCGCGGCCTCTGGCGACGTACAGCCCGTAATCAATCAAGAATAACATAATTGAACAGATTCACATATACTTCACGCTAATATTTTGCGAGATCTAATTCGAATACTTCGTAGTCCATTCATGCGGCGTCAAAAGTAGCAGTTAAGCGTTATTGTAAAATTCGATATTTTTGTAACTTAAATCTACATTTCGCCCAATCTTCATATAATAAAACTTCATAAAATAAGTCACGATAGTTGGGTGGTCCGAATTTCCAAGCAGGCTCTGTCTACCCCAGCATTGGGTATTGCGTGAAGATTTTATTTCACCAAAACTTCCTTAAAACTATGTTAATTGGTAACTTGTAAGAGCCACATATCTAACTCGATTCGGCGGAGCCTCTAACTGTTTTCGCTTTAACTAGTTTTCGCATTTTTAAAGAAAATTCACAACATTTTTAATATAGTTTATTTACATTTAATTAAAGTATGTAAGTAACATTTTGTTCTATAACTTTTTGCCATCTTGTAGAAAGGGACATGATCCCATTGCTATAGAAATTTTAAGGCTTCTGATCAAAATACCGCGATAATTGGTTTTGACTGTAGTTATGTTAACCTGACACTGCCTAAATAATTCTGAAGAGACAAACAGGTGGGAATCTCAAGGTGCAAGGTCAGGACTATACGGAGGTGCATTAACACCTCCCAGCCAAGGTCTCTTAATTTTTGCAAAATAAAAATAAATAAATAAATATAAATATCTTCACGAAATTCCCAATACAGAGGTAGACAGAGGTTTAGTCTAGACAATTAAGTCCCTTCGATCCACCTTCCACCGAAGATATTTTCGGGACTGCGTTACAGATGGTGAGCCCGTCGCCGTCTTTATGTCGAACTCGGGTCTCTTGACTCGAAATTCCGACAACCAAAGCATTCGGCTATCGTGACGTAATTTTTGCTGAGTAGCTAAAGATGGGTGAGGTCTAGCGTTATCATGATAAAAAATTCCCTTTTATTGATTAATTCCGGCCGCATTCTCTCAACTTCTTGCTTTGATCTTATCAGTTGTTCGTAGTAGAGTTCAGAATCGGTGGCCCTGCCCGGGTGGTAACAGCTCATAATGAATAATGTCTTTCCAATCCCACCACACACACAGCATCAGCTTTTTGCAAGTGTTATTTTATTACTTGAGTGAAAACCGAACTAATAACTCACCTGCCCATGGACTCTATCAGACAACTTCAAACCAAAAAAATAACAGATAAATGTAATTGAGCATTTGTATCAATTGATTTGGGTTTACGGCTTAAGGATATACCTCCCCTTTTATTCCCGTGGGTGTCGTAAGAGGCGACTCAGGGAAAAGCCATGAAAATGCCTTTGACTAGCGGCAGTTGGTAAGTTACTAACCACAATCATATAAATGCAAATCAGTTGAGTTTAGATCTATCACACATTACGTAACTAGGCAATTTGTTTTGTTTTGTTTTATTATAGTTTAGTAGAAGAACAGGTTAAAAAGGTCAAAGCTGTAACTGTTGCAGCTGTAGGTAAAGAGAGAAATTCTTCATAAGAATTACTGATGTTTAGTAAATCGCATATACTCGTTTTATATTTTTATTGACTTTTTTGATACCTAAATCACAGTGATAACACTATTGCATAAATTATGCTACTTACTTTTTCTTCCCTGCCGTGCTTAGTGGTTTACCTAATGATTCAGTTATATAACGGTTCGCGACTCTCTGACTGAAATATCGTCTGTTACAAAAAGTAACAAACACGGGTTTGGATTACTAACTTATTTTATTTCATGGAAAGATGATCTCTGTAAGAAACATTGTGAAAAAAGAGACAGAAAGTTGGAATAAGTTGATGTGATAAATTTTACTTGAATTAGAACCGACTCTGTAGAACATGTTAAGTATTTCTTATACATGTGAGTGTATTATAAAATGGCTTTAATCTTTGTCTCACAAAATATCTTCTTTAACGGTGTATCGAAAGGACTTATTTAGTGGTTTAGACCCATACAGAGAGAGACCTAAATATAGAATCTATTTATAGTGATTGACGTATATTTATAGTGAAAACTACAATATCATCATTGTTATTTGTAACTCGATAAAAGGTAAAACCAACACAAAAAAGAGACAAAATAAGATCTTTCTTATTTTGTCTTTCAAAAAGAGAACTTTAAAACTCCGACTTGTATTTTGTCGCTCCACTGACAATAAAACGAAAAGACTTACCTGTTTTGACCTCTGTCTACCGCAGTATTGGGAACTGCGTGAAGTACACATAATATGTATATAATGTGACTATTGCATAATTGGAAACCTATTTTTAACTTAAAACTATCGACTCTGGTACTTCTTACTCTTCAAAGAACATGATGAAGATCAAACATGGCTGCATTAATTGCTTGTTTCTTTACCACTAATAAAGTTTGGCTGTTGGTAAATGAATAGGCAAGGATTTTCACACCATCATACCGTATTTTTGATTGTGCAGTAGGTAATATAAGTAAACTGTAACGTCCTTGTCGTATGTTAAAAATTAAATTGCCTAAAGATTTTGAAATATTGCGGGAAACTCGTCCAAAACAATCAATTCATTGAGAGCAATGTGGTAACGTTAATTTTATTTTCGGTACAGACATGCGTTCCGTAAATCTGATAGAAGTCCAATATCGATCTCTGAATACCGGATGTGATACATGCTCTAGGATGCTATGTATCTATTTTATTTTATTTTATTTTATTCATTTTATTCTATTTGGGGAGCTTACAGCTATTTTTACAATACAGAATTACTAAAATTACATCTACATGCCAATGACAAGTTTCCACATATAGATTGAAAACATAGTAAGTAATATTAGACACACACAAACATTATTAATAAAATCTTTAGTGAGAATATATTTAAAATTAGTAGTGCTGTTACAAAATAGATCTATATTGTCTTTATTTAAAATTATTATTAAATGGTTTCATAGATCTAGCTAGAAAGCTATTACTTCGGTAGTTAGTGCGATGAAAGGGAATGTGGAATAATACTTTTTTCCGCAATTTCCGTGCAGGTACGTTGAGCGATAGTTTATTCAGTAACTCCGGACAATCAATTTTGTTTTGAGCAATTTTCATCAACAAACATAGATCGGCTATATTTCTGCGTACATGTAGATGTAGGCACCTATTTAAATAATCTGTAGGAGGCAAATGAAATTTATAATACAAGAAGCGAGTAAATTTCCTTTGGATTTTTTCAATTTGGTTAGAATATGTAGCGCAAGAGGGGTGCCATATTTGTGATGCGTATTCAAGATGACTTCGGACATAGGCACAATAGAGAATTTTAAGAGCTTTCATTGTTCTTAACTATCTAGCAAAACGTATAATGAAACCCAAGACTTTATATGCTTTGTCAACTATGTGATCTATGTGATGATTGAATAATAATTTTGAGTCATGAACTAATAATAATAATCTAATAATAAATAAACTAATAATCCACTCTATGACATGCACATAAAAATTCAGTCCACTCTAGTTCTATTTATTTTGTGTGTGCATGCTGTCGCGGAACTCCACTCCAATTATTTGGTACATATGATTATTATAGATTTTAAGTAATATCAGATTTCATAAGAAGTGGTCGATTCTCGGACTGTTTATTTATCTTGATAAAAATTCAACATTATTTTATGTCCTCATTTATTTTTTACGCTTAAAATAACCTGTAAAATCAGATAGGCAAAAACTTAGGATACGCTCTAAAGATAAGAAACGGTAAATATAACTTTTTTTCGTGTTTTACTAAATACATCAATTAATCTGTTGCCAACACTACAATTTTGAAGTTTGATAGCCACTATGGCATAGCTATGTAATTTTATGTTCGTTAATATCTATGCAAGCAACTGATATTGTTACTACATTTCTTACTTAAGTGATTTGAATAAAAGCTAAACGTTATTAAATAAATCACGAGGCATTTGATACACGAGTACGATTACAGACAATAATGTAGTTTTGGCAATAACTTAAAATATGTTTCAAAACGAAAAATTTGTTTGGTGTGACGGACCGATACCGAATAAGGTTGTGACACTGCCTTCGAAGCTAAGTTTGCGGGTTTGAATCCCGCGGGGGCAAGAATATTAAAAACAGTGTTTGTAATCGAGTCGTGAAAGTTTTTTTCTCCAGTACTGGGAATATGGGTGAAGGTAAAAAAAACCTTCACCCATATTCCCAGTACTGGAGTAGACAGAGGTCTAGACAATTAAGCCCGTTCGACTCACCTTTCACCGAAGACATTTTTGCACAACGTGCAAAAATATCTTCGGCTCAATCGCCTTACATCATTATATACACGGATTTCTATTTTCATACGGAATTCTACTTTGGGTAATTGGATTTTTTCAAATATTTTCATTATTATTACATAATAAAGCCTGCGATATATAAATTTGTGAATTACACTTTTCACAGCATTTCTTATTTATCATTATACCAAGTGACTTTTTTTCGTACCAGAGTGGAAAAAGCATTTAAATTATTTTGTGCACAAAAGGATTTTGTAACGCTACATCAGAAAGACACAGCGTTATACAAAGGTAAAGTATATTAAAAAAACGTGGTGTTATTTATAAAGAGAATATAACCAGTACATTTTCATTGGCCATTTATTAAATCCCGTTGACAACCATGGGAAGGACGTTTGAACCGCCGTCCTGACGTCCTCACTTGGTATAATAAAATAAATATCTTCACAAAGTCACGATAGCCGAGTTGTTGGGTGGTCGGAATTTCGAGTCGAGAGACCCGAGTTCGATCCCCAGGTGGCAGTACCAATGAGTTTTTCAAAAACTTATGTACGAATTTCATCGTTGGCTTGGACATAAAGGCGGCGACGGGCTCACCACCTGTCACGTTGTCCCGAAAATATCTTCGGTGGAAGGTGGGTCAAAGGGACTTAATTGTCTAGACTTGACCTCTGTCTACCCCTGTATTGGGAATTGCGTGAAGATATTTATTTATTTATTTATAAATATCTTCACGAAATTCCCAATACAGGGGTAGACAGAGATATAGTCTAGACAATTAAGTCCCTTCGACCCACCTTCCACCGAATATATTTTCGGGACAACGTGACAGGTGGTGAGCCCGTCGCCGTCTTTATGTAGAAGCCAACGATATAATTCCTACATAAGTTTTTGAAAAATCCATTGGTACTTTGGGATCGAACTCGGGTCTCTTGACTCGAAATACCGACCGACACCCAACCACTCGGCTATCGTGATTTTTTTATATATACAATTAAAATAACACTTGTACAACGTATTTCAATTTAAAGCGGTAATGCCAACGTCACGAACTACATGACGTTTTAAATAACACTTCTAGTTTAGCGTATTGCACCGCTCATTGAAGACTAAATACATCCTTGACATGATAAAGACACTTTTATTGACATCATAAATCAAAAATGCACTTACAATTAAAAACAAACGCAACAAACACAAGGAAAAAAAATTAAAAATATATGAAAATTACAAAAACATTATCTATACTGTTTGAGTCGTGATGCCAACCTGAACGCCGCCAACTTTATGAGATATTTTGGGTAGAGGATTTATAGGATATTTTGGGACAACGTGGCGGACGGTGAGACCGTCGCCGTCTTTTTATGTCCAAACCAATGATATGAATTGTACATAGGTTTTAAAAACCCATTGGTACGAGCCTGCCATCTGGTGATCGAACTCGGGTCTCTCGACTCGAATTCCAATCACCTAACCACTCAGCTATCGTGACTTTTTCAGCAAGGCCCAGTATTATTCCTGCTTATTATTCCAATTTTCATATTCCACACTCTTATGCATCTATTATAAAAAAAAACACTATACGCATAGAATTGTTAAGCCACCATAAGATAATAAAGATATATATACAATTGAATAGAAAGTTCAATTGAAATTTATTTCATCGATAATGTTTGAATTCTACGACACCTAATAGCTGTACTGCGATGATGCAATTATTAGAAACCCATACGGTCGCCATAACATCGCTTGTTAGCCTGTGGATCACGTGCAGCTGGACTTAAAGTCCGATATATTCCTAACCTAACCTAATACATATTCTTACAATAATTTAGCCATAGCTAGCACACTTATAATGTAATAATGCTGAAGTTTTTTTCAACTTTTTAATTTTCAAGACTAATCTGTTGAATTTTTGTTACTTTTCATAAATCGATTCTCGACGAAATTTATAGGTTGTCTGTCGTCACCAGTTTTACCCTAAAAATGCCATTTTAAATTTTTTTCGTTGAGTAAATTAAAAAATTTGGTAACAAGGGTAATTTTAACGCGAACACTTAATCTTAATTAAATTCCTAAAAGGATACCGTCCCCAGTTTCTTATTCGAAACCAAAGAGTAAGAAATGAGTAGTTGTCTCTTTAAACAATGGCTTAAAATTATACAAACCGTTACGGTGAAGCGGCCATGCTCTCACCTTTCAAGCGATTATCTATTTCGCTTCGGAAACTGTCTCGCAATACGGGCCGTTCGACTAATAACGTTGGGAGAGGGCGCGAGATACGAAGAGAAAGCAGTAAAGTTCTACTCCTGTATCACCTATAGATTACTAGGCTTTCGAAAGTGAACCCAATCTGAATACCCCGCTCAATACAAATTCTAAATGTTTATGAGTTCCAGTGTAGTCTGTCTGGGTGTACAGGTTAGTTGTGTTATAGCGCGCCGTGTGGTAATTTCAGCTAATTTGCTTTATGTGTTTCACAAGACACAACAGCCAAATAGTTGGCTGATCGTAATTAAAATCAGGAGACTCCAGTTCGATCCTCACGTATTCCACAAGGCGAGCGAACAATGAATTATCCTAAAATTCATAGTAACACGGAATAAAATATCTTCACAACATTCCCATTACAGGGGTATATATAGGTTTAGACAATTAAGTGCTTTAGACCCACCTTTTGTCGAAGACATTTTTTTGGGACAATTTGACAGGTAGTCAGCCTGTCGCTGTCTTTATGTCGAATACAAATATATAAATCGTACAACCGGTTTTTGAAAAAAGTCATTGGTATGAGTCCACCACCTGAGAATCGAACTCTAGTCTCTTGACTCGAATTCTGTAGCAAAAAAAAAACAATTATTATATCTAGCCAACAGCAAGGTATTAAAGTGTGTTTATTGTTGCAACTATTAAAGTGGACTATGCTTATGCAACGGCGTTGCCTGTGAAGCAAAAATAATCGGAAATTGATGGAACGCGATATAACAAAACCGATTGGAAACGAAATTGGCGGAGACACCGAGCTTAATTAGGTAATTAAGTTTCATTCAGGTTAACGAGAGAATGAAATATAATGCCGTAGTTGTCTATGTTTTATAAAAAATATCTTCACGCAATTCCCAATACAGGGGTAGGCAGAGGTCTAGTGTTGACAATTAAGTCCCTTCGACCCACCTTCCACCGTAGATATTTTCGTTGTTTTTGAATCATTTATTTTGAAATTATATAATTACTTCATATATCGGTCGGATTGGACACGCTTTACTGCGAGGGTTAATAAAAGTTTTCCTGTGAACATGGATTGACAGAGGAAATAGGAATATTTTTACCTGCCGTTCTTTGAATTTATATTTTGGTGCAATTTCATGATAACATGTATACTTACACACAAAGACTCTTTCAAGAACTGCAATATAATGTAAAAATTTTAATTTTTCAAGTTTTACGACCACAGATATGCGGAAGCTAAATTTTTTTTAAGTTAAATTAAAACATAAAAACTAGTTTAGCCGCGCAATCTAGTCTGCGCCGCATATAAATGTCAAATTCAGCACAATGAAGACGGAGAGGAGCGTCTAAGATTTGAGATATCTGGTGGTGTGACCGCCAATCCTCGTATCAAGCTAGGCGATTACGGCAAATCTTAACTTATATCCTGCAGTTGACGTACACAAACAATGTGACAAGCTCACCACTGATCACGTTGTCCTAATTAGGCTCCGGTAAAATATGGGTCGAAAGGACTGAATTGCCTCAACTTCTGACTACGGCAAAATTGGGAAATCAGTAAAGATATTTATTTATTTCATAGTAAATCATTTTAAAAAATCCAAAGAAGATATCTTCACGCCATTACTAATACAGGGGTAGACAGAGATCTAGTCTAGACAATTAAGCCCCATTGACACACCTTCCACCGAAGACATTTTTCGGGACGACGTGACAGGTTGTGGGCCCGTCGCTCTTTTTATGTCCAAGCACACGATATAATCGTACATAAGTTTTTGAAAAAACTAATTGGTACGGGCTGGCCACTTGGGGATCGAACTCGGGGAACTCATGACTCGAAATCCGATCACCGAATCGGGCTATCGTGACGTTAAAAAAGGTAAATATTTGATAATTACTACGACCCGATAAATATAGGTGTAAGTTTCTATTTTACAGTTCAAAAGGTTACGATTATGAAACGGCTCCTCCAGACATCTTCTGCATCTAAAAGGTAGGTACAAAATGCCACAAGGCAGCTACATTTCTCATTGTACATTCATCAATACTTGCTCTCTTCATTTATTTCCTGTTCCGTAATATGCTCAGTTAGTTACGAGTGATTCGAGTACATAAATTAATTTAATACGAAACATAATAAACCCTTTTACACACACAATTTACGATTAATTTCTACCCTGTTTTGAACATTATTAAAGCTAAGGATACAGGTTTTTTTACTTAACTTTATGAATTAACGAGAAATAAAAAGTTCAGCTTAACTTATAACCTTTAAATTCAATAAAAAATGAGTAAAAAGAAGTATTTTAGCTCCTTCTTACCTTTGAAACTTTACCCTTACTCTTAAACCTCACTTAACAAAATTTTGTTTCATAATGTAAAGTAACAATACTACTAGTCACAATAGCCGAGTGGTTAGGTGATCGGAATTCGAGTTGATCCCCAAGGTTCGTACCAATGGGTTTTATCAAAACTTAGGTACGAGTTATATTTTCGGCTTGGACACAAAAGACGGCGACGGGCTCACCACCTGTCACGTGGCCCCATAAAAATTACTTCGGTGGAAGGTGGGTGGAAAATACTTAACTGTTGAGACCCCTGTATTGGGATTGGCGTGAAGATATATTTATTTATTTTTACGATACTACTTAAGATACGCTTGTGTTGAATTTATTATGTAACATATAAAAATATATCGGCAAAGATATGCATTTAATTATAAATCTAAGATAGACTTTGGCATTAGTGGATAACTTTAAGGTTCTTAAGAAATCTTGCAGGTCGACGATGGTTGAGGTAATTTTTTTTATACCTTCAATGCTAAATAACATTACTAGCATTCCTGTTAACCACTCCAACTAAGTGTGTCCGGAGTGGTTTACGACAGTAGACGAATGGCTACTCCATGCCTGATACGTTAGGTTTCGCAGACCGCACCCTAAACAATTAGGCTATTGACGTTTAAATTAAAAAAATATGAGATTAAATTTTAAAATTGAATTTGATACGAGTAAATAATTATATACAAAAAATGTAAATAATTTATTCATCAAAACAAGTAACAGACATTAAAACTACCGATTGTTTCTCTCCGTTTCGTAATAAGATCCCCCTAATAAGAAGAAATTACAAAAATATTTGTTTATCATAATAATTGAAAGAAGAATCTCGCTGTTGTGAATTTATTTGACAATAATCAGAAGTAAGTATATTATTTGTATATGCGGATAAACTTTTTGGACGGCATTTTTACAAAATTGATAGATCACTCTTGTAGTTATTATTTTAGAGAAAGGAGCAAACGAGCATATGGCTGCACAGGTCCATAACACAATGTCACTGATAAAGACTACGAAAACTAGAGAAGTGAAAACAGCTACAAATATATTTGAACACTTTGCTACAAGCAATTGCAAAACATACAAATATATTTAAAAAAAAAATAAAAATAAATAAATATCTTCACGCAATTCCCAACACAGGGGTAGACAGAGGTCTAGTCTAGACAATTAAGTCCCTTCGACCCACCTTCCACCGAAGATATTTTCGGGACAACGTGACAGGTGGTGAGCCCGTCGCCGCCTTTATGTCCATCGAATTCGGGTCTCTAGACTCCAAATTCCGACCACCCAACCACTCGGCTATCGTGACTACACACGACATATATTTTAAATGTCGATAAAAAAGTATGTATGATTAATTTTTGTGGTAAGATTTAGGAAATAAATATTTTATCATTTTAATTACCTTAGCTACATGCTAAAGTAATTACATGAGTTAGGATTGATGCTACTTTGGCTGGAAATAGCTACTTTGGATGGAAAGAGGTTTACTGGTACTGAACTCTTCTTGGATTCGCTCGCCTTTATACATTTTTATCACATAAATTTTAAGTATATTTCTTCTCTATCGTGGACATAAAAATTAAGAAATAAAGTGTTGCTGGCCTAAAAACAAAGTAAAATTATTAACGGAAAGGAAATTTTATATCGAATGGAAAGTAAGAACCAAATAATTTAACGATTTGCTAAATAAGTTCGCTCCGCTTCCGTTTCATTAGCTCGATTGTTGGTAAAGATTTTACGATAGCCGTTTCACTTTCCGTGGCTCTCAAACACGAGATAAACTTATAATAATATTAATCTTTAAACTGCTAACTTTCGATGTGTGCATTAATCGTTAAAAATGTCTTTAATAAAGTAAATAAACAACATATTGCCATGGTAGTACGAAATTTAAAATACTGAAAGCAATTGTATTTTTTGCAATCCTTTATATACAGAAATCAAATCCTTTATTCTCCGTTACAAGTAATACACATTACATCCATCGACTGTCTTTTTTAATCTACCAGATCGAACTTCTTCTAGGAAAAGAAACAGGTGAAAGAAATTCCGCAGGTGTCGTCTTTTTTGTCATCACACAAAATTATGTTTATGTAAAAAATAAATATTAATTAGAAACTATGACAATAGTAAATCCTTACTCCTTGTGCCATGGTACCAAAAACGCAGGCGGCATTTCCACGTTAAATGATACTCTTAACTATTGAGCGAGAATTACATATATTATAAATAAATATTAATATATACTGTGCTGCAACAAAAATTAAATAAATTCAAGTAATAAGACCGACTAGCGTCGTGCTGTAACATTTGTAAAGGCGAATTTGATTGTCCTTGACTGTTGTGATTTTTTGGGACTTTCTCGACCTTGTCTGTTCAAACTATATCCGTGACAACAAATAATGGACATGTAAAATTAAAAATAACCGGAAAGAAACAATTACTGGAGTTGTTAACATTTGTTAACAACTCCAGTTGTCAACATCGGGTAATGTAAAAACTTTTTGGCGGCTCCTTAGGCCAGTTTGTAGCATAATCCTAGTATTATAAATGGGAAAGTAAGTTTGTTCGTTACACTGTAACGACTAAACCATGGATTTCTTTCACGAAAAGAAAGCTACATTATCAGAAAGTAACATAGACTTTTTTTAATTAGAGATCTCTTCTGAAATTACAGTATCTAAATCCAAGATATGTAAGGATCGTGACACTTGGCGATCTGTACTCTCTGGCTGCCCTGAGAAGTATTGTGCGTAAAGATAAGTAAACCAAGGTATATAAAGAAAGTATAGCATCAGCTGATTTTTATTTTGTATATAATAATTATATGTACTTTCTAATGACAATGGTTATAACTTTAACAGTTATATAAAAATATCAACCCGAGTAGTTTCGGGTAAAAGCTAGCACTTTATAATATGTGATTGGTGGTGAGTGCAGGTAACCGGAGGCCCACCCCCCCCTCCTCCAATTCTGGGGGGGGAGGGCACTCTAAGGCCTACAACGCATCTGCTAGGCCTCTGGTATTGCGGGTTTTCAAGGGCGGCGGTAATGACTTACCATTTTGCTCCCTTTTCTATAAAAAAAGGATGTTTTCACTGTATTACGGCATAATGATCATAAAGGTACATTAATTATGGCTCTACGAGTTGAAGTAAAAAATCAATCATCTTTCAAACGATTCGGTATAAATATACAACACTTGGTTACGAGGTCTTCATCAAACCAAAGCCACTCTTAGTGTACCACTTAACGGTACTGCTTATAGGCGTTATTTATATCTATTGTATTGTACAAATGAAAATGAAAATTGAAAATGATGATATGATGAATGAATTGTCATTTTTTTGTTTTTTTAATATACCAATACATCTAAAGCTGAATCGAAGACCTGAGGCAGTCCTCAAGAGCATCCTGTGCCGACCGGAACAGGATCCAGCATAGGATCTTTGATCATCATACACGAGTCCCGGCAATTCTCGCCTTACCGTGACTCTAAGGTTCCATAGACTACTGGAGGGCAGTAGCACCGTTAGTTCGAAATTATGGGAACGAAGCTCATCATTCGTGCAGCGGCGATGAGCAATACCGTGGCCATCTAGGTAATCTTTCAATTCTATGTAATTTATAATGTAATAATAATACTAGAATATATTTACGCCATTCCCAATACTGGGTAAATAGAGGTATAGAATAATTAAGTCCTTTCGACCTATCTTCCACAGAAGACAATTTTTGGCAAAAAAAAACATTGTTACGACTCTGTGGATCGAATTCGGGTCCCGTGACTTGAATTACGATCACCTACTCGATCGTCTACTCGGCTATCGTAACTTTATAATGTAAATCTTCATATATACTATACATGCATACTATATATGAACTACACATATAAATGTACGTAATTTCATGGCTATATCTTAATTGTTTAGTGAAGAAACACATCTAATGGCCTATTATATCAAACTCGAACCAAGCATAACAGCTAAGCCGGTGCGGTTAACAAGTATACTATACCACTACATTGCATTCTCAAAAAAATTAAACATACATATTTGCGAATACAGAACCATTACCCTTTAGAATTTGCTAAAAATATGTTTGTCGAATTCATAGCGCATTAATACATAGGCCGGTATTGATTAATTAACTAAAAAAAGGGTGATAATTTTGCGTGGACTATGTAATAGTTTTAATTAAAATAAATAAATTCCTTCACGCAATTCCCAATACAGGGATAGACAGAGGTCTAGTCTAGACAATTAAGTCGCTTCAACCCACCTTCCACCGAAGATATTATCGGGACAACGTGACAGGTGGTGAGCCCGTCGTCGTCTTTATGTCCAAGCCAACCATACAATGTGTACATATGTTTTTGAAAAACCCATTGAGCCTGCCACCTGGGGATCGAACTCGGGTCTCTTAACTCGAAATGTCTCTTCTCTTGAAACTTAGGTAGGATGACAAAACTTCACAGTGCGGCAACCAAAATTTAACCGACTTGTGATGGGCATCAGCGTTTAGTCTTGATTATGACAAACCCTCACTTACGGGAGAGACCTATGTCCTGTTGTGCACTTTTACATGATGTTATGTAAGGCTTATGAATGATTTCAAGACTCTTAAAATTTAAAATTACACTTGGAAACAATTTAAACTGATGTTTACGGTTGAAATACCTCATTTTATTTTAATCCTTGCCTATAAAAACAGTCTTAGTCCTTGCGAATGAAACAAAATCTCAGTCGAAAGGGTTGATTTGATTCTTTTGTTCAAGAAGGCTGTTCAGAACTAAAAAGTTCACTGCCGGACTGGGGGGCCGTACTCCAAGTAGAAAGTGAAACCGCTTTGTCGAAAGGTTGCTATAAAAATTGTAGTGTCAGCTATTGAGAGTTCAGTCGAAGCGTGCCGCGCGCGCCCGTTGTACAGTGTTGCCAGTTTCCGCTGTTTGGACGCCATGGTCAGTTTATTTCAATACTCATAATATTTTTATTTTTCTGAATATTTAAGTATACAGTTCTTAATTATTGACATATGTTAATGCCATAATTCCATTACCGTTGTTTTTTTCCAAATAGTTGATAACAATATGTATTTACCTATAGTAATTTACTCGTAGCTCTAAAGTCATATATTCTGTAAAGACCATTTACACAGCATAAATGTTTACTAATGAAATGCCGATTAACAATTTTCACACAATTACAAAAAGAAGTTAATAGAACGTAAAACCACTGTGTTACTAATA
Organism: Sericinus montela; assembly: GCA_029286605.1. Classification (NCBI taxonomy): domain Eukaryota; kingdom Metazoa; phylum Arthropoda; class Insecta; order Lepidoptera; family Papilionidae; genus Sericinus; species Sericinus montela. Next base: position 36,121 of record JAGSMR010000085.1, on the reverse strand, counting down.
AGCAAGGTCGGGCGTAATTAAACTCTTTCCTAATTAAAACGACGTGCTAGTTTCGTATATTAATGCATATCCTGTGATTCCGAATGTGCATATAATTAAAACAGCTCTGTTTGATTAAAGCGGTTGTTATTTTGTTCACAAGAAATTATTTCACTTGATACTTTTTTATTTAGGACTTTGATGAATACTGAAAAGCTAACGCTAAGACGGCGATAGGCTCTCCACCTACCACATTATGGGAAATAAGTTTCCGTAAAAGGTCTGTCGAAATGACTTAATTCTCTACACCTCTGTCTATGCCAGTATTAGGAAAAAGCTGAAGATAAATAAATGAAAAAATATTAATTACTTAACAGCAATTATTGTAAATCGTAGACTGCTGCATGTGGTACTGACCAGCGCAGTATTATTTTTGTTGTTCTATTATCTGTCTATATCCATTATCATTTTCGAGAGTCTTAGTCGCATCTAACGACACTTACGGCAAGAAATAAGTTCGGTTTATTATTATACCGATACCGCAAGTTTGTTGTTTGTGGAAATTTTATGAATCAACGATTTTGTTCAAAAAATATTCAATTCAGTAAAATAAATATAATTACGATGTATAAGATAAATAAAAAATATTTGATGTAGATATTTGTAAATTTAATATTATGTAAGTAATAAAATGGTCACATATATTTAATAGTTACGTTGAAGATATTATCAATGTAAAAACAGAAAGTATGAGTATGCAGTAAATATGAAACAAGCATGTCATTTTCTTTTTTTTTATCTCATTTAAATATATAAATTTAGTAAAAATTATTTGCCCAGAAATGCGCGATACCAATCTTCTACTTTGTTTTAGATTTATAGCCTTTTTAAAGTGTATATACATAAAACAAAGTCGGACAGGTTACAACATTTATACTTCGAGAATCACGGAACCGATTTTTAGATACTTCATTTGTTGGACTTATCTCCGGGGTGAATAGCTATTAATACTTCAGAAATAAACTAGGAAAATTGTAAAATAAGTTATACAGTATTTATTTATTCTGAAGCTGTTCAACAGCAGGTACCTAAAGTACAATTTCTAATTAGGATAACATAGTTAAGAACGCATCAGTTAGTTTCTCACCGCTTGACATGTTGTCCCAAATAAGTTGCGGTGATACCTGAGTCGAAAGAAGTAAATTTTTTTAGTTCTTTCGACTCAGGTATCGATTTCTAGACTGATCTGATCTATTGATATTAATTAACTGCGAGGCAGGGAATTATAAGTCTAAACTTTAATGTTAACTAAAAACTTTAATGTCTTGATCACAAATAATAATTTTATCACAAATAAACGTACCGGATTTTTGTTATAAGAAAAACATTACTCATAAAAGATCCTCAAGCAATTGGTAGGGGTTCTATCACTCCGTTGCGATATTTATTCATTTGATGATTATTAAAAAACACTAGAGCTACGTTTGTTTGAAATTTGCGTAAATAGGCAAAATCAAATCAATGGTCAGACAGTGAATTATAACTTCAACCCTTATCGCTTAAAGCCATTCGATAAGACTCAGCCCAAATCGAGAGTTTATGTGCTGACAATAACTAACAAAAATTCTACAGCTTAGACAACATAAAGTAACAATTTCAAACGTTTTTGTACGCTTCATCTTTCACGTTGAAAACACAATTATGCCGTAACTGCTATTAGATAAAGTTTGTGGGTAAATTGGTTAGAGAATGGACGTAAGAAATAAACATTAGAAACTGCGGCCTTGTAACAATATTTTATATTGTACAACTTTTGTATTGTTAACGTATAACATAAATTTTTAAAAATTGAGAAACCACGTGAAGTATCATTATGCGATGTTTTTTAACCATTTTGCCGTCAAAAATTATAAATCTCGAGATAAATGCTCAAGATATTGTAACGTGTTACAATTACGTAACCAAAAGTTGATTTAAATAATATTGTTATGACATTGACTACATTTGGCTTTTTATTTTATATAATGATTAAAATAGTAGAGTACCGTAACAAAACAGACGGTACCGTATACCGTCTGTTTTGTTGCATTATTGCCCGACATACAGGCAGCAAGTAAAAGTTATATCGTAATGAGACCTTGATTTTGTTACTGACAGGGCTGCCAACTCTATCTCAAAAAATATGGGATTATGCGCTGCAATAAAAAAATGTAATAAGTCTTTTATAATGATATTGTTTTGAAACATTACAAAATGATTGAATATTCATTGTCAAAATTTCGATCAATTTGCGGATTTTTATATGCACCTTTGAGAGCTGTTTAACAGTTACCACGAATACTGTTTCCAAAATGATATTGATTATTATAAATTAACAAGGTACAAATATTTGTATTCCCTATTTAATATATTTAATATTGACGATTCTCACGATAGCCGAGTTGTTGGGTGATCGGAATTTCGAGTCAAGAGACCCGAGTTCGATCCCCAGGTGGCAGATTCGTACAATGGGTTTTTCAAAAAATTATGTACGAATTATATCGTTGGCTTGGACATAAAGACGACGACGGGCACACCATCTGTCACGTTGTCCCGAAAATATCTTCGGTGGAAGGTGGGTCAAAGGGACTAAATTGTCTAGACTAGACTTCTGTCTACTTCTGTATTGCAAATTTCATGAAGATATTTATTTATTTATTTATTTATTTAGTTATATATAATATGTAACGCTTTAAGTATAAAGTTACATTTTTCTTTGTGTCAAGGCTATTTGTAATATAATTACGGATTGCATTTCTGGTAACCCTGGTCTCGATGGAGATACAGTTCAACTATATCATTGTGGTCTTATTTATAAGTATTTTATTGTTGGGCGAAGTAAATGGCATTGGGACCTTTCACTTACATCCACAACGCGTTGAAGGTAAACAGGAATGGGCGTTGGTTGTAATTTCAGCTCTAAAATGTCCACTGCTTCCTAATGACCGTAAAAATGTCAACTTACTCTTTTGGTTAAACAACTTTACCCTTTATGGTCTGTTACTGTATGTAGGTAGACGGGACGTGATCGTTTAATTGAAAGTACTTTATGTAACAACTGAAGCACTTACAATTATGTGTACATTGATATTTTGATATTCGTATTTTGCATCTTTTTAAATTTTAAGTTCAAGCATGGCAAAGCTTAGACAAATAGTCTTTTAATCTTTTAGTCTGAATTATTTTTATCCCTTTTGTGTTTACTTTTTGGGATATAGTTAACAGCAGGTTTTGCTTAATGAATTCTTGTATTTACGCGAACACTACACATCTTAAATAAAACGATTTTTATCATGTTTTTGTTTGTTAAAAAATAAACAAAAAACGCGATAAAATCTGATAATCATTTTATTTAAGCAGGTTTTGCTGTTATGAATGTTCACTCTCAACCAGGGCTGTACGATGGCCATGCCTGCATCAAATAGAAGCCAGCGTGAAGTAGATTACTTGTGCTTTTGAGTTCCGTCCTGGTACCAGAGTGTAGGTTTATCCCCCTAACATCTTATATCCTCCATAGCTTTAACAATATGTTCCTTAAAGGCCGGAAACGCCTCATCGGCTCCTATGTTGTTGCGGATGTACAATGGCGTCTGTAATAGCTTACCATTGGGCAAGGCCATTGCTTCTTGTTTGCCAGTTTATTCTTTAAAAAAAGTTTTATAGTTACATAGGTATTATTCATGAAAATAACTTTTTAAATCGTACCTTCTGATCGCTTCTAACCGCGCTAAAACCAACACGGCTCATTAAGTACCTGATACTTTCTAAATGTAATACGTAAGTAAACTTCCGATCCGATTTCAAAAGCGACAATTGAACGACGTTTTGGACGCCAAATTGTGCAAGAGTAGCGACAGTTACGTAAAGAATAATTTCACTACATGAAAAGTATTTGAAAGTAACTCTTCGGAGATTTTATAGGCAAAATAATAAACTTGGATTACGATTTTTTTTTAAATTATCTTCTGGCCAGATTGTCATCGTATAAAAAATCGTGGATGCAGCCAGTCATAAAATTAGTACGAATGAAAATTTAAACATGGTTACATATTACGCAAAAAAAAATTTTTTAATTTTACATAACAATCTACCATGTGTGAAAACTATAGATAAAGATTTTTCATATGTAAATCATTACATAACCAAAGTTTTAAGTCACGTCAAACTTGAAAGTAGGTCTCACGAGGGCGGGATACTTTAGCCATTCCATCCTACGCGCTGTATTTGTATCCAATCTAATAAGTACTACAAAACAATTGTTCGTTTTAATTTCCAACTTAAATAATGTATATTTTAATGAATTCTCTTTACGAATATGATTTTTTTATTCACAAGAATATGTATTTTGTAATAATGACTTAACTGTAATATAATGGTAGATGAACGCGTCTCGCTTTAGAGTTTAAAGACATTTTTTTATAAAATTTAAAAACACAAATGATACTACAACTGATAAGTGAATATTATATAAAATGAAAGTAACAATTGCAGACCATTTACTTTAGCGTAAAAACTGTGCAAGGTTATAGAGGAACCCTTGAGATCAGTGACGGTTTTTATAAGACGGTTGTTTGTACTGATTTTAAGAATTTTATATTTAGTTTGAAATCTTTTCAGCAAGTTGATCTTAGTCCACGAGTTTTCATTGTTTGAATCATTACCACTGGGTTAAAATTAAAAATAAGACTTCCTTGAACTATAGAGGTTTACACAAATCCCATGTGTGAACCCAAAAAATTGTGTTTATTTCGATAGACACTTTTAAATACGGGTTCGGTATTAAAGGTGAAACAGTCGTTGGTGACGTGAGAGTGAGACCTAATTACCAGTTGCGTAATCTGCTGTGGTCCGCAATCCGTAACACGCAAAACACTGGCCCCTGCCCAATGCTTACCACATCTCGGCTTAGTTCATGCGTTGAATTGTAATTATCTCAGTGTAACTTTTACACTGCAATGATTATAGAATGAGGCGTTAGTTTGCGGAAATCCATTACAAATAGATTTATAGTCTTATCTGTAATCAAGAATCTATCTGTAACTACTTTCGAATAATAAATCATTCGAAATTTAATCAGACAAATATAACTTTGTTCAGACATTAGCTTCACATTCTAGTTAAATGAACTAAAGTCAAAATTGTGGTTGCCCTTTAGTTTATTGAATAAATAATACATATATCATCTGCAGACAAACAAAGATATCAATATTACATATATTCTTTCGTATCTACTTAATAGTACCTTTACTTATAAATTCAAGTAATGATCATGACCTTTATGGATTGATAAATGGTATAATTTATCGTATTTCAAGCTTAATACCGTGGTTTATATTCGGAGTATCTTGAAAGGAAATCATATTTTATGGTAATTGTAACCACAAGTGGTTAAATGATGCAAACATTCCAATATTATTAAAGCTATATAAATTTGCTGTTACAAGCGATTACTTGACGAAATATGTGAATAAATAGTCTTCTACATTTGACGCTAGTTTGTATCCAAATAAATCCAAAACTTGCGATACATAGCACTACCGAAACTTTTCTCGATCTTTCCTTAAGGATTAAGATAAAATTACAATTCTCCTTCACATCTTACAACAATCAAAGACTACACATAGCAGTAGATTCTTCCGCTGATTCCTCAATAAGTTAAGCCCTCAATAAGTTACGTTCCACAAAACCATTTCTCACCATGTGATAGAGAAAACGAAGCAAATAATTCCTTTTATATGCACTGAAGAATCAAGATGTAAACAATATAGATGATCGTTTCTTAACTCAAGGGCTATAATTATTCAAAAACCATATATCTCATAGTTAGTGTCCATGCCTAATTCTGGATATAAATCAAATGATATACAAACTGCATACCATAATCCTATTTAACACTGCATGCCCTAGTCGAACTAGGAACAATTTCTAATTGAGATTTTTATCCGCAGATGCTGTTAATACTTACCATTGCCACATTCGCGGCAGTGGACGCCCTACCTTCGTACATTGCGGTGCCTGCTGACCAGATCGCGTTTGTTGATCTGAGCGCAATGCGCGTGCGTCGTGTTCCACGTCAGACCCTCGCCCCGCCGCCGCTGCCACAAGGTCTTTACGAGGAGGACTATCAGCCCATACCAGTTCAGCGTTATCAACAGCAACGTGAGTACAATAATAATAAATACCCATTATAGATATAGTCGGAAAGATATTCATGTCTTTTATTAAAATAATAAATAAAATTTAAGAAGGAGTAATTTAAATACAATAAATTTAGTGGGCACCAATACATACCACCACAGTAAAACAGAAAAATTAGACAAGAGCTTAATTCAACACCATTCAGTAATATTCACTTCGTTCCATAGCAATAGTCTCGTCAGTTGCAATAAACTTTTCAAAAGCTCTAATTTGGTGTCATTGCGAAGAAAATGACCCGTCCATCATCCGGGTTTACCATCGTTCAATACAAAGAAAGCGAGATGAATTCATAACCAAGTGCACGGTTATCCATCTCGGCCTTTTCAACTTTCACCCCGGCAAAGGATCGGAAACTTTCTAGAACGACGTTCTTTAAACACATACATTCATTCCCATTGTAAAGATTGTAGTCGTTACACTTCGGCTTTCTTCTATTGTTTGATATAATCTTCCGACACAGTTACTTAATGTTTCAACAAGGATATCTTACATTTAAAATAGACTATTACGTAAATTGCAACAAAAATGTAATATTTAAGTGGAGATTCTTACGGATGATACGTTTTCAATTGCTTAATACACTTAGTACTTTTAGGTAACTGATACCTTCAATATAACATTTACCAGGGCTATTCGACAGTTTAGTTTAAATAATATATTTTAGTCGTGCTAATCAATGAAAAATTTGTTACGTTACAAATTGTGGCCATAACTTGTAACTATATATTTTCGAAGTTCTGCATATTTTGTTAAGTTCAAAATAAGGCACTAAGATATCTCCGTTCTGATTTCTAGTTTTACAAACTTATCCTTAGACCATGTGAAGTAAAAGCAATACAGTTGGCACAATATTAACTAATTCACATTTATAAATGAAATATCAGCCACATTAATATTTTGCATAAAGTAATTATTTATCACCAATTTTTTTTAATATTTATGGTACATCGTCAAAGTGAAACAGAACAGTATAGCAGAAAAAATATCTCCTTCGATCAAATTATTTCACGAGATTGACCTAAAATTTGTCATAATACATCTTACGTCTAGTAATATGAGATGTAGTAACATCGTATATTTCTAAGTGACACGGTTGATTCAGATATTATTTTTATGTAGGTACGTAATGACGGTCAGACGCATTAATTCATAATACTGAAGGCTATGTATTTAGTATTACATTTTATATAAAATAATTGTTACAGCAATAGGTCTTGCCCCACCGCCACAACCCGAAGCCCCAGCGAGACTCGTTCAAATTCAAACCCAACCGAGGGATTCTGGTCCAGCGCCAATAATAGCAGAGCCACAGTACGCTGAAAGGCCGCCTGATTTTGGTGAATACGTTGATTTTGGCGCGCACACTGGCGATAATGGCGCCTTCGGTTGGTACGCTGATTACCCCATCAATAACCACGAGGACTCAGGATACAGGAAGTAGATGAAGTATTTAATTATACAATTTAACATGAGCATAGCTATACAAACGAGAATACTATTCGTCGCTACATTATGCATTTACATACAGTTTAAAGAATATTAAATACAATTATGATAACAATTGATGATGAAGATAAGCACTCCTCTAATTGTTAGCTATTCTCATTTGTATCACCAAATCGTAGATTTGCCTACAACGTATGCAGTCTATAAGATATAACACATATTCTGTGTAACCAAAGACAGTATTGTTTTAGTGATATTAGTTAAAGTAGCATTAGCGAATTACCGCACATTTGTTTTAGACGGTGAATTACGCTGTTTTTGCACTTACATTATTTGTTTTTATTTATTGTTAAACTCAAGGCCGAGGACTCATTTTTGCCAACGAGTGAAAAAGGTTTAAGACAGGTTATAATGTTTGATAGATAAGTTTTGAGAGAGTTTAAATGTCTGATGTTTAACATAAAGAATGCCGGCCGTATTAAAGTTCCTTTGTATTGTTAAGTTTTAAAATGTACACTGTGATATGCACCACGGTAGTTAAAATTTTTTCTTTGCTTATTCTTTTCTTTATTAAATACTATCTGTTTTTATTTTCTGCTCTTTACTTCTTTTCTGCTATAAATGTTGACACTTCGCCAAAATTGTGATTATCTTTTGCAGATTCTTACATTTTATTTTCAATTTCGATTTTCTGTCTTTATTATTGTAATCTTTTATCTATTGCTCTAACTATACGCTATTCTTAAAGGATGTAATATATAACCTATGTAGATATTCTATCATCTAGCTATACATACGTAATAACATCATTTTCATTGTTTCACGTAGATTATAACTTTTTTTACTAATGTATACATCAATTTCTTTTCTCTTTTCGTTTCATTTTACTATTGGTGTTGGTTCTTATTCAAATACTTTCACATAATAAAGTCATTATTTTTAAAATTTAAGCTTTATTACCTTCCTATCTTCTCTCGACTCTTACATTTTTTTATTCACAGAGTTTTCAAACTTTTTCTTGTTATAATCTTCATTTTCGCCTATGTTTTTATTCTTTGATAATGTTTTATTATTATTTAGTACTGCTATGTAAATTTTTTCATACTATCATAGTTATAGTATACCTAGTGTATACCTTTATATTATCTGAAACTGTTATCAAAATGGTTTATTTTTTAATTACGTGTTTATTTTTTATATTTCATTTTTTAAATATCGCAAATTGCTTCTATTTTATATTTTTTTCTTTCTAACAATTCAGTCTTTCATCACATTCTTTTTTACTTTTTCTTTTTTTTTCTATTTTATATTGCGTTTTTAATATTTAAATTTACGTATGCATAACATGTGCATTCGTATATAATCACTTCTATCAATAATTTAATATTCACATATTCCTCTCTTCTTATTCATTTCATCAAAATCATTTCAGTTTAACACGTTAAATCACTTGATAAACCCATTAAAGTTTTTTCTTCATTACTACATTTCTTAATTTTTCTTATTCTTTTTCATCACACTTTCTAAATTCATTTAGCTGTTGAATGATTATCATTCAAATAATTTACGCAATTCTTTCTTAACACAATATCATATCATTTCCTACCATTGACATACAAACAAACAAACATAATCATTGATCTTATCAACCGTGAAAAGCACATGGTTACTTTCACATTTTCATTGTTATTTTCTGTTACATAATAAAAATTTAATTACAACACTCATGTCTATTTCTGTTTTAGTTCTATTTAATCATCTTTGTTCAATTTATTACATTTTAAAATTACCTTTACTTTTCTTACTTACGCCGCCTCTATATTTTGCAACTCGCGATTGTTTTTCTTGTCCTTCATTATTACCTTTTTTCGTTTTCTTATTCTTTTTCTTCAACCACAGTATTTATTACAAAATAATATATTTTCCACACTATTATTTTCTTTCACTATTACATTGTTTCCTTTTCCTCGCTCTTCTTCTGTATTATTCTTATGAAAATGTCGTTTTCTCTTTCTCTATCTAATAAGCTACTATTCTTTTTAGCATAGCTACTATTCTTTTTAGCATAGCTACTATTCTTTTTAGCATAGCTAGCCATTTCTTAAAATATTGTAGTTCAAAAGTATTGATTTCATATTTCATTTTCATTTCTTCTTCTGTCTTCACAAATTCATTACTTCCATTAGAAAAACGTTATTTATTTAGAAATCATCTCTATTTATTACATTACATAATTATTTAAGTGATTACATGTGCTATTCTGTTTCTTTTTTATTTTATCTTTTATTTCAATCTTTTCGTATTCATGGTATTGTAGTATGCCTATTTCATTATCATTTTATGAGCGATTTCTTCATTAATGAATTGTTTTTTGCTAATCATTTCTTCTAATTGACAACATTATTAATTTAAATAAATCATTTTACCATTACTTTTATTTGACGTCTCCATCAATTAACATTTCCAACAATATTCCACAATAAATATAAATAGTTTGATTACAATAATATTTGATTTTTCACCTTCTGCTTGAATTATTAACTGAACACGCAATAAATCTGTTACGTCTATTTCTTCTCACTTCTTTCATTCTCTTTGTTCTTACATTTGTATCTGTAATCTGTTCCATACAGTGTTCTTAATTACTTCTTCTATATTTCTGAATATTTATTCTTGTTTGTAGTATGTTCTTCTATTTATGAAAATATTTCTTTTACATCTTTACATTAATAATTTGTTTTTATTTACTATAACTCATATATTAGGGTTCAAATATGATAAAATAAAAAAAAAGTATGCTAAAAAAGATTCAAGATTAAATTCAAGATTGCGATAAATACCCACAAATGTAAACATTCTTTCTTCTGCATCTTGTTTCATATAACTTTTTTCTTCCTCTATTCTATATACTACTAACATTTCACATTTCTTTTTCCTTTTCAACTGAATACTTTGTCTATATCTCACTTTATTTTCTATTTTCTATAAACTGTACTATTTCTATTGCTTTACTATTGCTATAGCCTTATTACACGAACTTATCATACTTTAAATTTTCTTCATACTTCTAATCTTACTTTACATTTTACTTTATTTATTTCGCTTCAACTATCTATTATATATCTTATCTGTTTCTTCCTTATATTTAATATTTTATTTATGCTACTGCTTTACGATACTACGTCATAGAGTGGGTAGTGTTAACAAAATATAAACACAATTTTCAAATCATATAATTTAAACTTTCTTAAATACATACTTTTTATGCAACATCCTTAACGATCTTTACATATCTCTGTCGGATTCATCAGTTTTGTCATTCAACTCTTTTATCATATTCATTATTTTCTTCACTAATTCTCATCGGGGTTTCTGAAGGTTATCTCGACTTTTTCACCTTATAACTATAAAATTTCTAAATCTTGTTAGATTTGTTTAGTTGTGTTAGATTTAGAATTTTATAACTATAAAATTCTAAATCTTGTTCATCATTGTCCCTTTAATAACTTTCTTTCATTTTTCGACAGCTTCAATTCAGTTCTTCGTAATTATAAGTATTGAAGATACTATTTCTTAATCTTTACCTATTGATATCTTATTCTTTAACTATTGCTTCAAAAAATGTTTACTTACTAATTCAGTACCTATTTAAAACACATACTTATTTCATTATCATTACAATCCATAACATGTTTAAGTATGAAATAGCTACAGACATATCCTATATTCTATTCAATCTTTCGTTATTTATCTTTTTAACACTGATATATCTAAACTACTTAATTCTTTTCCTTCACTTTATACTGCTATCTTCATAAACCTAATCTCAAACGATAACTAAAACACCTATTTTTAGTTTATATTTACTTCTCGAAAAAGTACTTTGAAAAAAGTACATTTTTCAATTTGTAACTTAATTTTATATGCTTGGTCATGAATGTACTTTTGATAGGCTGAAAAGAAAGAAAAATGCTACTTTCATAATCTATATAACTTAATATTTCTCTTTTGCTTCTACATTTTACTTCTGTTCTGTACTTATTTCTTCTTCTTTTTTCACTTTCTCCTCTTCTCATTATTCTTGTTAGTTTACTTAATTTGTAAATTACTTAATCACAATCTAAGCAATGTTTAAGAGTTGCATGAAAAATGTCACTGATGGTTTACTTTATAAGTAAAATGTAAAAATGTTTTTAAGAACATTTATTCACACGGGGTAATACTGTATCCCTGATTATATTACCAAGACAGAAATTTATCTGCTGCTGTTGAAATCTGCTCTTAGGTTCTACTTTCATCAAAGATACTACGAAGTTGCACACCGTTATTAATTAGTATTTTTTTCATTTTATTCGCTTTCTTAACTGCTATTTATTTAAAATTTATTACGTGTTATTTTATATGTTACTATTCTATTTGACTTGATTTACAAATACTACTATTCGATTAATAAATACTACTTGACTTTATTAACTATTCTCTTCTAAATTTTCTCATTTCGTTCAATATTTATTATATATTTATACATATTTCAAATCAAATCATTTTCATTCTGTATTCTACACCATAAAAATTTTATGGAGACATTCATCTTACTTTCATTATTTTTTACTTTTGTTTTCGCTTTTTATAATTCCTTTTTTGTCTTAGTTTCTCTTTCACTCTGCTCTATATTTCACCTTTAACTCCACACATTGAATTAACGGTATTTCTTATTTCTACGTATAGACTTTATATATACTTTTTTATGGAGTTGATTTTTAAAAAAATGGCGTTAAAGTTTTTGTTGTTTTTATGTTCTTCAATATATCATAACGTATTATATTTTCGTTTCTCTTTTCATAATGAAAGAATTCTTAACTTCTTTCTTTTTCTTATTTCTAATTATAAAATTTATTACTTCTTTTCTAAATCCTATAATAATTCATCAATATTTTTTCCTTCTTTTGATGGTTTGATCATATCATAATTATAGATGCTTAGACCAGTTCTTTGTAAATTTATTTTTACTTCTTGCTTTAACTACCTGGTGCTTTAATTTTAGAGTATGCACTGTTGTTATTTTCTAATTGTTTGTTATATTAAATTTTATTACAAAGTATTTCTTCTTATTTTATTTTCTCCCGAATATTTGTTTGGTTATTAAAGACCAACAAAGGTCTCTGCTGGACAGAAAAATTCGAAACCGCGAAGAACCACGTTCTCAAGCAACCCGGATCCAACGAGGTAGTAAAATTATTCGAACGAGCCTGTTGGTTGACTAGCCGGTTCCTCTAGTGTTGCTAGAAATACATAAAGAGTACCTAAAAAGATATCCGTATTCGAGTGGCGTACACACCGGTTTCCAGTCGCCAATTCTGAGGTCTCCGATTTTATATTCAATAAATAAAATAATAAATATCTTCACGCAATTCCCAAAACAGGGGCAGACAGAGGTCTAGTCTAGACATTTAAGTCCCTTCGACCCACCTTCCACCGAAGATATTTTCGGGACAACGTGACAGGTGGTGAGCCCGTCGCCGTCTTTATGTCCAAGCCAACGATATAATTTGTACATAGGTTTTTTAGAAAAACCCATTGGTACGGCCACTTGAGGATCGAACTCGGGTCTCTTGACTCCAAATTCCGACCACCCAACCACTCGGCTATCGTGACTTAAATTCGATTTTTGAATTCAAAAAATCGAACTCGAAGGAGAATGGTAATTTCGTAGTCATTTTCTTGTTTATAACAAAGTTTATAATGTGAATGAACAAAATTGTAACAGCTATTTAATAATATAGCGGCGTGACTATTTTCACAGGATAAATTGCTAAATAAAGAAAACATTCGCAAATATCAATTTTATTATATCATACAGTCAACATAATACAATGATATTTAAAATAGATTATTTTTGATCTCATTAACAGAAGTGTTACAGTTTATAGATTCTATTTAGTAATAATAGTTAAAATACACAATATACATTTAGACGTTACAATTTCAGAGTTTGATACATACATACTACAAGTAATTTTTTGTCGGAATAAGTAATCTATAGAACAAATATTTTAGTACAAACTCATTATTTCAAACAAATGTTATCAAACAAAATGTAAATAATATATGTCATTGACGAAATATAGGTGAAAAAAGTAAAGAAGGAACTTGAATGAAAAGTTCGAATAATAAATGGCCAAATTATTTGGCACATTACTATGAACACTATTTTAATAGGCCTGATAGAGAAACGGTATGAACTACTTTTAATGACCGATGAAGCAAGATGGTATGGCATTTGTGCATAGATTATAGAAAAGAAACGATGATCACCAAGAACAGAGTTCATAAACAGTTACAAAAAAAATCGAGTGCGAATTTATACATAAGGCCCGCCAAAATATTGTATAACAATAATACATAAAAACACAATAAATATAATATTATGTTCACTAATAAGTATGTACCTATTAATTCAACAATAGAATATAAACCGTCATGCGCTTTTCTTATCGTTCGCTTAACCAATATCATACAGCTTCAATAGCCTAATGGTTTAGCCTAATGATTTGATAACTTATTCGCAAACTGCGAAACAATGTCGCAGATCCGACATTCGACTACAATCATGAACCACTACAGATACAAGCATTTCAGCTTAGTTGGAGTAGTCAACAGGAATAGTAATAACGTATTTGGAATTGTTAGTATTACAAAAAATACACAGGCGTTAGAGTAAACGTATATAAGATTTCTTACAAACTAGTGCTAACTATTTATATAAAAATAAAGAATATCTCACTCAGCAGTCAAATAATCACAGAATAAACATATCAAGTCATACATAAAATCAATATTATAAAATAATTATTTTGAGATCTCAAAATAATTATTGAGAGTAATTTATTAAAAAAACAAAATTAGCAAATATATCTTTTCTATTATTTTCATTAGCAAATATATCTTTTCTATTAAGCTAAATTTCAAAATCAATTCCATTCATTTCATTATCAACAAAATGAATGTTTCCAACTATATCAATCTATCTTTATTCGTCAAAGGTATAATTGTGCAAACATAATTAATTTTAAGATTAAAAGAACAACCACATGTTTTGTGCAAAACGGCTATGTTTTTTTGCGGCCATTTTCTCGAAACATGTTGTATTCGAGTAATTTCTCGAAACATGTTGTATTCGAGTACTCAGCTATGTCAGTACAAGTCGCTTCCTGGAAGATAAAAGTCTACACTAGGATATGGGCCTCACTCAAACGGAGAATTTGCCAGAATCTACTCGGCAAGCGGATTGGCGACAGAATAACGTTGCAAATGATACGCTACATTCCATTTTGGGTTTAAAGAAATTTCTTCTCATAAGAACATTGTGTCTTTCACTTACATGAAATTACAATATGAAAAAAGAAAAAAAAAATACTTATTCTACAACTAAGCTTCTGTACAATTCTAAGCTTTTTTTTTTTCTTATAGAGAGTGCTTCTTACACGTTTTATAGCATAAATGCATATTTAAAATAGAAACTATTTTTTTTTTGTAATACAAAATACAACTTAATTTTCTTTTTAAACAAATTCACAAATGTGTATTGCATAATTTCGTCAGGTAGCTTATTGTTTAATTGTACACCTTAAAACATAATATAATTTTTTCCATATTTATTTGTTCTAGGTTGAAGTTTTTAGCTGTTAACTTGTTTTTATTTCTAAAATTGTATTTGTGTAATTTTATAAAAATGCTAAATTTTGGTCTGTTATTTTTCAAATTATCCCGCCATTTGTCGCCAATGTTTCAAGCCGTTTCTCTGTGTCGCTTTACAGAAGAGAAAGACACATGATGTGTCTCTCTCCGGCCCAAGAGTACTCGAACATAACATGCCCTATGTATAATCTATGCCCTAATGACAATTTAATAATACACAGTATAACATCCCAATTAATAACACATGGTAGCAGAAGTAATACAAATTGAAAACAGTAAATCATATGTTTTAAAATCAAGAAAAGATTATCACAGATAAAATAAAAAAACATTTTAACATAAAGAAAATAATATAAGTATTTTCATTTATATGAAATTTCTAAAACCTATGTTCTAATTTTGTAAACAATTTTACAAATAGTTTAATATTACTTTAATTAAAATGCCACATAGTCATTTAGGATTGAAACCCCAGTCCACACGACTAGTATATTATCAAAGGACACCGTCGCAGTTTGTGCTACAAAACTAACAAATAT
Organism: Sericinus montela; assembly: GCA_029286605.1. Lineage (NCBI taxonomy): Eukaryota > Metazoa > Arthropoda > Insecta > Lepidoptera > Papilionidae > Sericinus > Sericinus montela. The sequence continues at coordinate 20,222 of JAGSMR010000085.1, read as the reverse complement.
TTACGAGTATACTATTCTTTGGTAGATAAAACTTAGTTTATTCTTGTATTATAAAAATGAACTAAGCGTGGGTTGTTTAAATCAAATAAGAAATAATTTAAAAATAAACAAGGTTTCGAAGACAGCCTCCCACCGATACAACGAATACACAAACCCACGGACTATCGCTTATATTTAGTATCCCTACATGATATGCATCATGCACTGAAATAATATTTTTTTAAATAATAAATAGACGTAAACATAGATAATATACACTTCCTCGATAAGCAACACTTAATTCGAAAACAACACTATCATGCAGACGTTATAACTTTAATTTATCGATTTCATTTATTAAATCCCAATCGAATGATAATAAGTTTGAATTAATTGTAAATTTCGGCCAATTAAAAATAATGACAACACAACAATGACTGTTACTTTTTTTTATATAAAAAGTGTCCGCTTTATATTTAATACGTTACACAATACAATAAAATTATATCAAACGTGTAACCTGTCTTCTACACCAGACAATTTCTATCTTTAACGTTGTACTCGAAACTAAAACAGCGTTCGAAATAATACCTAGGTAAATACACTTCCAAAAGGTTAAAAAAATCAAAGGAAAAGTCTAGTAGAGCACCAATTTTAGAAGAGTCTGAGCAGTTTACAACTTTTGTACATCTATGTCTATTTGTTAAATTTATACTTTACTTAAGTACTTTTGCCGCTAGAGATCTATTTATAAGATTTGTGATTCATGCAAGACATAAATCTACCCACAAAAATACATCTATCTATCTCCACAGTTATTTCCCTAATTACCTTTATATTAAAAGCGAATATGAAGGAAAGAGAAATGTCTTAGTATAGCAATTGCCCATAGGCGTACATTTATACACACATACTCTATGTATATAACTAGCCTGTAAATATAAGGTTTTAGGTTTAAATACAGTAAAGTATCGTAACAATGGACCGAATTCTACATCGTATCCAGCGGACAATTGGATACCGTTTAACGGTTAGAACTTAATCCACAAAATCGTCATAATTTTCGATCTTCTTCTAACATTCCGAGACAAAGAAGAAAACACGATACATCAATTAACATTGAGTCTAACCATTCATGCACTTTCTACTTGAAATAAATCGGATAGTAATACAATTTCATTGTTAAAAGTTACTTCTTTTAACAATTTCTTAAAATTAGGTACTCCAACTCTATCCGTATGTATATAATACGATATAACATTGAAATTATTCAAACTTTAGTGTTATTTACCTTTTTTCATATTTTATCCCCTTATATAATTCAAGATTACGTAAATTTTGACGCTTTCTTATGTACACAGTCGTCATTTACAACCAATGATTGTACCTACAATGAGATTTCAAAAATTTATTAATACAACAATAACATTTAAATAATATCGACATGAGCAGACATTTTTGCATTTACAAAAGGTATGCTTATCAAAAACTGTTCATAGACAATTCTTAGGCTGTGATAAATAAATAAGTTACATCAATCACGTTACTTTACGGACCTTAGAGTGAATATAATTTTGAGTCTGTGTAAAATTATTTCCAAAATTAAACTTGACATGTCATTATTCTTTATCTCACTTCATTAAATAAGATATTTTACTTAAATTCGAGGTAATTTCTTCAATTCTCACGTTTTTGGTAAAACAGTAGTATAGATAGATAAAAAATAACATTATTCCTTATGTAGTGAATAATACATACATACTTCATTTTGATTTTTTGTTGATTACATATTGGACCCTAATGGTCCTTCGCGCCGGATGAATACAGACACATACTTATTTTAATTTACATACACACTCCCGCACATTTTCACCAATCTAACACTAATTACTGCGGGAATAGACTAATCCTATCAACTATGAAATAAACTTGGGGCGATAGGATGTAAAACCTTTAGCAAATTAGTCTCACAAAATTAGAGGAACTAATCGTTAGTTCTTTCCCAGTTTGTCTCGATTTCGCTCAATTAACCCAAGCCATGACGACTTTGGAGAATGGTACGAAGAGAGCGGTGTACTGTGGTGGTGCGAGGAAGTATCTCCTGCCGTGGTAGACGCCGTCGTTGCGCGGCAGCCACGGGTACTGTGCCAGTGAGAACTCCGCACCCACTACAATCCCACTGTTGGCTGCGCTCCCACCCGCAATCCCAACATATCTGCATTAATTTCATCAACATTATATACGATACTGTTTATATTTTCATCAACATTATATACGACTTCTAAATATATCTGAACAGATGAATTTATATCTTCGGTGGAAGGTGGGTCAAAGGGACTTAATTGTCTAGACTTGACCTCTGTCTACCTCTGTATTGGGAATTGCGTGAAGATGAATTTCAGAGCAGAAATCTTTATGTACTTGTAATACAGGACAAAGAATTTGTAAAAAAAAAACAATTGGATGCGGGGATTATCAGAGATGCATTTACCACTATATACTGTTACAGCATGAAGTAACTAAACTACAGCGCAACCTATTGAGCCCAAACAGAGTTAGAAACAAAGCAACAGACTCACCACCAGTGATATTGTTCCCAACAGGCTTCAGGTGAAAGGTGACCCTCCTTTCACCAAAGCCTGTCGGGAACAATATGGATTTAACTATCTAGACCTCTGTCTACTCCAGTATTGGCAATATGCGTGAAGATATTTATATTGGTTTTTAACAAGTTGTTTGACCAGTGACCTTTAGCTATTGTATTACTTTAGTCGGGTGATTTGGATAGGCTTTTCATGATTATTCAATTGGGTGGATTCAGATTCAGATTCACCCGACTACTCAGTTATGGTGAATCATATTCACTACTGGTGTAGAATGTGTTTAGTAAACAAGTATATCGGTTAAATAACCATCTCGCTGAATACAACGTCCTTAGTGTGCGGTGCTTGCTGCTGCGATCGTCAATCCGTTTGTCAAGCGTCAATCTATGTCCTGCAGAGTTCTGTACAATTAAATCCTGTCGAGCCACCCTTCAACTGAAGCCTGTGTGGAACAACGTGACAGGTGGCGGGCCCAACGCTGTATATGCTATAACATGATTCGGACAGGTGGCGGGCCCAACGCTGCATATGCTATAATATGATTCGGACAGGTGGCGGGCCCAACGCTGCATATGCTATAATATGATTCGGACAGGTGGCGGGCCCAACGCTGTATATGCTATAATATGATTCGGACAGGTGGCGGGCCCAACGCTGTATATGCTATAATATGATTCGGACAGGTGGCGGGCCCAACGCTGTATATGCTATAATATGATTCGGACAGGTGGCGGGCCCAACGCTGCATATGCTATAATATGATTCGGACAGGTGGCGGGCCCAACGCTGTATGCTATAATATGATTCGGAAGGTGGCGGGCCCAATGCTGTATATGCTATAATATGATTCCGACAGGTGGCGGGCCCAACGCTGGATATGCTATAATATGATTCGGACAGGTGGCGGGCCCAAGGCTGTATATGCTATAATATGATTCGACAGGTGGCGGGCCCAACGCTGTATGCTATAATATGATTCGGAAGGTGGCGGGCCCAACGCTGTATGCTATAATATGATTCGGACAGGTGGCGGGCCCAACGCTGCATATGCTATAATATGATTCGGAAAGGTGGCGGGCCCAACGCTGTATGCTATAATATGATTCGACAGATGGCGGGCCCAACGCTGTATGCTATAATATGATCTGGACAGGTGGCGGGCCCAACGCTGTATATATGCTATAATATGATTCGGACGGTGGCGGGCCCAACGCTGTATGCTATAATATGATTCGACAGATGGCGGGCCCAACGCTGTATGCTATAATATGATTCGACAGGTGGCGGGCCCAACGCTGTATATATGCTATAATATGATTCCGACAGGTGGCGGCCCAACGCCGTATATGCTATAATATGATCTGGACAGGTGGCGGGCCCAACGCTGTATGCTATAATATGATTCGACAGGTGGCGGCCCAACGCTGTATGCTATAATATGATTCGACAGGTGGCGGCCCAATGCTGTATATGCTATAATATGATTCGGACAGATGGCGGGCCCAACGCTGTATATGCTATAATATGATTCGACAGGTGGCGGCCCAATGCTGTATATGCTATAATATGATTCGGACAGGTGGCGGGCCCAACGCTGTATATGCTATAACATGATTCGGACAGGTGGCGGGCCCAACGCTGTATGCTATAATATGATTCGACAGGTGGCGGGCCCAACGCTGTATATGCTATAATATGATTCGGACAGGTGGCGGGCCCAACGCTGCATATGCTATAATATGATTCGGACAGGTGGCGGGCCCAACGCTGTATATGCTATAATATGATTCGGACGGGTGGCGGGCCCAAGGCTGTATATGCTGGTTGTTTGTATGATTTATTCGAAGTGGCCACCTGACGCGGCCCACGGCGAGTCGGCCGTGCGGCGTGATGAGCTTGACCGCGTGGCCCAGCCGCAGCTGGCGCGGCTCGCCCGGCACGTACGGCTGTCCCGGCTGCACGCGCTCCGCTGTACCTCAATCATATACCATAATGTTTTTTTTTTAAAGAAAAGGGAGGCAAACGAGCATGCGGCTCACGTGATGGTAAGTGATTACCGCTGCCCATGGACATCCGCAATACCGGAAGCATAGCAGATGCGTTGCCGGCCTTAGAGTGCCACCCCAGAATTGGGGGAGAGGGTGCATGGGCATCCGGTTACCTGCACTCACCAGACGAAACGCAGAAGTTTGTTAGACTTCTACTTCACGCCGGTATTCTGTGAGGTCGTAGTGCTTCCCCGGTCGAGCCGGCCCATTCATGCAACAACAAAAGCTGATGCGTGGCTCTACCACTGTTAAAATATGGTATCATAGGTAGACTCCTTCTCTAGCCAAGGTCAGTACCACACACGTACACATTTCTGCCGCGTAAGAGGAGTGTTACAAATGTGTTGTTCCAATTTATAAGGTATAGAGAGCAAGTGAGATTAGGTATTCCGTCTTAAACCACAGCCGTGATAATAGCTACGTAATCTTATATGTTTGAAGTTGTTTATAGTCTATGGGCTATGGGTCCATGAACTATGGGCTGCATTAGCTAGGGTAGGCTAGAGTAATACCTGCGCCATATGCGATTGAAGTTATTCACGGTCCATACTACAGTATTTCATGGTTTAGGCAAATTTAGAAACCGTAGATATAATTAAAATATATATATTATATTAACTAGCTGCGCTGTTCGGCTTTGCACGCGGTTTTAAAGTTAACGCAGAATCCATGTTTTTCTAAACTAAAATTTAATCAGCTTAATACAATGAAAAGGTTTCGTTAAAATCGGTCCAACTGTTTCAGAGATTAGTCGCAACCAACAGACATTCAAAAATTTTAAAAATTAATTTTTTGTGTGAGTACCGTATATAACTTTATTTCAAAAATAATTCTTTATGTCGATATAAAGATGTTATGCCCTATTTCATAAATTTCTGGCTACCTGGACTTTCAACCAGATTTTAATATTTTGCTAGGTTATTGTTTATGCAATAAACTTATATTGTTTACGTAATAAAATATGTCCAAATGTTGTATTCGTACTTTTACTCGTAAACCTAACCCCATTATTTCTCCCTCACAAACTGCAAGATACAGTTTTCAACATAGAACTCAAGAGATGATCTTACGATTAGAGAGAGCTTGGATTCAAAAACAATAATTGATGTGTTTAAATTGAAAATACTATTAAAAAAACATTACACATAATATTAATACTGATAGGATCGTGCAAATAATATAAATACGTACATAGATAGAATATTTTAACCCGAAAGCGGCTTAAGCACTTGTGTTATGGAATCAGAAACAACGAAGGTACCACATACATAAAAAGTTTTTTACGTTTCATACAGTAAAAAACAATACATTACTTTTACAATTATATATTGCAGCATAAAAAGTTTCATATAATACTTTTATATGAGCGTAGAAAAATTGCTGATGTGACATATCTTTTAAAAATAACGAACGACCATCGACTGTCCGGAATTCATTTGTATGTTAGCCTTTATAGCAAGAAAAATATTGTTATGGTTAATATGTTACAGTTATAATAAGTTTACTCTATGTACCGCGAGCCTTGGCCATAGATATTATAGATCGCATAGACTAAACTCTTCTATGATACGTGCATGTAGTTCTTTCAATTAGGTTTCTTCTGGAATTGACTTTGACTTGTTTCATACCAGTGCAACCAACTAAAATGGTCTTGTAAAAAATTTTGATAATTCTATTTTGTTATTTTATGTGTAAATTGAATTGTGTAAATTGCTTGTTTCTGTTTCTCAATCTAAAAATTTATAAATCATATAAAAATTTATAAATCATATAAATAATATATATAATTATATATCTTTTTTTTATTTGGTGTATTGAACTACCGGTGAAAATTTAATATCTCACAAAAAAGTAGCTACAGCACTTGTATTATTGAATCGGAAACAACAAAGGTACTACAAACTACAACGGAGAAAATGTAGAAAAAGTCATTTTCTGCATTTACTCGTCCGGAATTCGAACCCGGAACAGAGCTGGCGACACCATGAAAAACCGTTGCATACGCCACTCCTCCTCAGATGTCATCAGATCACTTTGAATTGGCCTACGCATTTACGTTATATTTGGTATTGTTTCTAATTAGCTGAAATTTTGCATCACAGAACAACAACATTCAGCTCTATTCACTCACGTTCTATGGAGGTGGACGTGAGGTTGTCTATGGACCGGCGCAGGAATGTCTCTGCCTCCTGCAGCAAGTCGTCGGTGTCGTCGCGCGCCTCGCGCCGCACGTCCGGCAGAGACCCGCGCCACGGGCGGTACTCCACTGCGGAACGATTTCCATCGCTTACCCATCTTCACTTTACCCATCTGGGTTAAGTAAGACGGTGCAACATCGCTTACCCATCTTCACTTTACCCATCTGGGTTAAGTAAGACGGTGCAACATCGCTTACCCATCTTCACTTTACCCATCTGGGTTAAGTAAGACGGTGCAACATCGCTTACCCATCTTCAATTTACCCATCGGGATTAAGTAAGACGGTGCAACATGAACACGGCTGTCCTTTACCCTTCTAGGTACAGTAAAACAGTGTAACGTAAACACGGCGGCGGGCTCACCGCGTGTCACGTTCTCCCGAAATGAGCTCCCGTGAATTGTGGGTAGAAAGGACTAAATTGTCCAGACCTATGCCTACCGCTATATTGGAAAATGAATGAATATAGACAACGCAACAAGTTTTGTAGTAAACGCAGCTTATACAATGCGACAGGCTCAACGCCTGTGACAATCTCCCGAAATAAGCTCCGGTGAAATGTCGGTCGAGTGGACTAAATTTGATATATCTCTGGCTACCCCTGTATTGGTATGCATGAACATAGGCAATCTGACAAGTTTTATAGTTAAAGCAGCATAAATACTACGACAGGCTCACCGCCTGTGACAATCTCCCGAAATATGCTCCGGTGAAATGTGGGTCGAGTGGACTAAATTTGATATATCTCTGACTACCCCTGTATTGGTATGCATGAACATAGGCAATCTGACAAGTTTTATAGTTAAAGCAGCATAAATACTACGACAGGCTCACCGCCTGTGACAATCTCCCGAAATAAGCTCCGGTGAAATGTCGGTCGAGAGGACTAAATTTGATATATCTTTGGCTACCCCTGTACTGTATACAAATGTATCTTAAGTTAAAAAGTATCTTAAAGTAAGAAGAATAATCTATGAAAAAACAAATATTGCCAACCTTTGATAGGTGGAGTATAGCCAGCCCGCGGAGTCCAATCATTGCTTCTGTCTATGCTGGGACACGGTGAGCGATAGGATGAACCCCGTGAAAGGTGTCTATGAAAAAATAAAATTTACAACATGGAATACATGTGAAAAGTAATATTTATTTATTTATTTTATTTAATCTTTATTGCACCAATTTAAAAACGTAAGGCGAGCTTAATGCTACACTGCATTCTTTACCAGCTAACCCTTGGTAGAACATAAAATATGGTAAGGGCAGTAAAGGTAATTAACAGCGAGTGTGAATATATACCTAGTCAGGTCACAAATTCCGTTACATGTTTAACCTAAAATAATTAAAACAAGTTTATTCATTATGTAACTATTTATATACCAAAATAAACTTAAGAAAACATAGATTCTTATGACACTAAAGTTTATTCAAAATAACCTCCGTGATTTTGAATACAGGCCTTCAATCTGTGCGGCCAGTCGTCTATCGCAGCACGAACGAGGTCCATGTCAATATCGGCGGCTGCCTTAATCAAGGCTGTCTTGAGTGACTCCAAATTAGGATGAGGCTTTGAGCACGCCTTTTTCTCCAAGTGTTGCCATATTTTGTAATCTAACTGGACTGGAGGAGGGCCAGTCTTCGTGCCCGATGAAGTCGATTTCACGCGCCGCCAGTCAGTCTTGTGTGCTATTCGCTCTATGAGCTGGCGCCGAATCTTGTTGGAATACCCAGTGCCTGTTATTGAACATGGTATGAGAAACAGGTTCCACAAGGTTCGTCAGGACTGTATTTTGATACACAACTACATTCGTTTTTACACCTTTCTCGCAAAAATGTACCTCTGTTAAGCCCCAATAAGAAACCATACATACCATGAGCGAGGATGGAAAATGACCTCGTTGGACACGCGGAATACGGTCGCACGCTTTTTTACTATTGTGTGCGTACACCTTATCATTTTGTTTGTTGTAGCTCTTTTCTACGGTAAAAACTTTATCATCCGAAAAAATAATTTCTCGATATTTTTTCCCGCGTACCACTTCATCAAAGCGCGGCATCTCTTCATTCTCAGGTCCATTAAACGAGCATTCAAACGATGTCCTGTTTTTCTTCGATATGCCCGAAGCCCTAAGTCTTTATTTAACACCCTTTTCACCGTGGTTCTGCTTAAACCCATCTGAAGGGCCAACAGTTTCTGCTTACGTTTGGGATTTCTTTGAATTCGGGCCTTCACAGCTTTTATCACTGCTAGAGTCCTAACAGACCGAGGGCGACCACTTCTTGACCTGTCATCTACACTAGAGTCTTCATTGTATCGTTTGATGGTACGATAAACGAATCTTTTGGTTATATTCAAATTTTTCAGTATGTCAAAAACATGAAATGGCGCGTAACAGCAACGATGCAACGCAATTACTGCAACACGGTCTTCTTTAAGCGTCCACTCCATATTTAAAAATGAGTAAAATTCTAAAAAGTATGTAGTTTTATTTTCATGAACAATTCGAAATTCGAATTCAATAAACTTTTTTGCGGCCAGCATTCTAAAAGAAAAGTTTTAACTGTGGACAATACTTATGACCTGACTGTGTATATACCAAGCAAGATCAGTTTTTTTGAAATAACAATAACTAAAATGAAATCAGTATTTTTATAGAAATTAGAACATACATTCGATAGAGGGGTGGTCGGAATTTCGAGTCAAGAGACCCGAGTTCAATCCCCAGGTGGCAGACTTGTACCAATGGGTTTTTCAAAAACTTATGTACGAATTATATCGTTGGCTTGGACATAAAGACGGCGGCGGGCTCACCACCTGTCACGTTGTCCTGAAAATATCTTCAGTGGAAGGTGGGTCAAAGAGCCAGCATTCTAAAAGAAAATTTTTAACTGTGTGACAATACTTATGACCTGACTGTGTATATATAGACTAAACTAGACTAAATAATAGTACGAACCTAGGCTGTGGCGAGTCTGGTGGGCCTCGTCGTAGATTCCAGAGTGGCTCTGCTGAACGCGACAACTCCGGTACCATTGACGTAAAGCCTGTTATTAAATCATTAACAGTAATACAACATTTATTTACGTAAATACAAATAAAAAGTGTGTGCTCAGTGTGTCTTAACAAAGTGTATTCTTAACAAAATTTATTTAAATTTTATCTAAACTTAGCCAGGTTTAGATAAAATGAATAAAATTTTGTGAGACTGGCGTTTGAGATGTCTTTTGTAAGTCTAAAATATAAGTCATTATAACTTGGTTGCTCAGCCACATCTTTGTGCTCGACATTTCTGTGTGGTTTCTAATTAAGAAGGTACGAATAGAGAGCCCGCCCGTAAAAGCCCTGACATGTATGTGTATGTATGTGTATGCAGGTGTGTGCGGGTACCGATGTCGCTGAGCAGCACGCGGCGCGCCTCATCGGAGCGGCGCGCGGGCGGCGGGTGTATGTATGTATGTATGTATGTATGTATGTATGTATGTATGTATGCATGTATGTATGTGTATGCAGGTGTGTGCGGTACCGATGTCGCTGAGCAGCACGCGGCGCGCGCCTCGTCGGAGCAGCGCGCGGGCGGCAGGTGTATGTATGTATGTATGCATGTATGTATGTATGTATGTATGTATGTATGTATGCATGTATGTATGTATGCATGTATGTATGTGTGTACGCAGGTGTGTGCGGGTACCGATGTCGCTGAGCAGCACGCGGCGCGCCTCGTCGGAGCGGCGCGCGGGCGGCGGGTGTATGTATGTATGTATGTATGTATGTATGTATGTATGTATGTGTGTGTGTGTACGCAGGTGTGTGCGGGTACCGATGTCGCTGAGCAGCACGCGGCGCGCCTCGTCGGAGCGGCGCGCGGGCGGCGGGTGTATGTATGTATGTATGTATGTGTATGTATGTATGCATGTATGTATGTGTGTGTGTACGCAGGTGTGTGCGGGTACCGATGTCGTTGAGCAGCACGCGGCGCGCCTCGTCAGAGCGGCGCGCGGGCGGCGGGTGTATGTATGTATGTATGTATGTATGTATGTATGTGTGTGTGTGTGTGTACGCAGGTGTGTGCGGGTACCGATGTCGCTGAGCAGCACGCGGCGCGCCTCGTCGGAGCGGCGCGCGGGCGGCGGGTGTATGTATGTATGTATGTATGTGTGTGTGTGTACGCAGGTGTGTGCGGGTACCGATGTCGCTGAGCAGCACGCGGCGCGCCTCGTCGGAGCGGCGCGCGGGCGGCGGGTGTATGTATGTATGTATGTATGTATGTATGTGTATGTATGTATGCATGTATGTATGTGTGTACGCAGATGTGCGGGTACCGATGTCGCTGAGCAGTACGCGGCGCGCCTCGTCAGAGCGGCGCGCGGGCGGCAGGTGTATGTATGTGTATGTATGTATGTGTATGTGTGTGTACGCGGGTGTGTGCGGGTACCGATGTCGCTGAGCAGCACGCGGCGCGCGCCTCGTCAGAGCGGCGCGCGGGCGGCGGGTGGCGTATGTATGTATGTATGTATGTGTGTGTGTGTACGCAGATGTGTGCGGGTACCGATGTCGCTGAGCAGGCACGCGGCGCGCCTCGTCGGAGCGGCGCGCGGGCGGCGGGTGTATGTATGTATGTATGTATGTATGTGTGTGTGTACGCAGGTGTGCGGGTACCGATGTCGCTGAGCAGCACGCGGCGCGCCTCGTCGGAGCGGCGCGCGGGCGGCGGGTGTATGTATGTATGTATGTATGTATGTATGTGTGTGTGTGTACGCAGGTGTGTGCGGGTACCGATGTCGCTGAGTTAGCACGCGGCGCGCCTCGTCGGAGCGGCGCGCGCGGGCGGCGGGTGTATGTATGTATGTATGTATGTGTGTGTGTGTACGCAGGTGTGTGCGGGTACCGATGTCGCTGAGCAGCACGCGGCGCGCCTCGTCGGAGCGGCGCGCGGGCGGCGGGTGTATGTATGTATGTATGTATGTGTGTGTGTGTACGCAGATGTGCGGGTACCGATGTCGCTGAGCAGCACGCGGCGCGCCTCGTCGGAGCGGCGCGCGGGCGGCGGGTGTATGTATGTATGTATGTATGTGTGTGTGTGTACGCAGGTGTGTGCGGGTACCGATGTCGCTGAGCAGCACGCGGCGCGCCTCGTCGGAGCGGCGCGCGGGCGGCGGGCGCGGCGCGGGCACGGCGAGCCGCACCGCGCGCTGCGGCACCGTGGTGCGCGTACACCTCTACACAGCAACATGCTTCTTAGGCTCGAGCCCATACACATTAAATACACTAGACCAGTGATTCCCAAAGTGGTCTATATCGACCCCTAGGGGTCTATGACAACCTGCAAGGGGTCTACGTAAGCGAAAAAATTTGGGGGTCCATAGTGGACAGAAATGTAGAGAGACCCCTAGGGGTCGATATCTCTCTACATTTCGCCTACAAGGGGTCTACGTCAGAGAAAAAAAATTTGGGGGTCCATGAAATGAAAATGGAGGTCCACGATAGTGGACAGAAATGTGTTGATTATTTGAAATTTGGCTTCATTCCATCATTGCCGGTCAAACAATCGCCTATGTGCCTTTCATGCAACAAAGTTTTAGGCAATGACGCTATGAAACCATCTAAACTGCAAGATCATCTGAAAAGATGCCACCCTGATAAAACAGAGAAAGGTTTGATATACTTTCAAACATTCAAAGATAAACTTCAGTAGAGACCTACACTGGACAGAATGTTCGCTTCGACGTCACAAAGAAACAATGGTTTGCGGGCGTCTTACAATATCTCGTTACTTAAAATCCGGAAAACCGCATACTATCGGAGAGAAGTTAATTTTGCCAGCCGTTGAAGAGGTTTTAAAAACTGTTTTACACAAACTTGCTTCTGAAATCATTAAAAGAATTCCCTTAAGCAACAATACTGTTGAAAGACGTATTGTTGAAATGAATTCTGATATTGAAAGCTTTTTATGTAATTATTTGCAAACGACCCATTTCTCTATACAACTGGACGAGTCAACTTTACCTGATAATGCAGCATTATTATTGGCATATTTTCGTTTTATTTTGAATCAAGAAATCTACGAAGAACTGCTCTTCGCAAGAACTTTGATAACTGACACTAAAGTTGAATCAATATTTCATGTTTTGAATGATTACTTCATCGAAAAAGTAATTCCTTTATCAAATATAATAGCTGTAGCTATAGATGGAGCACCTGCCATGGTTGGACGTTATCGTGGATTTATAAGCTATTTAAAACAAAATGTGTCAGGAGTGTTAGCAATACATTGCGTCATCCATCGACATCATTTAGTTGCTAAAAATTTGAGTGTTAGATTGCATGAATCCTTTATTTAGTCATTGATGCAGTAAACCGAATCCGAAGCAAAGCGTTGAATACACGGTTATATTCGCAGTTGTGTGAAGAAAATGACGAACACTTTCATCAATTACTCCTTCACACTGAAGTACGCTGGCTGTCGAAAGGCTTATGTGTGACAAGATTTTTGCACTTTCTGAGACTATTTTAGAATTTCTGGATACTAAAGATAAAATTTTAAAAGAAAATTTAATAAAGAGGAAAACAGACATCGCCTATTTAACAGATTTGTTTACAAAATTTAATATGTTTAATTTGCAATTACAAGGCGACAGTTTAAATTTGATTAAAACAAAGTGCATCTTATCAGCGTTTCTTGCCAGAGTTAAACTAATGAATCAAAATATTGAACGGGGCGAATTTTCTCAATTCCCGAATTTGTCACAGACAAGCTGCCAGGAAGAAGACGTTTCAAGTTATGTTCAACATTTAAATGCGCTCTATTCAGATTTTGAATCTAGATTTGAGGATATTTTGACTATGATAATCCATGGATATCCATAATATACACACACATACATATCCATAATGGATATGTATATGGATATTATGGATATAGAAAAAACGAATGTCATAATACAAGAGGAACTGACTGAACTAACTACAAACGAAGAAGAAGAGAAAGAGGTTCAGTTTAAAAACGGATATCAGCAATTCTGGCTGCAAAACAACATACCCGTTACTTATCCTGTACTATGGAATATAGCGAGGAAATTTTTAATTTCCTTTCCATCGTCATACCTAGTGCAAAGGGGGTTCAGCGCTGTTACCAATATCCTAACGAAAAAAAGAAACAAACTGGACATCATTAGCCGAGGAGATTTAAGATTAACCCTTACAAAATTGATGCCAAATGTTATTAATATTTATTATTAAAGCATCAGGTTCATCCTTCTCACTAAAAATATTGACTTATTGTTTATGTTATTTTATTTATAGTTTATTTTATGTTTATTTAATGTTACGTATATTTTATATAACAGATACACAATTTTATTTTGAGTAGTTTTAATTAAAATTCAATTAATAATTTTACCTTAAAGTTTTTAACACTAAGCTTCACAACACTTAGAAATTTACAGGAAATTATGGCATTGCTATGATATGTTTGAAATGGGATATGGTGGCAAAAAATACCAGATGAAAAAAGGTTGACGTTCGGCAGCGTTTTACAAAGTGCAGAATGTCTGATGCTCCGAACGCCCGTCCGTTTGCTATGCGTGACAGCAATGGCAAAACCTCCTTGCAAGAAAGGCCTATTTCCTGCGATGGAGTTCTCCAATATGAAATATATTGGAAACAATAGTATATTGTTTTCGTTCTCTACAAGGTCGGTTAAGTCATTTACACAAATAAGAAACAGAAATGGACCGAGAATCGAACCCTGCAGATCGCCCATTGACACAAGAACTTTTTCCATTAATTACCACTTTTTGAATTCTATTGGATAAATATGAGTTAATAAGGTAGTAGTAGTTCTTATGCTATAATGATGTAATTACCTGAAAAGTGTATTATGATCGATGCAATCGAAAGCCTGAGAGAAATCAACCAAAATATTTCAGAAATAATTTATATAAACTAAAATGTAAAAAAAATATATTTAAATTTTACTGCGTGTTGGTAGTATATAAAGGGTCTGAAATACTACCAGACTTGTGACCACTAACCAGACAGAACAAAGATATGACTTTCCTTTGTTTCATAATAATAAGATCGGCAAATACACCAGATTCCACACTACTGTTAAAGATTAAAAAACTGAGAATTAAAAGACGAACATTTTTACAATGTCTCTAGATTTAAGAGCCTTAAACTGAAACATTGTGGTGCATGCATTAACATTTTCATTTAGTAACATCTCGGCATAACTATGATAATGGGTCTAGTAAGATAAGATTAGTAGGAAGTGGAGTAGAAGATGAAGAAACATGTGAGAATGAAAGACCTTGTAGGCCAGGTGTCCGTCGGAGGTCCAGCGCGGCGGCAGCGCGGAGACGTCCGTCTGGGCGGCGCTCTCGCGGCGCGGCGCTCCGCCCTCGCGAAGCACGGGCCGCCGCGAGCTCGTCACCGACTTGCCGCGGCCAAGCGCGCCCCTGTCACATTCCATCTCCTCTTTGTCGCTCATTCTCTCTCGCTCTCTTCCCTGTCCTGCAGTGGATACAGGAAGTAATCCACTGCAGCCAACAGACCACTCTCGTAAGGAATCAAACCTTGTTCCTTAGACGCAGCTATTCATAACTGGTCTGCATAGTTACGATCTAGTGTTTTTCGACATAGCTATCACGCCATATTCGGTTCACATTTAAAAAAAATATCTTAGTTGCTTTATCGACCTATGCCTCCTACGCCTCATACATAACGGCCTGTTCAAGTCCACTGCAGGAGATATGCCTCTCTCATATGGAGGATTTGCCATAATCACCACGCTTGGCAGGCGCAATGGCGATCGCAGTAGCAGACCACTCGCACCTCAGACGCTGCTGCCCATCTTGGTCTGATTATTTTGATCTGATATTTTTAGAGAAGGCTGTTTCCCTTAGTCGCCTCTTACGACACCCACGGGAAGATAGGGAGTGGCAGTAGTCTTACACCATTACCGTTACCACACGGCCATCCTACGCTTCAACACATTATTATTAGTACCATGGAAGAACAATTTGCTAAACAGGCAAAGATTGCGTGCGGATTGGCGACCGCACTACCAGACACCACAGAACTGAGACATGTTTTACTTAGACTATGATTCATCTGTGTCCGGTAAGTAAATCGGTTTGGATATCGAGATGGTTATCACGCTATAAGGATTGGAGTTAGCAGCATTTTAATTTTTTAAAACTTTAGCCCTTAGTCGAAACTTACAACACCCACAAGAAAAGGGGATGGTAGAGTTCTTACGCAGATACCACATTACGGCCATAGTAGTATCGAATAAAATTCATAATCACCAGGTGGAAGGTTAGCACAAATGAGTTTTTTGAACAAAATCGATTTGTATCGAACATTAAGCTGGCAAGACACACCCTCCCAGGAGAAATGGTAATGTTTGGCACAGTTTATGTTTATATGAAGAAGGCCAATAAGTCTATCTTCAAGCTATTTCCAATACTGGAGTAAGCATACATCTTACCAAGCCAATGATACAATGTTTCATTGGTTTGGAGTCTAAGACGGCGAGTCTTTCTATCACTCATGTTGTCCCATTACTGCCGTCAAATGTGGGTCGAAAGGACTTTATTGTCCACACTTCTGCCTACCACTTTTTAGCTAAACATTAAATAAATATTTAGCAATTGTTTAAAAATAAAAAATTCCACAATTACTGACATTGTTGTACCGACACGACACGAATTTAAAGACGTATCCCAAATGATTTCCATCCAGTAAGAAACTTACCTATACTGAAAGGGATTAGGGCAAGTATTCCGCCGGTTATTTAAGTTACTCGCAAGATCATCCTCCGATATCCCGCACTTCGAAATGTCGGTCTCTGCGAAGACAGAGAAGCGATGCCCCAAGCGCCCGGTCTTATGAAAACTGTCCACACTCTCCTCCCTATGAAGGATGTCCATACTAGAACCCAGCTCGAAGCTGGAAGACTTGGTGTTATCAAAGCTCAAGCCCCTATTGTATTCGCACGTCAAACTGTCAACGCTGTCTAATCTCCTGGTACTTGTGTTAGGGCTCCGCCTATATAGCATGTTATCAGATTTGTTACCGCAACTCTTCAGTATTCCTCTTCCAGGCAAATCCAAACCACCCTTTCCGTTAAAGGCGACTTGTTTTATCTCTTTGTCGTTAGGAAGGGATACTCTTTTTTGTTTCAAATTCATTTCCGTAGGAACAAGGTTGCTGTTCTCTCTATTATCGTAACTCTCGCCTGGTTGAAAGTCAGGATCCAGAGTGTGGAATTTGATTAAAACCGGAGTGGAATGGACAGTTGTGGCGGAATTCGGAGTCCATTGCTCTGTGTCTCTTATAGAGACAAGATCCTCCTGTGAATTTCAAAACAAAAGTTATTATTAACGGATTAAAAAAATTAATAGTCACGATAGCCAAGTGGTTGGGTGAGACCCGAGTTCGATCCGCAAGGCGTACCAATGAGTTTTTTCAAAACTTACTATTTATATCGTTGGCTTGGACATAAAGACAGCGACGGGCTCACCACCAATAACGTTGTCCCAAAAAACATCTTCGGTGGTACGTGGGTCAAAAGGGCTTAATTGTCTAAACCTCTGTCTACCTCTGTATTGGGAATGGCTTGAAGATATTTTTTTACTAAAAAAACATTCATAAACAAAACAGGAGATACTTGGAAAGAAAGGGTGAGCTATATTCTCACGCCGTAACCAGGCGGGTAAATCTTTACAAACCTGCAAATTGCTCATGTCCTTAGACTCGTCTGTAGTAAATATGAGCTCGATGTCGTCCACTTCTTCTGATTCGTTGCCACTCGCATTGTCCTGCTCCTTGTCGTCGGGCGCTCCACCGGCCTCCATGGGTGTGGTCGCACCCTCCGAGAATACGGAGTTGTCGCCTTCCGACAGTGATCTGGAAGGTCACCTATATTGTTTGATATATTTGATACTCTATTTGATACTTTAACAATATACGCAGACGCCTAAAAGTTTGTTATTTATTTATTTATCTTCAACTACAGTCCCTGACGTGGTAGTCAGAGAGAACAGATCGCCAAGTGTCACGATCCCTACGCACCTCTTTTGCTTCCTTCACTACGAACGAACTTAAAGTATAACAATTAACTTCACAATTAGCTAACAAAAATCAATAGAAATAAAAATATTCGAGGGCTGCAAATCACGAATGAAAGTCATTTAAATCTGGAAAGGTAAGAAGAGATATGGTTGTACATAGATTATTTTTATTTACGATCGACGTTCGAAAGGCATAGTTCGAACCTTGGTATTTTTAGATATCTCGATGTGTGTCTGGTGCTTGGGGGACTTCGTCGCCCACATGGATTTAGATGCCAAAGAGATCGCGTCTGTGTTCCGACGCGTCTAAACAGGATAGAGATGGAGAGGATACATTCTCTCCTGAGGAGAGGCCAGCCGCTGCGGCCAGTTTCGATGGGGTCAAGGATTGATTGATTGGCAATATCACGGATTGAACAAATGGAAAATTTTTAAAATGGTAGAGTAAACGTAGGTGGCATTGACTTTCATACTTATTTCAGCAATCTGAGTGTACTAGGCTGGCAAACTCAGATTACTGCAGATGAAACTCAAGATCAATTACGGTATAAGAAAACGGAATGAACGTTCTATTCATTCAAGAGAATCATTACTGTAAACAATCCTGGCCAGCATCCTTGCACCACCCATCATAGCAATAGCAAAAGCTGTTAAAAATTCGATGGATGCAGATGGCACAGGACCTTTCTATGTGGCAATATTTGAGGAGGCCTATGTTCAGTAATGGACTTCTAATAGGTGGTTATGATGATGACGATAATTTTAATGACTTGACAGTAATATCAAATCGAAGAGACCATGATTGGCTCAAGATTTTTATTGAGATTATTAAAAATACAATAGTCACGATAGCCGAGTTGTTGGGTGGTCGGAATTTCGAGTCGAGAGACCTGAGTTCGATCCCCAGGTGGCAGGCTCGTACCAATGGGTTTTAAAAAAAAAAAAAAAAACCTATGTACGAATTACATCGTTGGCTTGGACATAAAGGCGGCGACGGGCTCACCACCTGTCACGTTGTCCCGAAAATATCTTCGGTGGAAGGTGGGTCAAAGGGACTTAATTGTCTAGACTTGACCTCTGTCTACCCCTGTATTGGGAATTGCGTGAAGATATTTAATATATTTTAAAAAATACAGTTATTAATAATAAAATTTTGCGACAGCCGAGTGGATGGGTGTTCGTAATTCCAGTCGAGACTCGAGTACGATTCCCAGCAGTAGGCTCGTATCAAGTCTGTTTTTCAAAGCTTATGTACAATACATATGGCTGGCGAGACTAAAGTCGGGATCGACAGGCTCTCACCTATCACGTTGTCCCAAAATGTATTCCGGTGAAATGTGGGTCGAAAGAACTACATTGTCTAGACCTAGATTAACAAGATCATTAATTTCCGATTTGTCGTAAAGCTGAAGATCTTCAGCAAACATATGATGCGAAGTGTCGGGTCGACAGAGGTGACGAAGTTAAAAAATAACGAAAACATTATAATCAAAAGTACCAATCAGGTATGCCTCGAGGCACACCTGATTCAACATTCGCCAAACCGGAACACTGTTGTTCTAAGCACTGCTAGACACTAATGTTCTATACTGGGACTGACTGTTTGCGGCCGCGAAAAGATATAAATCAAATATAAAAAATTATCCACATGTTTTGAAAGATGACTATTATATACTATACTTATAATATTTTCTATGTGATACAAGCATAAAGAAGTGTTAAGAATAAATCAATACAGAAAATACTATTTTGTTTCTGGTAGCTTAGAATTTACAGATTTAAAAACATCACCTACCTTATGATAAGTTCACTTCCAATTTGTCTTAGTTTTATTCCATTCACTTTATAATTTATTATTCATAAAAGAAAGAACTCTTTTAATGGAAAGTATAAATATTTAACTGTTGAAGGTTTGTGTTTCATTTGAGCAAGATTACTGAATACCACTGAAGCTATGATTCAGGCTACAAAAACTTATCACAAAAAAACTAATATAAAAAGTGTGTACAACAAAGAGCTACTAGACTATATAGAGCTAATAGGTCTCAGAAATAAGATTTTAATTATTTCAGGAGTTAAGAGTTTATTGATTGACTTACTAGTTTAAGTTTTCATGAGTTATTATACAAATTAATGCCAAGATAAATGTTTAAAAATTTCAAATAATGTTGAAAGCTGTATTGGTGCTATTTAAGACTTCTTATTTCCCCCTTACAATACCTATCAGAAAATAGAGGTGTTAAATCCTTAACAGCTGTTGTATCATCTTAAACTGGATGTAAAACTTTTGTAATATAGCAAATATACATATGTAAATATATA